>VWZK01002273.1:153924-214372 GCA_013396935.1 Baryphthengus martii
GGTGGAAGGGGGTCGAGCACTGAAGCGTAGGACAGGCAAAGCCCAAACCAGGGATGCCAAGCGAAGGCGGGTGGGAGACGTACGCCCACCGGAGCGGCACAAACCCACTAACCGTGCAGCAGTGCCCCACCCCCATTCAGAACCCTGCCCACCCCAACCCTTGGCCGTAGCAGGGACAGGATCCGCTCCAGCGTGACGTGGGTTGGCAGCCGGCATCGCTCCCTGCCCTGCCTGAGGCTCACGCGACAGGCAGGGCCTGCTGGGCCTTCACCTGGCGAGAGAACACGGGTGGCAATAAAGGGCGGNTCACCAGCCCACAAGGGCCCGAGGCAGGCCCGGCACTGCCCTCAGCCCAGGCCTCCAAGGACTTACCCTACCTGCTGAAGGTCGCTCTGCTCTCCTGGTGATAAACTTCCAAGGCCACCTTGCTCCCTAGGGGTGGGGCACGCCAGCCAGCCACCTGCTCCCTGTACCGCAGCCCTCGCTCCTCGTGCTTCCCAGCTGTGAGGAGGGCTCTGGTCAGGTTCAGCATGGAGCTGGCAGGTACAGCCGGATGCAGCCACGCTTACCTGACACCGGCCAGGACTGAAAGCCCCCTCCCCAATCTCGAGTGCTTCTGTGGAGCAGGGCTGACCTCGTCCCCCCGAGAGGGGCACCTGCCATTGCCCACCTGCGCCGGAGGAGTCTGGGGAGAGTGGAGCCGGGCGCGGAGCCCCAGAGCCCGGCTCCACCGCCTGCTGCCGGAGCAGTGCCATCTGAGAGGGTTTTATCTATTTATTACAGTATTTATTGTTCTCGATGCTGCTGGCCTGCTGTTGTGGAGGGGCTCCAGAGAGGGAAGGAAGCACCCGGTGGGGTGCAGAGCTGCCCTTGGGGTGCTGTGGTGGGGCTCAGAGCCNGGGTTGGCAGCCGGCATCGCTCCCTGCCCTGCCTGAGGCTCACGCGACAGGCAGGGCCTGCTGGGCCTTCACCTGGCGAGAGAACACGGGTGGCAATAAAGGGCGGCGCTCTCCCCCGTCCTGGGGACGCCGAGGCTGAGGTCAGCCAAGGAAAGCGAGTCTTCGTGCAGCCTTCAACACACGTGCTGCACCCAGCTGGCCCCTCAGCTTGGGCTCTGCCAGCAGTGCCTGTCTCCAGGGCATCAGGGCTCAGCAGGGCAGGGGCACCCCCCCCCGACCCTGCGCTGGCCGCCAGGGCAGACTCACTTCCAGGTTCATCCTGGCCTTGCGCAGCACATTGTGGGTCCTGCTCACTGCGAGGGGCGGAGACAGAGAGAGGGTCAGTGAGGTCCCTGTGCTCTGGTCCAGACACACGGGCCCAGGCCAGCTCGGCCGTGCCACCCCATGGCAGGGCGCTCCCCAGGCCACCTACGCTGGCTGACGATGAAGCGCTCCATGCTGTCCTTGAGCTGGGCTGTGCTGCGCAGCCGCTGGGCCGTGCTCTGCAGAGCGTCCTCCCTCTCGGAGAGCTGGGCGCGCAGCACCGCGACCTCACCCTGCAGCTCCTGCTCCTGGGATGAGATGGGGTAACACGGTTAACGAGCTCACCACGAGCCAGCGATGTGCCCTTGGGGCCAAGAAGACCAAGGGGGTCCTGGGGGGCATCGAGAAGAGTGTGGGCAGCAGGGCGAGGGAGNTGCTGCGGGGAGCCGGAGAGCGGGGCTGCACAGATGGGCGCACCAGCAACACCACAATCCAAGTGAGACCTTTATTGGGGACTCTTCAAGCCACTGAACAGAATGTGGCTTTTCTTACACCTTCCCCCTGCTCTGGGGTGCCCCGAAATGCAGCACCCGTACCTCTAGCTATATACATATACATACATCCACCAGCAGGGAGGGGTANGGTAACACGGTTAACGAGCTCACCACGAGCCAGCGATGTGCCCTTGGGGCCAAGAAGACCAAGGGGGTCCTGGGGGGCATCGAGAAGAGTGTGGGCAGCAGGGCGAGGGAGGTTCTTCCCTTCTACTCTTCCCCAGTGAGGCCACATCTGGAGTGTTGGGTCCAGTGCTGGGCTCCCCAGTTCAGGAGAGACAGGGATCTCCTGTAGAGAGGCCAGTGGAGGCTGCAAAGCAGTTGAGGGGCCTGGAGCATCTCTGCCCAGGAAAGACTTGGAGCCCTGGGGCTGGCGAAGAGAAGACTGAGAGGGCATTTTTCTCAGTGCTTATCACTTTCTAAAGAGTAGGGATCAAGAGGATGGGACCAGACACTTTTCAGTGGTGCCCAGCAAAAGGACAAGGGGCAATGGGCACAAACTGGAACCCAGGAAATGCCAGCTGAACATCAGTGAAAAACCTCTTTCCTGTGAGGGTGACAGAGCCTGGAACAGGCTGCCCAGAGAGGTTATGGAGTCTTCTTCTCTGGAGAGATTCCAAACCCACCTAGATGCAATCCTGGGCAACCTGCCCTGGGTGACCCTGCTGAAGCAGGAGGGTGGGACTCAAAAGATCCCCAGAGGTCCCCTCCAACCCCTACCATTCTGAGCCCCACTCTTGCGGCAACCTGGCGCTTACCTTGCTCTGGTGCTGGGCCGGGCTGGCAGGCAGCACGGTGCTCCAGAAGGCAGTGAGGAGAGATGCGCACTCCTCCAGGACACGGTGCAGGGTGCTGGCACTGCCCCAGAGGTGCCCCGCACTTCTCCACCCCACAGCCTGCGGGAGAGGGGTGCGGGAGCGAGTGCTGCTGGGGCACCCGCATCCCGCTGCACCCAGGGGCTCGTCGTGACCAGCCCAAGGCGGCGGGGCGGTGTTGGCCGCAGCCCCCAGTCTGGGGACTACGTGCCCCTTGCCAGCCCTGGGGCTGATATTTGGCTCAGGAGCCACTTCACAGGTGATCCACAGAGGGTCTGTCCATGGGGCACCACCAGTCCCATCCCACCCACCCTTTACCTCCTTTCCCAGGAGCGGGCAGTTGGAGAGCCCGAGGGCCGGGCACATGAGATACATCAGCTCTCGGGCCAGTGCCTTCCCCTCCAGGATGTGCTGCTCCAGGGTCCGGTAGGTGTCCAGGCGGCCGACAACGTGAGCTCCTGTTGGTCCCTCGCTCTTCTTTGCCAGTGGGTCTGCCCCGCGTGGCTCTGTGGAACGAGCATTGCTAAGTGAGGAGCACAGCCTGCTCGCCCTGTGGCCCTCCCTGACCCACCCCGAGGGCTTGGCTCTGCCCTGGGCTCTCCATCCTCGCTCAGCAATGGTGCTGCCACGGCTTTGTCAGGCCTCAGCAGCTTCTGAGGTACACGCGTGGGCTGGCTCCGGTACCCACCATCCATCCGCCGGGACACTGCCGTGTCAGAGGGCAGCGGGGAGAAGAGGGGAGCTGCTGAGCTTGTGCCAACATCCCGCACCGGAGGAGATGGGAAGCAGCCTGGAATAAGAAGCATCTGAGCCCCTGCAGACAGCTCTGGCTCCGCACTGGGGGCCCTCCCTCCCTCCCTGCCAGCAAGGCCAGCACAGGAGAGGTGTTTGGGACCACCCAAGGGTTGCAGAGGGGCCAGACACCCCAAGACCAGGAGCTGGGCAAAGGGGCTGGGGGGCCAGGTGAGGGTCCCATACTTGCGTGGGTCTCGGCAGAAGGGCCAGTGAGGGTCTCGTAGACACGCGGCTCGGCGCGCAGGGTCTGCAGGAGCGCACGGTGCTCTTCGCTCTGCTGCTGCAGAAGCGTCACCGTGTGCTGCAGTCTGCAGAGGGGTGATGCCTTGGTCCAATGCCAGCCACTGCCACCCAGCCCTGCCAGCCCCGAGGCCACCACGCCCCAAACCTCACCTGTTGTTGTCCTCCTGCAGAGCTCGCCGCTCATCCCGGAGCTGCTGGACGCTCTCTCGGCTCTTGGCGAGCTCCTCTGCCAGCCTCTGTTGCTCCCCACGCCTCTGGCCCAGCTCTGCTTCAGCCTCCCACGCCCGGGAACAGGTGGCCAGGAGCATTTCCTGCACCCGCGCCAGCTCTGGGGACAGGGAGCATGGAGGTGTCACCACCACCCCACACAGTCTGCCCTCTGGGACTCAGACCCACGATGCCAGCGGCCCAGCCCGACCTTGGGAGAGGTGTTCATGCTGGAGCCGCAAGGTCCTGTTGTCATCACGCAGAACCTGGTTCTCCCTGCTCAGCTGCAGCCCTGGTTCTGGCATCTGAGCGTAGACATCGCTGGGCAATCCTGCAAAGCGGTTTGGGTGCTGAGTCTTCTCTCCCCGACACCACGCTGTGCACAGGGTACGCAGAGCCCGTGTCCCCTGGCAGCCCCGGCACAGCAACGTACCAGTGGCCTTGCCGGCTGAGGTCAGGCGGCATTCGAGCTGCTCCCGGAGCCGGTCGTTGGTGCAGATGGACTCCTCGAGGCGCTGGCGAAGGCTGCGGATCTCCACCAAGTGCTCTTCTAGCAGGTCTGCCCCTGCCACAGCCCAAGGGACAGCTCAGGGCAGGGGTGGCCGTGCTACCTGCCTCCTGCTGTCCCCGGTACCCTGCCCCACACCAGAGCCATGTCCCACAGCCACTCTGCTACCAGGTCTCCTTCCTGTTTCCCCACACCCAGCCAAGCTGCCTCCACGTTCTCCAACGCAGACCTTACCTGTCAGCTTCTGGCTGCAAGGGAACTCCAAGGGCAGTGCCCCATAAAGCGGCGGGCCGGGAGGGGGTACATCCCAGAGGGCAGGGGTCTCGTTGGCCCTGGGGACCTTGGCCAGGCTCTGCAGTGCACCGTGTTGGCAGAGCGATGCTGGGCCTTTGCCGCCCTGTCTGCAGGGGCCCAGGGGGCCTGTGGGCTTTGCTGGTGTCACAGGCAGCGTCACACCTGCGTGCACAGGGCAAAATGGTGAGGAAGACGAGGGCAACAAGCAGGGAGGAAGAATGGTGGTAACACAGTCCTGCCACGGGCTTTTTGTTCCCTTCTTGCTCTGCCCAACAGCGCAGCCCGATGTTCATCTGATAACCATCTCCCATCATTGACCCCAGTCAAACCTGTTCCCCCTGAGGAGCAGAGGATCTCCTGGGGCTCGCCGATGACGTGACAAGCTAGAAGGTCTCGGCCTCACTCCTACGCAACAACCAACCAAACTAGCCTTTTCCCAGATGCCCAAGGATGTGCAAGTGCCCACACCAAGGGCTTGTGCTGCCTCAGGATGCACCCATTCCACCCACCAGATCCTCTCTACCTGCAAGCCACACGTCCCCATTGTCCCCCAGCCAGAGCGATGGGACCCAACCTTGAAGCAGTAGCCCCAGGAAGCAGAAGGGCCAGGGCAGGGCAGGCAGGTCAGAGAGGGCGGGGGGACGTGCAGCACGGCACGGCACAACACGGCACGGCACAGCAGGCAGGACCAACAAACCCCATCCTGGAGGCACACGCTCACTTTCTCCCAGCTGCCTCTGGAGCACCTGCAGCTCCTGCTGCGCCTCGGCCAGGGAGCAGACAGGGGTCCCACAGCAGCCCAGGAGCGGGGGAGCCGCAGGGGCAGGGGGCCCAGCAGGCAGGAAAGGGAGCAGCCCAGGGGCCAGCACAGGTAGGGCGGCACTAACGGGTTTGGACAAGGAATCAAAGTGAAGGCCTAGAAAGAGACAGAGATGGAGGTTAGTGTGGCTCTGGCTCGGCCTGGCAGGGACCTCTCATTCCCAGGGGGGCACTGGGGACCCCGGCACACCTTGAGCAGCTGAGCCCCTCTGTCCAGCGGCACTGTGGCCTGGGTCGGCCCATATGAACCTTGTCAGGTCCCAGTCTTGTAGGGCCGTGGTACTATGGCAGGGGTCCCTGAGCTGCTGCCCTGCAGCCCCAGGTTCTGTGTGCTCCGCCCCCTAGGCTGGCACTGGGGCACAGTGCCACACAGGCAGCCCGTGCTCGGGCCTGATGGACACCTATGGCTGCAGGGACCCATGCGCTGCAGAGGGGCCATGCGTCCCTGACCCACAGTTGTGGCCCCCGGGCACCCCACGGTACCTGTGAGCTGGGCAGGCTCCTTATGGCACTGGCTGCACATGCTGCCCACTTCCCCGTCTGAGCAGGGCTCCAGCCCCTCGGACACAAAAGACGAACTGGTGGCAGAGCAGGATGTCTCAGAGGGTGGGCAGCTGCTGCCCGGTGACTCGCAGCGCTCCTGCAGCTTGGCCTCCAGGCTCTCAATCACCTTCTCCTTCTCCTGGAGCTCCTGGCTGAGCCTGTGGAGGGGGCCCATCACCAGGGTGGGCCAGGTAGGGTGACCCCCATCACACAGACCTTCCCCACTGTGTTGTGATACCCCACACATCGCATTCGACCTGTGCTGCAAGGCTGCCCGATGCCACGGGGTGCCCAGCCCAAGCCTGGGGCTCCCCATTCCTAGAGCAAAGGCAGCCCCAGGATATCCACCTGAAGCAGAGACCCCAAGGGCATCCTGTACCCCCACTCCAGGAGCAGTAAGAACACCCAGCAGGTCCCCCAAGCTCTCTCTGGGAACAAATACCTCAGTGCCAGGAGTTCGTGGCTGGTTTTATCATCTCCACCTTGTTGATCTTCTGAAAAAACAAGCCAGAGAGGAGCCGGTCAGTGTCTCCATGCCCTAGGCTGCCCATCCCCAAACAGAGCCATAGCTGGACAGAACAGCCCAGCTTCAAACGGGCAACCCGCATGGCACAAGGTGTCTGAACAGCCCCAGCCCTTCACAGCACCCATCAAAGCATCCCTTCCTAGCCCACCATACCCCACACTACCCAGCCTCAGTGCCCTCCCACAAAGCTACTTACTGGTGCCCAGCTTGTCACCGAGCCTCTCGGCCAACTGCCTGCCCTGGACCAGCTGCTCCCGGAAGCCCTGGCCCAGGTAGTAGTCGATGTCAGTGCCATGGAGGAGATCTTCAAAGGAGCACAGGGCATCGCGCAGCTGCTGGGCCAAGGTGCGGCTCATCCCGCGGCCCTCCCGCAGCATCTGCCGTAGGTGGGAGAGCTCCCGAGCCTGCGCCTGGATCAGCGAGTCGTACTTCCTAGGAGAGATGGGCAAGCACGGTGTCCGGAGGGCTGTCAGAGCTCCCGGGGAGCATGGCAGGGACCGGGTGCCAGGGGAGAGCCCGTGTACTGTCCACCGTGGGGGCTGCACCCCACCAGGCAAACACCCCAGGGGCCTGCTTGCAGGCACAGCGTGCAACAGGGAGCCACCGCCCCCGGGCAACCCCCAGAGACCCCTGTAGCCTCCTGTCTGGTCTGGATCCCCACGGCCATACCCTGGCCAAGTTGCAGATTGTAGCTCCTTGGGCAGAACGCCGGCGGGCTTGGCTGCAGTCAGCTGTGCTTCCAGAAGGGTGACGCGGTGCACCAGGAGCTGCAGGTCATGGTGTGCTCGCAGGACAGGCGGGCAGAGGGTGCCGTGGCCATCCGACTGCCAGCCCTCATCCTCGTCGGTGAGGCTGCGGGCCGAGGAGGCCAGGGCCGTGGGGCCCGGTGGAGGCCGCTCGGCACCTGAAGCGTAGCCGCTGGTGACAGAGATGGAGCGGGCACGGTGCTGCAGGCTCTGGATCACTTTGTTGGCATTGAGCAGCTGTACCTTGAGGTCCTGAATGTGCTGGTGTAGGGCCCCCACATCTGTTGGGGCCATGGCTTTCCAGGTAGCCTTACCCACCCTGGGCATCTCTGGCCGGCACGAGGACCCTGGCTCCTCACCCAGGCTGGGCTCGCTGAACACATCTGGCTCCTCACACTCTGCAGAGGGGACGGAGCATGGTATCACTTCTCCATGCCGAGCGGGCAAGGCATAGGGATCCCCCGAGCCTTGGCTCTCCTTACCAGGGCTGGTGGTCTCCTCCCGGTCAGCCTCAGTCTCACTTCGCCCACATGTCTCATAGCCCAGGTCCTGGAAGTCCACCTGCACTTGCTTGCTGAGCTGCTGGGCATGGGGTTCACCTGCTGGGCAGCCCCATCAGTTCAGGGTCCCCCTCTAGGCGAGCTCCACCCCCTCTGCCCCATGTACAGCACAGTACACAGGGCACACCGGGCTCAGCACAGAACCCCCCATTCCACCCAGGGTTTTAACTCACGGAGCAGGACATGGTACTTCTGCAGCTGCTCAGCTTGTGCCCGCATAGTGGCCTCCGAGGCAGCGAGCTTGTCCTGCAGCTCCCGGCACTGCCTTTGGCCCTGCGTCACCTGGGAGCGCAGCTCTGCATCCAGCCCGGGCCAGCTCCTGTCAGGGATCGTGCTTTGCCCCTGCCAGAGTTGGGGGGCAGACTGTGAGTTCCCCCTTTCCATCCCCACCTCCATCTCCATCCCCATCCCCATTCCCATCCTGGTGTACTGTGCCCACTTACATGGCTCCCATCCCCTCTGCCCGGGGTGCTAGGGCAGAGTCTCTTGGGCATGTCATCCTGGGGTCGTGCCTCCAGCGCCGGGCGTTTGGTGGGCACAGTTCCCCTCTCCACCGGGCCCCCCTGGCCACCCCCGCTGCTGCCGGCCGGCTGGTCCCCCAGGGAGCTGCGGCTTTTGCGCCGCAGCCTGTGGGTCTCAGGGTCCAGGAGGCTGCTCAGCCCAGCCTCCTCCTGCTCCCCGCTCTCCAGCAGCAATGTGGCTTCGCCCATCCGCTCCTTCAGCTCTGCGTTCTCCAGGCACAGGCTCAGCATTGCCTTCCTAGGGGTACAAGGTGCCGCTGAAGGGCTGACAGCGGCTGGGACACCGGGAAGCCCTGCAAGCCTCTGCCACCCACTTGCTCCAGCATCCCAGAGCTCTTGCCTAATGTGGGAGACAGAAGAGAAGCCAGCTTCCTCCAGCTGCGCCTTCAGCTCCCGCAGCTCCTCTTCTGCCCGCAGCTCCCGCTCTGGCACCGCAGCTGCCGTGCTCCCCATCGGGGTCCTTTCAGTGCCCCCACTTTCCTTAGGGGCCCAGGGGCTGCTCTAGAGGAACAAAGGCAGAGGGTGGGTAGGACGATTCCGAAGGGTCCGGTAGCAGTGCAGCGCCCAACTCTGCCACCCCATTCCCAGTGCCAGCCTGCCCTGACTCACGTGCTGAGATGCCACACTGTGGGCTGCCTCCTCCTTGGTGCTGCTGGTGAAGTTGCTGCTAGCATCATCAGCCTCTGTGCCTGTGGCGTGACCTGGGGAAAGCATAACAAGGCACTCAAAAGCAGTGGCAATAGCAGCACTGCCTCAGTCCCTTCCTCCCTGCAACTGCGGGCAGGCCTGGGGTTCTCACACCTACCTGGTGCTGGGGTACTCCCAGCAGGACTGAGATCTACCTGCTGTTCCCACCCCTGGCACCCTCTGTCTGCACACTGGAGATTCCACCCAGCACTGGCCCTGGGCCAAGGAAAGGAACAGCCCCAGCTGCCCACAGCCCCAGGGATGGCACCTCAGAAACAGCACCCACCCCATCCCCGCCTCTGCCTTCATTCCGCCTTAGGCTTGCTGCCCCAATGCACGTGCAGACCTGATACCCACCCTGGAGCCACTTCACAAGCCACAGCCAGCAGCACGTGGTCTATCAGGGAGTCTGGATGGCACAGCCCCAGTCTGGCAGAGGTATGGGTGTGCACCCTACACCATCGCCTGCCCGGGCAGGGGCAGCTCAGGGAGGGCACTAACAGCCACCCTGCTCAAGTCACCCAAGCCCTGCTGTCACATCCATCACTGGGCTCTTTGCAAGCCCTGCACTGGCCTTGCAGAGCTGGAGGAGAACTAAAGGGATGCTCAAATCCTGCACCACAAGGCACAGGGAGGGAGCTGGGGCCACCCTGCCCCACAGAGCTGAGCTGGGGACACGTTCATCTGCTTGCACACAGCTCTGCTCCCGGCCCCTTGGTGCAGAGCCTGGGGCAAGGGCTTGCTCGTCTTGTCTGGGTAGCTTTCCTCCTACCCAGCCTGCTCTGCTTAGTCTCAGACTGCCTGGGCTGGGACTTGGCCATACCCCCAGTCCCTCTTCTCCCCAAGGAGAGAAGAGCCCGGATAGGGCCCAAGGCCATGGCCAAGTTTCACAGCTGCCTTTGCCCCCAGGAGATTTGATTACTTTGCCTGTAGCCAAACCCATCACCATCAGGTGTGGAGCTCCCATGCAACCTTGAACACAGAGCAGCGGAAGGTGGAGAAATCCTGTCAGAAGAGAGGCCACCTTGGCAGGTGAAGCAGAAGGCAGCAGGGAAGCAAGCACACGGCTCCTGGGATGGAGGGCCAAGGACCAGCCAGGAACCCACCTTGAAGCAGCGCAGGCAGCTGCACAGGGCACATAGGTGGGGGCACACTCAAGAGACCTGCTCGTGACAAAGCAACTGCCAAGAGTGGTACCTCACCGCTAAGGCTGGACAGACATCACCTGAGGGGCTGAGGGCCACGGGCACGTGACTCTCAAGCTAAATTCTTTGCAGCAAAGAAGCCAGGGCAGGGGGCTCAAAGCCAGCACAGCTGCACTTGGAGACATGGCCAAACCATCTTTTGTGCCAGGACACAGCACCCCACTTCTCACCATCACCCACAGCTCCACACAGCTTCCAGTGCTCCAGGACTGGGGCAGAAAATGGGAGCGCAAGTCTCACAACAGGGGGGGAGGGGGGATAAAAAAAAATCCCCAAAAAACATGAAGAGGAGGAAGTTGGTGCTGAGGGAGCAGAGAAGTGTAGGGCATGTAGGACAGACTGCGCCCAGGCTGCTCTTCACCAAGTGCTTGGACCCTCCATGGCAGCAGGAGCACACAAGGATGCAAATCCAAAGGGATGGGGCTGCTCAGCGCCCTGTGTATTCCCAGCAAAGGAGGTAAGAGGTGCAATCCCAGCACTGTTTTTCAGACTCCTCTGTCTTTCACACCTAACCTGAAGGCAAAGAGAATTAGTTGGGTGAACTTAAAAAATTAGACATGGCCCACAGGCACAGGACACCCACGTGCACTGGCTGCACTGGAAGTCTTCACGCTGCTGGGAAGCAAGGTCCCCAGGAAGAAAAAGAAAGAGAGAGAGAGAGAGAAAGAGATGAGACAGCAGAAAGTTTGGAAGTTCAAGTTTGGAAGAGGATGCTCAGGCTGGTCCTCCCAGAGGGCAGAGGAGTGCACAGCCAGAGATATCAGGGATGAAAAGAAGGCCCCTGGAGAACAGGCTAGAAAATCTGCGACACCTCAGCCCAGGATAACACTCCTGTCTGAGGCGCTTTTCAGCAGAGCCCAGGGACAGACCTGCAGCAAAACACATTCAGACAAAGAGATCGGAGCTGCCAGAGCACCAGCCAAGACTTTCCTGAGGCTATACCAATGAGTCTGTGTCAGCTCCACGATACCCAAGAGCCCAGGGAGCTGGCTGGGCATCAGTGCCAGGATGGAGGAGGGAAGCCAGAAAGATAAAGACAGAGACACAACGGCTCCTACAAAGTGAAAATCAGAAGGTGAAAGAGAAGATGGCACTACACACAGACAGGAGAGGAAGGGAATGAGATGAAACACAAAGGAAAAGCTGTCCAAGTCCCAGAGCTGCCCAGCAGCCACCAACTGCCTCCCCTCAAGCCACGGAAGAGCTGCTGAACTCGCCCCACAGCTCAGCCCAGACCCAGAGGAGCGGCGCTGAACTGCTGTGTTTGAAGGGCAAGTTGTGCTGCTTCCTACCCCCGCCCAAGGCGGGGCAGAGCACGGGTGCAAGACATGGCAGAGGTGGCACCACGTGAAGCTGTCACAGGGAGCCGTGCAGCAGAGCAGCCGCAGGGCCCAGCGGTGCAGCCCAGCCAGGCAAAGCTCTTCTGCTCCACCAGCTTCCACAGCAAGCAGAAACCTGCTCAGAGGTACCAAAACTTGCTCCTGCCACCTTGGGAAGTGATGGAGGATGAGACAGCTGGATCCACAGCCCGCTCGGCCTGGGAAGTGCTGCTCATCACAAAGCTATTGCAGCTGCTTCTCAGCTCTCACACCAACGCCAATGCTCCCAAAGGAGGTGAAGGATGCCCTGGCAAAGGCAGGCAGCAGTGCCAAGCGGGACTGTCTGCAGCAGAGCAGAAACAGGGCCCTGCCTGTTGTCTTCAGAATGAGATGTGCACATACAAATGAGGCAGCAGGCCCAGCCCAGACCCTGGGAGCAGAGACAGGTCTCAGTCACCCCAAACCATGTCTCCCTTGAAGGTACTCACAAGCTGGGCTAAGATAACTTAAAACTAGGAGGGAAAAAAAGAAAGAGTCAGTAAAAATCATCACTACTGGAGTAGGATTTGGTTTAAGCATAAACTAGATCATCGTTTCTACACTCAAGACTTACGTAAGGGCCCCAGGTAAGCACAAGCAGGTCGAGGCCCTTCTCCAATTCTCTGGCTCTGGAACCTGCTTTTCCATATACACCTTGTCCTTTTGGGCCAGCCACCATCAACCCAAAAGGGGGATGTCACCACGTAAGAAAAAATGGTGAGGGAATACAAAAAACACACTCATGCAGTTGGGAGATGATAGAGAACATTTGGTGTTTTCTTCAGAGAAAGGGAATCTTTATTTGGCCCACAGGGGTGGAAGGAGAAGGGAGGTAAGCAGGAAATCAACTAAAACGGAATGATTTAAATGTGCAAATACATCAGTGGCCGCCAGGGCAGGTCAGACAGGAACATACACGAGACACGGGTGGATTGCACTGATCGTCGTTTCAGAAGCAGCTCAAAAATAAAACAAAAAAACCAAACCAAGCCCTGCACCGGTTCTATTGTACCATTCCTAAGTACGAAAAGCAACCCTCCCAGAGTCAGTGAGCCAGGCTCGCTCGGTTAGTGAACCGTTTCGGTGGCAGGCAGGCGGGAGAGCGGCAGTGCTCAGAAGGCATGCTGGGGTAGGACTCTCACACGCTCCTGTTCCCCACCTCCTATGGTGCCTTGTGTCTCCAGCCTGCTCAAACGCTCCAAGCTTCTTCCAAGAGCTTCTTCCAGCTGTCCCCGAAGCTCATGGACTCCCTCCAGCTCCAGCTGCAGAGCGTGGTCTCTGGCGGCGCTACGCGGAGGCGCGGCAGAGAAGGGAAGAAGGTTAGACAGACGTTCAATGCGCCCCTCCAAGGGCTGCCACTTACTCCAGACAAAGGCTCTGCCTGCTCCCCAGGCAGCTTGGCTACCTCTTGCCTCACCTCTACACCTCCCTGTAGCATAGCCATCCCCAAAAAAAGGCTCCAAGCCCATGGTAGGGGGCTCCAAAACCACAGCTGTTCTTCAATACTTACCCAAGCACTCTGCTTATGTGCTCTCTTGCTATCAGGTAGCTCAAATATCCCTGAGGCTGCAGCCCGATGAAGGGCAGGGGATTAGTGGGGAGGACAGGGAATGCAGGCAACCCCATGCTGCCAGACAGCCGCCTCAATAACCACCTAGAGAGATCCTTGGAATTTGACAGCAGCCTCTGAAAGGTGGCCAAGTGTGGGTGGGGAAACTAAGCCAGGAAGGGATAATCCAGGGAACAGAGATAGAAATCCCAGAGGCTGAACAAGAGGTGGCAACGGGGAGGGGGTCGAGTGTACGCAGCATTTAAAGCCGGCCACTGCAGCCTCTTCAAGGGAAGAGGACAGCCTAAAACTGGGACTCCCAAAGCTGCGTTTGTCTGATTCTTTGCTAGACTCTATCTCTCCCCCTGAGGGCCCTTGGACTTGCAGAACAATCACTGCTTCAGGGACTGGCCCACCCAGGCTTGCCCCAGCAGAGGACAGAGCAGGGCAGCACAGAACCAAGGCAGACTGACCTACCTGTCTGGGTGCGTGTGAAACTTCACCAGGCTGCCATAGAGCTGCCTCTCTGCCTGGAGAGCCTCATTTAACCGATTCCTTTCGGCCACCAGCCCTTCCAGCATCAGTAACAACTGGTGGGAGACAAGAGATAAGACGCAACACTTCAGAGATGGAAATCGCAGGAGGCATCTGACTGCCCCGGAGGAACAGGGACTCCCCCTTCCTCACGTGTCCAAGTGATCAGTGTCACCCTTGGGGCTCCCAAAAGATTCTGCCCTTGAGACAAGTGCTGAAGGGAACTTGACCTCTCCTTCCCATATACAGCCAGCTTCCAAGAACAAGCACAAATGGGCATATCCAAAGGCTGCAAATGAAGCTGCGGAACTGAGCACCAGCAGACACATGAACGCATCCAAGCTTGCTCCACGTGGCACTACCTGCTGCCTTCTGTTCCCAGTAGCCTCCTGTCCTCGTGACTCTGCTACGGCCACTTTCTCCCGAAGCACCAGCACTTCTTGTGTCAGGCTTTCCACGGCTGGAATTTCTTCAGGATCCACCAGCTGCATCTGCAGATCCTGAAAGCAGGAGAGCTCAGTGAAGAAGGGATCAGCAACAAGGACAGCTGGACCTTCATAATCCTCCCAATAAGAACACAACTGTCAAAAGTTTACAGTGTTTGGAAAGACTCAAGTCTCCAAAGAAATAAATGCCAAAGGACTCGGAACATACTAGGCACAGACAGCAGCCTGGAGCGAGAAGTGAGAAGGGACACAATGCCCCATTTAAAGGGCTCTCAAAGAAGGGTGTTTGGTGCACAAAGAGCAAAAAAACCAAATACTGACACTCTGGGAGCCTGGGGCTTTTGCGTTCTGGCCAAGGTAACACTGTAAGCAAACCAGCAGCTCTATCACCCACGGACCGCCAGCCACGTTATTCTGAGGATGTGAGGAAAGACGACTCCTCTGCAGCCTTCCCAGGTAGAACTGGCCCAGCATGGCATGCTGTCTCACCTTGATGAGGTCCTCTTTGATCTGGATGGTCCTGGTCAAGGACTCTATATCTGAGGCCTGCACTTGCAGCTCCTCCTCCTGCGTAGCCACGACAGACTGGAGAGCAGTGAGCTCCCGCTGAGCGGGGAAGAGAAGCCCATGTGAGAGTTCAGAAAGCCAACACTCTGCTGCAAGCTGCTGCCCCAACTCTCTCACTGGAGGTACCCTCACAATAGTGGTCCAAAACCTCCAGTGAGGGGCAGACCAATGGTCTCCCATAAGGAACGGGGATCAAGCCCAGGCTTCATTAAAAGCTCACCCTGCTTTCCCTCTCCTTCTTCGCCATCAGCTCCAGCTCCTCTTTGACATTAACAAGATCCTTCTCCAGTTCTGCTGCTGACCTCGTAACTGCAAAGACAGCTTGGTTACTGCAGGGACACAGTGTCAGCTCTGACCCCAGGATCAGACAGAAAACTGTTAACAAGACAGGTCCACAACACTTGCACTCCCCACCACACTGCCTTTTAGCACTCTTCTTTCCTGCCTGAGCCTTCAACAGCAGCCCAAAGCAACAGCAACATCCCAGGCCTGCGGTCCCACCTCTGGCAAAGTTCAGATGCAACTGGTCTGGGTTTTGCCACCTGTCCCAGCCCAGCTGGAACCATAAAAATCAGAACTTCTTCACTGGACAGCATCAGCTCCTGCATAGAAGCACCTCACCTCAAACCTGGCACCAGCCTTTATTTTTCCCATACTCTCATCCCCAGACAGCCCTGAATGATCATTCAAAGCGGGGCACAGCGTTATTTCCAAATACTCACTCTTGCTCAAAGCTCTTTACTCTCTCCCAGTACCACGTTTCCTCCCCACCGCAAAGAGCCCTGGTCATGTTGGGAGACCTTGAAAGAAGCTTTTATCACACTCACCTCCCTCTGTCCTGCAGCTGCTGTCCCCATGGAGGGGTCTGGCAACGGCTGTAGCTCCGCAAGCTCTTTGTAGTACTTCCTGAGAACAGAAAGATCTCCAGGTCTGCACCTTTCTGGGGAACCTGCCACTTGCAGCTTCCCCAGAGAACCGGGACTGCAGCAAAGCTGATAGCTGCTTTGTTGACATCTCTGAAATGTGAGGAAACCAAGGAAGCAGATCTAGCCAGGCAGTGAATTGCACCCAACTTAGAAGCTGGCCTTGTCTTATTCGGCACTGGGAAGCTGCTGGCAGTGAGTGTCTCCATAGTAAGGACTAAACAAGTTTCACTCAGCTGAAGCAAAGCCATATTTCAGCTGAGAGTCTACAAAACCCTCCATCTTCATCCAAGGATCCAGCGCAGAGGGACCACGCAGGAAAGAAAACAGAGCTTGGCCCATATACACATCCCTGGAAGTCTCTAGAGCTCATTTTGATCTTGGGAATAGAAACAAGCAACCTGTTCCCAGCTGCTTAAAAACATTTGACATGTCAGCTCACCAATAAACCACTGACAGCTGCTCAAATAGGAGCGTGGTATATGTAGCCTTGGAGTTGTGTTCGGCCTCAAAGGGGGTTTTAGCAAAGCTCCTTTAAAAATACCAATTCCAATTGTGGAAGAGACAGCAAACAGTCAGCAGGCTCTGCTAAGGATTAGTGGGACCTAAAATTAGCTCTCTTGTCCCCTCCAGAATGTGACAATGTCAGGGAGGGGATTACAATACAGCGAGGCAGCCCAGCCCGAGGAAGGACTGGGTCAGTGCTGGAAGGTCAGAGGGTGGATTTCTTTCATACTCTCACGTGCCCTAAGGACCCCAATACTGCCTGATCAAAATGAAAGGAGACACTGAGTGAAAAGGTGGGTGGAATCAAGATCAGAACACCCAGGCAGCATTTTTGCTCCTCAGTTTCTTCTTTTCCCCCTAGAGGAACTCTCTTCTCGAATCCCACTTCGATTTCTATCATTCTCTGTGGTGCTTCACTCTCTTCCATTTCCTTCTCTTGCAAGTCAGCTCTCTCTGGAGGCCCGAGCCCACAAGCAGAGAAACCCCGCGCACGGTTCTTACTTGTGTGGGCTGTTTGTCCTGCTTCAGCAGCCTGGCCCCAACCAACTGGGTCCCGACAGGCTCCTTCCCCAGCATGTGCTGGCGCAGGAGCTGTAACTCGCGGCTCCTTTCAGCCAACGCCTGTGCCATCTTCTCAGCAGCCACCTGATTGAGCAGGAAAAACAGGGAAAGGCAGGGCTGTGACCAGGGATAGGATGCCTGTTCCTCACCTTCCTTAGGCACTAAAGGAAACCATCTCAGTATTCATCTGTCACTTGAGACTAGGAACGCTCTGCAAACCAGCCTGAGACCAGCCCCTGGCCACTCACAGCGACTCCACTGCAAGCCTCCCATCTCCACGAGCCAGACTCACAGCAAGGCTCGGCCTCTCTGCCTACAGAGGAACAAGCTCCTTGGTTTCCCTCACTCCATTCCAGAGGTGAGAAAGACAGAGGACAGACGAGGAGGAGGCAGCAGTGCCTGGCCTCTTAGCCCCCTTCTCACAGTGTGCAAGAGCAGAGTAGGAACCACGGCTCTTTAAGTGGCATCTAAGCAGAGCATGTATGAAACCACACACTAGTTTGACTCATGTGTAAGTTAAGAGGCAATGAGCAGAGCTTCCTCAGACTTCTGAGAAAGTCAAGTTGGAGGCCCGTGGCCAGTGGTGATCCCCCGGGTTTCAGTAGTGGGTCCAGTTTTGTTCAATATCTTGCCAACGACCTGGATGAGGGGATAGAGGGGACCCTCCGCAAGTTCGCTGATGATACGAAACTGGGGGTGGCTGAGACACCAGAGCTGTGCTGCCATCCAAGGGGATCTGGACAGGCTGGAGAGCTGGGCAAAGGGGAACCTCATCAAATTCAATAAGAACAAGTGTAGAGTCCTGCACCTGGGGAGGAATAACACCAGGCACCAGGACAGATTAGGGGTCATCCTGAAAGAAGGCAGCTCCATGGAGAAAGACCTTGGAGTCCTAGTGGATAGGAAGTTCTCCATGGGACAGCAACGGGCCCTGGTGGCCAAGAAGGCCAGTGGTCTCCTGGGGGGCATTAAGAAAAGCAGGCCTAGGGAGGTTCTCCTCCCCCTCTACTCTGCCCAGGGGAGACCACACCTGGAATATTGGATCCAGTTTTGGGCTCCCCAAGTCAAGAGAGACAGGGATTTATTGGAAAGAGTTCAACAGAGGCTACAAGGATGAAGAAGGGACTCGAACATCTCTCCTATGGGGAAAGGCTGAGAGAACTGGGGCTGTTGAGTCTGGAGAAGAGAAGGCGAGGAGGGGATCTCATTCATGTCTGTAAATATCTGAGGGGTGGGGGTCTAGTGAAAGGGAACAGACTCTTTCCTGTGGTGCCCAATAATAGGACAAGAAATAATGGGTACAAGCTAGAACATAGGAAGTTTCATCTCAAAATGAGGAGAAACTTCTTTGCTGTGAGGCTGACAGAGCCTGGAACAGGCTGCTGAGAGAGGTTGTGGAGTCTCCTGCTCTGGAGACTTTCCAAACCCACCTGGATGTGTTCCTGTGTGGCCTGCCCTGGGTGATCCTGCTCTGGCAGGGGGGCTGGACTAGATCTCTTGAGGTCCCTTCCAACCCCTAACATTCTATGATTCTATGATTCTGGACTACACAAGAAACAGTTCAGTCTTCCTTTCTGGTCCAGTAACACCCCCATGAAGCAGTGACTCTGACACAGTCCCTTCAAACACAAGAACACGACTATCTAAGGAGGATCTGCACCTCCTTTCTCACCACACACAAACCCTGCCCAGTCCACTTAATGACAGGGACCTGACACCTGAACACCACTAGACGAGCTGCTGCTGCTGCTTCATAACTGCTCCCACCTGATGGGGTTGAGACCAACCTAGAAACAGCTCAGGACATTTTCTACGGTACTTCACCACTCAGTACCTCCACCAGCAGCTTCTATAATTTCTACTTCTTTTTTTTAATGCAAGACAGAGCCCCCCCACCTCAGCCTCCCCACAACTCACTCTGCTCTGCTGCTCCTTGGTGCTCAGGGCCTGCAGCAGCTCCCGGATTTCAGCATCATGCTCCATGGTCTGGCGGTTCCTGTCGCTGAGGAGATCCTGCAGCATTTTCTCCTTGTGCTGGAGACGCAAGCACAGCTCCTCTGCTACCTCACTCTGTCCTGGGCCCAGCTTACACAGCAGAGTTGTGGTAAGCTCCTGAACAAGAGGGAAGGAGAAATGGAGAGATGTTGCTACCATCAAACTGCAAGCTGCTGAAGGATGAACAGCTCTTCAATCTGGGTGTAGCTGAGAGAGCAGGGTCTCAGGAAGCACAGGTATTTACAAGGGCCAAGCACAGCCAGCTTCCAAAACTCTGGGCACGGGCTGAAGGGCCCTTCTCAGAGGTAGGCAGCCAGAAGGCTCCGCTTGTGGGACCGCTTTCTGCAGACCAATTGGCTGAAGGCTCAAAAAGCCAAGATAAGGCCTTACCTCCACTTCCTTGTTCCTGTCATGCAGGCAGGTCTGCAGCTGCTGGATGATCCCTTCCTGCTCCTTCTGCCTGCTGCAGGATTTGGCCTCCATCTCCTCCTTGAGCCAGCGGAGGTTTTGGCAGGTTACTGAGACCTGCTCTAGTTCCAGAGTTTTGGCTTTCAGGAGGCTTTCCAGGCTCTGGGGACCACAACAGAATGAGCTCAAGCAGGGACAGAGACTTTTTGCTCAACTAAGCAAACCTGGAAATATCAGTCTCCCCCTGCTTGTGGATTCACTCCTGTCCTCTCCAGACACCACAGTCATCTCCACATCCAGCCCAGAAACACGAGTGACCCAGAGGAAGGCCAGTACCTCCCAGCAACAACCAGAGCATTCCCAGGAAGGTTTGTCCAGCACCACACCAGCACCAGGCTGGACTCCAGACAGCAGGTACAAGCACTCACATGGATGGTGGCCTCGTTGCTAGAAAGGACACTGCGCAGTCTCTCCAGGTCACTTCCACGCTCCCTTATTGAGAGGTGGAGCTGTCGAACCTCTTGCTCCTTCTTCTCCAGGGCACAGAACTTCTCATCAACTGCTCGCTAGGGTGAAAGGGGGCGACGGCTCAGGATGGGGTAATAGGGCTCTGCAGCCCACCCCTCACTGTGTGGGGCACCTCAGCTCTCTTCTGGAAGGCCAAGTCATGACGAGCATGTAGCAGACACACTCAGCCCTGGGGTCAGCACCACTGATGGTAGCCCAAAGGCTGAGCTTTGGAGAGAACTGCCACATCACCAACAGATCAAGCTCACCTCTAGAGCAGCATCCCTGTCACCGACTCGCTGCTGCAGTTTCTCTACCATGACGTTCATGGCTGCAGGGGTCTTGTCCAAGCTTTGCTGGCATTGCAGAAGCTCCCTCGATTCCTAGAGGTCACACAGACACACCCTCCTAGTACAGCTGCCAGTCTAGAAGCTCCGCCTCCCCGTCCCAGAGAGCAGAACAGGAGAATCAGGGCTAACTACCTCCATATCCCACCACGCTGTATCTCCCCAGTCAAGGGTGGGAGAGTCTCAGCACCTGGGCCTCGTTGACCGGCACCTGCCAGGGCTCACCAGGCACTGCCACAGGCTGAGGTACTCAGATACCTGAGCCTTCTTGCTCATCTTGCAAGGCCAGAAACACCTCTGTCCTTCTTCAAAGGGCATGCACAAAAGCTACAGATTGACCACCAAATACCAAAGGAGGAACAGGGGCCATGGCTAGTTATGCTCACCCTGAATCTTTCTGTATCTCACCTGCAGAAGCTGTTCCTTGCGAGCCAGGTGCTGACTCAAACGCTGAACTCTCTGCTCCTGGGCCTGCAGCTCACAGCATTTCTCCCACTCCACAGTCTGGAGCTGCTGAGCCTTATCCTGCAGCTCTGCCTGCAGCTGCTGTACCACAGCACGCAGCTCCTGCCAGGGAAAAGCACATTCCTTGTTAGTCAGTCCTCAGCAGGCCAACGTGAAGAAGCCAAGAACAACCACAGCTGTGGGACCAGCCAGAGATGCTCTGCACTATTACACCTTTCACATCTCAAAACACTTCCACAGTTGCGATGTTTGAATTTATTTCATATCCCAGGGTATTGATCCACTAAACCCCTTGCTCTGGCCACAGGCATAGCTCTACAGTCAACCAGAGGTAATCTGTGCAGCAATGGACACAAGCTTCCTAGTATCACAAACAGAGATGAGACATTTTCACCAGCCAAAGACACCCACTCTCAAGTGTCTTTGCTAATTCTAAATCCTCAAATACAAAGCTAAGGAGGCTGGGGAATTCTCCCTGCCACATGTGACAAGGGATTAGCCAAGCGTGCCCAGGCTGGTGCGGGCAGAAACGAGGAACGAGAGTGGTGCACTGACCACATCAGTGCTTCTTATGCTGTGTAAACCCAGAGTCTTCCAGGCTAAGTGCTTCTCATACCTGGTTGTGCTTCCAGGTTGCCTCTTTCTGTTGCTCTTCTTCCTGCACCATGGTCTCCAGGAGCTGGGCTGCTTTCCTGGCTTCAGCTAGTTGATGCTCTTTCTGGCACTGATCTCTTTTCAGTTTCTGTACCTCCAGCTTGGTGCAGAAAAGTGTGTTCTGAAGATCCAGCAGTGACATTTGCTGTTCCTGGGATGAGAGTGGGCTTTCTGACACCTGACAAGAGTGGGATGCAGGAAAAACTCAAAGATTCACTTCAGTCATGAGGCAAATTTAAAAATTAAGGATCACTGCAGAACAACAACTGGTGTCTTTGAGGCTTTCCAGGGACATACCTGCAACTGTCCCAGGTGGCTTCTGTGTAACATGTCCCGCAGCTTGGTCATTGTCTCGTTCTGCCCTTCGATGATCCGGTACAGCTCTTCTGTCTGCCAGTCAAAGGATACAAAGCCCAGTCAACAGCAAACCAAACACAAACCCTCCCAACCCAAGTCTCCAGCGTGAATTATGACACAGCGGCATCATACGCAAGTAAGAGCTTCACAATAAACCATTTACTGAGATCTGAGATGCCCAGCAATAGTTTAAGTGTTCATTTTCAGTCGCTGCCTCCAGGGCTAGCATACTGTCCTCTTTCATTGAGCACCACTCTGTCCACCCAAAACTATTACCTTACTCTCTTTGCTCTTCAGGACCTCATTCAGACTCTGGATTGTACGATCTTGCCTCTGTGCTGTTTCTTGGACAGATTTTAATTCAAAACTCAAGTCATTCAGCTTTTCCTGTAACAACTGAAGACAAAATATGTTGGGTTTTTAATATCGCCTAATGCTTTCCATAAACACCCTCAGGACTCCCTCCACACCTTACTCAAGTCCAAAGAACCCAGGTGTTTACCAGCTCAAGATCAACAGGGCTCCCTCTAGAGTCTGTAAATACTGTTTGAGCTGGGTGGAGATCAGTGAGTCAACACAAAGCCTTCAGTTCCTTCACAGGACTGTCCAGTACTTCTGGTCCCTCCCTCAACACAGAGAAGCTACACCTTCTAAAAACTGTTCCCTTTGCTCCTGAGGTCCTCCAGAGCATTGCAGCAGTCCCTTTACTATCTTCCAGGCACTCTTGCAGCAACTGCTGGTCCTCATAACTCCACACTCGATCAGATCAGGGGCTTATTAAGCCTCAAGTACTGGCTTTGGCACAACAGAGCCTAGCCAGGACTAGCACGCCAACAGCGAGCCAGAAAGCAAAGAGGAACACCTCACTAGGCTCTGTGGCTGGTTTACAACCTGAGAAACTTCTGCCTTTGACATTTTCACCCTAAAGAGGCAACCACCTCAAAGAGTTTTAGGACAGTTCTCTGCTTTCCTCATCACACTGACAACTCAGCACACACTGCACATTTAAGCAACTGGCTGTTACATTTCTAAACATGCCATTTGTTGGCATCCTGATACACATCTTCCTCAGAACTTACTCAAGCCTGTTTCTCAAGGAGTTGGTGCTACCACATGATTTCCCCTTGCTACTCATTAGTTTACACACCTGCTATGTTATCTCTTCTCTGAGACACTCCCTCTGCCTGTGTCAACACTTACTACTGCTTCTACTGGGCCTTGGGCCTCCATTTCCACGTCAGTCTTTGCAGTCTAGGGAGGTCCAACAGCTTACAGCTGTTTCCAGATTTAAATAAAGATCCCATCCCAGTGTTTTTTCCCATTTAACCCTTCTGTTTTCCCAGTGGGTATAGTTTACTCTGAGTTCAAGAGCAGAACTAAGAACAGCCACCCCTCGCAACGTATGTTAAATTTGATCTGCCTGAGGACACCTCAGATGGACACTTCTTTTCTAAGAAAGCCTTTAAATCAAAATGCAAACAGGACTCCCACTGCACTGATCTCCCTTCCTGCTTGAAAAAAAAGAAGGCAGCTGTCTCAAAAGGCAGGTGTCCTCCTCTCCTGCACCAGGCTCAGCCTGTGCAAATCCAAAAGACAGGGAAAGAGCCCAGTGTATCTCTCCACCACCTCACCAGGCAAGTGGGAAGTTCTTCCAAAATAAAAGTTTGTGAATATAAATAAATATGGAAAATTTAAACAGCCCACCTGCAGAAAAAAAAAAAAAAAAAAGTAAATGCTTTTAACTCGAGCTGGCAGATAACAGTTCTGAGAATCATGCATCAGCACACGCTTTTGCTGGGATGGAAGAGCAGATGCCTGCCGCTGGCCAGGGGAGGAGGCACCCTCCACTACTAACCACATCAGACTTCTGGGGCACCGAATTTGCCGTTCATGAAGAAATACCTTGTTGGCAGCTTCAAAGCCCTGGATTTTGTCCTGCAGCTCTGCAGCACATGGATCGGGCATGTGCTCCCCCTCTGCAGGGTCACCTGGAGCCGGCTGCTGACGTTCATCCTGCAAATTCTGGAGGGGAAAAAAAAAAAAAAAAAAGGTTAGAAATGGCTCAAGTCCTGCACTCACTTCTTCTGCTCAGCTATCAGCGCTCCTAGACCTTGAAGCACAGGCTTAAACACGCCCCACTGTGCTTTTCTGTCTCCAAAACATCATGCTGCCCTTGTCTGCCTTCACCTAGGTGGCAATCTGGCACTTGGCACCTCCCTGACCAACATGCCAGAAGTGCCCTGCTGCCCCAAGGCCCTGCCTAGCTTCCCTGCCTCTCCTCACTCCAGTAGCATGATCTCAGCAGCCTGTCTGGCTCAAACCACTGTCTGCAGCCGGATGATGGATCTGCTTCCCATACCCAAGCCACATCCCTGAAACTCCCTATCTCCTTCCATGCACCCTGCTGGCAGCTTCAAAAAGCTTCAAAACCAGCACCAAAGGAAACAAAACTCCTCCTTCCTACATTCCGTCACACTTTTCATCTTAATCAAGACCCCAACCTTCACCCCTTCCCTTCTGCTATATCCCAGCAGCCACCCCCTGGCTCCAAACCCCTCCACTTGGGATTCTCTGGGCTCTCCTTCACAACTCCCCATGCTCCAGCACTCACACCGCATGCGATTCCCTACGTGAACCATAGCAAATTTAGGGCCACAGAAGAGATTTTTTTCCATGACACACATCCATTTGTTGAGAACGGGAGCAGCCTGCTTTCTGACACGTGGCCTGTCAGACCCTGCCAGCTGAGCACACCCTAATCCCTTGTCATCCCTTTCTTATTATTTGGCTGCCTCCCACCAGCAGCATTCAAACCCAGCCCTCACAGGACTCCTGAAGTGTTCCTGACTATCATCAGCGACACAAAAATCTATTGTACTGGTGTGATAAGCAGGAGCCTTGGCAAGCACAGGGTTGCAGTGCAGAGGCTCTTTCAGAGCTCCGCAGAGCTTTTCAGAGCGCGCGCACACAGAGGACCAGCCCAGGCAGAACAACCACCAACTGTGATAAGCCCTGTCTGACTGAATCCTCATCTTCAGCGGCCACAGGAACGCTGCCTCTGGGGAAAGCCAGACAGTACCGTGGAGCTCCTCCAAGTCTGTGTGCTGCCTCTCACATGTGGAAGCTTCCACACAGAAGAGATGATTCCCTTCATCTGCGTGTTTTGTTAAGATTTTTAACGAAAACTTGAACAGTCACAGGAAAGAATTTCAAATTTACCCACCCCGATCAGTCAGGGCGAGCTGCTCGAATCCGGCACAGAGTAGCTACTTTGAAATAAGGTTTGACAAAAAGAAAACGGAGAGGAAAAATAAAAAGGGGGGGGAACCACACCCCTTTTTGCACATTCCAAAATAAAATAAGCGGAAAGCCTGCAGAGCCGAAAGTAAGGTAGGGAAAGGCAGAGCCAGCTCCAGAGTTCAAAGTCCTAAAGCCCCAAGGTGCCTCCTTTGTGCTTTACCGCAGCCATGTCAGGAGCACAGCTCTGCAGCCATTTCTGCTACCTCAGCGCTTTCCTGACAGTCACTTCTCAGTACAGCTCCAGCAATGGCAGCACACACTACTCTAGACAGAACTCTCCTTTAAAAAAAAAAAAAAAAAGAAATCAAAAAGAGTCATTGCATTATCTATGCCTGACAAGCTGGTATCTGCCCAGACCAGTGGGGGAAAAAAAAAAAACAACTGGCAGCAGCGCAAAGCTTCCCTCACTGCCAGGCAGCTGCAAGAACGAGACTCACAAAGGTTTGGTGCCATCTTCCTCGGGCTGTGGTGGTGAAGGGGAAGAATTGTTGGTTCAAGAAAACACCCGAGATAACAGTACCTACAAAGTCACGTGCCCCCAACACCTGATTGTCCTCGGTCATTGTAGTAAATTTAAAAAACTGTAGCTTCCCAAAAGCAGTAAGGGAGCTGTGCTCATATACAACCCTATACATCCCTTTCGCGCTACCAGAAAGGCATTTATGCAGATGAATTGCTGGACAGCAGTATCTTGATTTTCACAAAGAGAAAATAAAAACAGTTATACAAGAACTAGCTGCCTCTGGCTTCTCATTCTTCCTGTCGAAGCCATCCAAAGGATGAAGCCTTTTCTTCCTTCCACCAGAACCTGCAAGGAAAACCACAACCACTGCTACTACGGCAAGAACCAGGTAGTAAAAAACTGCAAGATGACTTCCTGGCAGGGATGGTCAGATGGCAGAGGCTGGAGGTTGGACAAGCTCCTCAATCACAGCTCCCAGGCAAGGATGGCACCACACGACAAAGCCAAGCCATAGAGACACCATGCTGACCGTGCCATGTCCTCTTACAAGAAATCCTATTTTTAGGAAGTAAATATAGCCCTGGAAGTGAAAATGAGGAGAGAGTGACACAGACTACAGAAGCAGCAGCAGCAACGTCCTGCTCCCCATCCTCAGTCGCCAGCTTTCTGTGCCAGAGGAAAATCAGTTTTGCTCCGTTCTTCCCAAGCATCATTCTGGATCAGGCTTTTATGGGAAAAGCACATAGCTCAGGGAGAGGCGCAGGCAGACAGGACATGGAGCAGCCCTGGCTGAATAGGAAGAACAAATTTGGACCAGCCCATTGCCATAGTAACAAGGAAGCATTTTTTCTAATCCCCCAGGCTACCCAGAGCATTAGACAGCGCTAAGGCTGCTAATGGGAATGCAATTAGGCTGAGGTGGATATTCCTGAATTGAAGGTGACTGAGGTCTTCTATTAAGGAAAGTGGTAAAGGAGTTACAAATTCAGCTTGTTGATCACATAATCATGAAGATTTCATAAAAGCCAGAAAAACAGAGGCAACTCAGTGGTAACTGAGGCGGGTAACAGCACCCGGAAGCCTCGCGAAAGCCAGAGCTCAGGAGCTTTCATCACTTCTCAGCAACACCTGCCACTAATTGAGGAACCTTTTTAAAGGATCAGAAAATAAACCTATTATCTAGAATACCAACCCCAAAGTCCTCCTCTGGCGCAAATCCACCTGCGAGGAAAACACCTTTTCCTCGGGGCACGCGTCACGGATCCCTGTGCGGACCCGGACCGGCACGTTAGGCAGGCTGGAGGCCTGATCTGCAGAAGCAGGTGCTCGTGCCACTGAACCCATTATCAGGCACAAAGGAAACATCTGCTGGAAAACACGTGCCCCAAAGCTTAAAACACTGCCTTTGGTTGCGGGCAAGAGTCACACTGACTTCTCAAAAGAGAAAGCTGAAGTGAAACTGCCGTTTTCTCAGCAGAAAAGTGACAAAGCATTCCAAGAGCTTAGACCCATTCAGCAGGCTGCAATGACAAGGAGAAAAGGTTAATTTTCCAGAACACAAGGAGGAAATAAATGACAGGAGAATGCCAGAGAGAGGCAGCACACCTAAAAAGGCTCGAGTTGCCTATTCTTAGCCCTGGGTTTGGTGACACACAGCTATCTATTATCTCAGCACAGAAGAATCCCCAGTGAGCTCTGCATCCAGCCATAGGGACGCTGCTCGAGCAAACAGTGGCACAAAGACCTCTACCTGTATCCGCAGTGGCATATAATCCTCACAGAGGTCATCCCACAGCTCCTGCAGTTCAGAAATCTCCAGGGAAAGACCCAAAGGAGCTCTGGAAAAGGATTTTCTGTCTGCGTTCAGGAAGGCTGAACC
Organism: Baryphthengus martii; assembly: GCA_013396935.1. NCBI lineage: Eukaryota > Metazoa > Chordata > Aves > Coraciiformes > Momotidae > Baryphthengus > Baryphthengus martii. Next base: position 180,970 of record VWZK01002273.1, read on the forward strand.
GGCGCACGCCAGGCCAGCAGACGCGCCGCCATCTGCCAAGTCACGGCTAAGCTTGCGAGGGGGCAAGCTGGACTTCACGGGAATAGGGAGCCTGCTGCCTCGAGGGCTCTGGAGGGGTTTGTAGTCCAAGGCCTTGATCAAACTGAGGGCCAGCTCCAGCCTGTTCCCACTCAGTGAAGAGTTTGGGGTCATGCGGTCATATGACAAATCCTCACATTTCCCTTTCACTCCCTTATCTGCATCCTCCTCCTTCTGCTGTGGAGGGCTTGCCTCCACGGTCGTGTCCAGGGACTCGACGGAGGACGCCGGCGTGCCTTCCTCCATGCTCTCCCCATCCACAGCCACCCTGGCGCCGGTGGCCTCCGTCGCGTCGCACACGGATGACTCCTCGTTGCCCATGCTGGCCGACCACCGGCTGGACAAGCCACAGGAGATGCTTCTGGCCACCTTCCGCGGCACTTTGCAAATGGCTTCGTAGTCGGCATCGGCCACGCGCAGCACGGCGCAGCCGCGACAGCGCCGCGGGCGGTTACTCGCTCCTTCCGAAGCGTGGCAGCTGTGCGTCTCCAAGCCGTGCTCTTCTTGATCCGTCCAATACTCGTACCCAGAGTAAGCAAAGTCCTCCTGAAGGAGGGCAGCGTACCGTACGTCAGGCAGGTTAGAAAGGTCCACCGTTCCATCCCCAGCTCTCTCGTCTGTGCCAGAATCTTCGTTGTTCCTGCGGTACATGCTGGCAATGCAGAACTTGAGGCGGTCTTTCTCCAGCAGCAGCTTCTGGAGGCGCTCGATGGAAAGGGCTTCGATGCGTGCAATGACGGTGTCGAACCTGTAGATGCGGTCCAGCATGAAAGCACACTTGCTGCAAGCAAACTCGGATTTGCCATCCCGGCACAGCTCCCTGCCCAGGACATGGGAGAGCAGCACCTGAAGGTTCAGCTTGGCCGCCGTGTGGAAGATCCATCGCCGCTGGTTGCCGCACAGCTCCCGGGCACAGATCCGGCAGGTTTCCTTCATCCTCACTCCTGACCAGCACCCAAACCTTATTTCTGGGAACTCTCAAGACCCTTCCTGAGGCCTCTACCGCCCACTCAACACATCCCCCAGGGTACAGCTCCCTCAAGCCCCGAGTCCGCTGGCACTTCTCATCCCGCCTATCCCCCCTNCGCGACGGCGACAGCGGAGGGCCAGTGCCAGGACCCAGCCCCAGTGCCGGTGCCCGGCCCCAGTGCCGGTGCCCGGCCCCAGTGCTTCCCGCTAGTGCCTGTCTCCTGCGCCAGCCTCTGTCCCCAGTGCCACGTCCCCACCCTAGTGCCAGCACCGCGTCCCAGCACCACGTTCTAGTACCCGTGCCCAGCCCCAGCAGGCAATGCTGGGGAGCTCGTCCCCGCAAGCACAAGACCACCAGCACCCACGCACCGGTACCTGCACCGCACCCCGTGCCACCCAGCAGGTACGCACAAGGGTCCCGCGGCCGGACCGCTGTACCCGTGGCCCCTAGCCGGGGACACCGCAGGGCTACCAAGGCATGGCAGAGCCAGCGCCGTGCGGCTGCCAGGAACATGCTGCTCTGATGTCTCACAGCCCCGAAATCCTGCCTGGCACCGCGCCGGGCGGCAGGGGGTATTTTAAGAGCCGGTATTTAAATGGCAGGAGAGCTGCGGCGGCACTGACATCCCCAGAAGAAGCAGGCAGGCTGGCGGGCTCTCACCCAGCACTGCTCACCGCGTCCTGCCACCTCCCCAACCTCGACCCCCCAGCACCGCCTTTCCCCCTCTGCAAATGCCTGGCGCTGGTTGTGGCACGGCCCAGGCCACAGCTCCAGAAGGAGATAGGGATAACAAGTGCCAGGCGAGCTCCGGCTGGCTGCCCTCCTCCCCGAGGTGCCAGGCTGGGGTCCCCCCACGCTTGCCCACCCACCTGCCCTCTCTCGGCCGGGAGCTGCTCCAGGCGCTGCTGCAGGTCACGCTTCTCAGCTGCCAGCGTTTCCACCAGCTGGTTGCTGGCGGCCAGCTCTCGGGTCAGCTCTTCGATCCTCCTGTGAGAGAAGGCAGGAAGGGCAGGAGATGCTCAGGCACTGGGATAGCCCCGGATGGCACTGGGGACCGCTGAGAGGGAGCAATCGCTGGGGTAAAGCTGAGCAGCTTCAGGGCCGCTCCCCCTTCCCCACAGTCCAGCTCAATCCCCCTTGGAATGACCCTTCTGCCAACCCCAGATACTCGCCGCCTTCTGGCCCTGCACAGCACCAGCGCCTTGATAGTCCCCAAAGACTGGCACAGGGTGCAGGCTGACAGCACAGAGGGAACGAGTCCTGGACACCCACCTCAGGGCCATGGCACCGCAGCCATCATCGCTCCGGTCATCCTCCTTCATCCTTGCAGCTTCCTTCAGCTTTCCTGCCAGTTCTCGGCACCGCTCTGACTCAGCTCTGGCCAGTGCTGTGGCCTGTTCAGCCTCACTCCGTGCCAGCCTGGCCTCCTGGGCAGCAGCGGGGTAAGTCTCCAGGTACTGGCCCCTGACCCCTGGCCCCCACTGCCCCAGGCTCACCTCCTGCAGGAGCTGGATCTTGTTCTCCAGGAGCTCATAGACGTGCTCTGACTCCCGCTGCCGCTCCTCATACTGCTGCTGGAGCACTGCCTGGCTGCGGGTTGTCTGGTTCTCTGCAGCCACCCTGCNGGACTCCTGATGCTACAGAAACATCCCACCCTCCAACATCTTCACATCTCAGCCCAGACACATCAGGGCTGCTCCTTTCTCCCAGCTGCACCCCTCACACCCACTCTCGCCTCGCTGCCTCCCTCTCCTCACAGCTCCCCCTGCTCCTCACTACCCCCCTTTCCGCGGGGGCTGCCCCTCACCGCGGGCCGCCCCCCCTGCCCACCGGCCNCGAAATCCTGCCTGGCACCGCGCCGGGCGGCAGGGGGTATTTTAAGAGCCGGTATTTAAATGGCAGGAGAGCTGCGGCGGCACTGACATCCCCAGAAGAAGCAGGCAGGCTGGCGGGCTCTCACCCAGCACTGCTCACCGCGTCCTGCCACCTCCCCAACCTCGACCCCCCAGCACCGCCTTTCCCCCTCTGCAAATGCCTGGCGCTGGTTGTGGCACGGCCCAGGCCACAGCTCCAGAAGGAGATAGGGATAACAAGTGCCAGGCGAGCTCCGGCTGGCTGCCCTCCTCCCCGAGGTGCCAGGCTGGGGTCCCCCCACGCTTGCCCACCCACCTGCCCTCTCTCGGCCGGGAGCTGCTCCAGGCGCTGCTGCAGGTCACGCTTCTCAGCTGCCAGCGTTTCCACCAGCTGGTTGCTGGCGGCCAGCTCTCGGGTCAGCTCTTCGATCCTCCTGTGAGAGAAGGCAGGAAGGGCAGGAGATGCTCAGGCACTGGGATAGCCCCGGATGGCACTGGGGACCGCTGAGAGGGAGCAATCGCTGGGGTAAAGCTGAGCAGCTTCAGGGCCGCTCCCCCTTCCCCACAGTCCAGCTCAATCCCCCTTGGAATGACCCTTCTGCCAACCCCAGATACTCGCCGCCTTCTGGCCCTGCACAGCACCAGCGCCTTGATAGTCCCCAAAGACTGGCACAGGGTGCAGGCTGACAGCACAGAGGGAACGAGTCCTGGACACCCACCTCAGGGCCATGGCACCGCAGCCATCATCGCTCCGGTCATCCTCCTTCATCCTTGCAGCTTCCTTCAGCTTTCCTGCCAGTTCTCGGCACCGCTCTGACTCAGCTCTGGCCAGTGCTGTGGCCTGTTCAGCCTCACTCCGTGCCAGCCTGGCCTCCTGGGCAGCAGCGGGGTAAGTCTCCAGGTACTGGCCCCTGACCCCTGGCCCCCACTGCCCCAGGCTCACCTCCTGCAGGAGCTGGATCTTGTTCTCCAGGAGCTCATAGACGTGCTCTGACTCCCGCTGCCGCTCCTCATACTGCTGCTGGAGCACTGCCTGGCTGCGGGTTGTCTGGTTCTCTGCAGCCACCCTGCCAGACACAGCATGGCACGGCATGGCATAGCATGGCACGGCATGTGACACGGCACAACATGGCACAGAATGGCACAACATGGCATGGCACAGAATGGCATGGGTTGGCCTCTCTGCAAAAGCCACACACACTCAAACCAGCTCATCTGGGTGAGCCGTGTCACCCCAGATGCCCCCTAGCCCAGCTCCCCCCATGCCGTGGGGGCTGTTTCTGCAGGACACCTGAGCAGAGTGTGCTGTAGCTTCCCAGCACTACTGCCCTGGGGACACGGCCACTTCGGCAGCACCAGGTCATGCTAAGGCTCCAAACCCCAAAGCAGTCTCCACACACGCCCAAATGCAGGGGCTCCCTGGCTGCCATGCCCCCAGTCCTCCTGCAGGACAGCCAGGCACGGCCCCCGGGCACAGCGCTGCCCTCCTCTGCCGAACAGGTGTTGCCCTTTATTTTTGGCCGGCGTGAGGGCTGTAAAAGGAGCCCTGCAGGTACCCATCCCCATTGCAGACCCTCCAACCCCACTGCAGACCCCTCCACTGCCCGCTGCAGGCAGGGTGCAGGCAGACAACCCCCATCTCCCGTGCCCATGCACGTCCCACTGATAACCCGTGGATGCTGCGTCCTGCGCTGCGGCTCGACTGGGCCTCACTCACCATGTGTTGTCCAAGGCTTGCTGCTTCTCCTGCAGCTCCCGCTTCAGGCTCTCCACCTCCACCTTAAGCTCGATGTTCTGCCGGGCAGGAGGGAGGTGGGTAGGATGCCCCCCGTGTTTGTTCAGCCCCCCCAGTACTCCTGCCCATGGGAACGCATCAGAGACGGCGTGGGGCTCCCCCACGCCACGGCACTGAGCAGCGTGGGTGGTATTTTAGCCTGCCAGCACTATTATGGGGTGTACCCGCTCCATCTGTCTGCACCCAAACTGGTACTGCCATGCACCCTGAGCACCTCACCAGGCTGAAGACTCCCAAACAGACCCCCTCTCAATTCCTATCAGAGGCAGCCAGGGACAAAATCCGACAGAGCAGCTTCCCCAGCCCCAGCGCTGTGTCCAATATCCTTCCTGGAATCCCCACCAACGGCACTCCCTCGGTCCCATCCCCTCCCGGCAAAGAGAGGGCACTGGGAGGGAAACTCCCCATCGGGGACACCCACTCCTGTCCCCTACAGGCGCTCACCCGCCGGTAGACATCATCTCGGCTGCCCTCGCCCTTCTGCTGGACGCGCTCCTCCAGAAAGTAGATGCGCAGCTTGAGACTGAAATTCTCCTTCTTGAGGTCGTTGAGGTGCTGGGAGAGCGTGCGGTACCCGTTAGCCATGGCCGGCGCTCCATGGGGGGGGCATCCCGGCACCCCTCACATGGCGCCTCCGGCGACGTGGCCCAGGGTCCCCTGCCTGCCCGAAGCTCCAGCCGCTGGCCCCGATGAGGCCCCTTTCCTTTTTCTCCTTGCCTCCCAGAGCTATTTGAGGAATGGCCAGAGCAGGGTGGCAGGGACAGGCGGGGGCTGAAACCCGAGCCCCGGCAGCCCCGTGCGCCTCAGCCAGGAGGACAGCAAAGGGGAGCATGGCGCCTGGGGCGGGGCTGATCCCCTCTCTCTCTCCCACCAAAGCCCCCCTTCATGTCCCCCTCCTGCCCTCCACACCCCACTGGTGCATGCAGGGGGTCTGGCACATACCCAGAGGTGCTGGGGGGGATTTCGTAGCTGTGCCACGGTGTCCTGGCATCCCTTGGTCTTACCTGCTCAAAGTCCCGCAGGGTCTGTGTTTGGGTGAGGGGACCCATCTCCAGGTCCCGGAGGAGACTCGTTTGCACTAAGGCGCCAGGCTGGTGCTGAGCACCCGAGGGGCCGTGGGACGCCCCTGACTCAGCTGATGCAAGGTCCTTGTCGCCCTCACCCCTCACCCTGTCTTGGGAAGCTGGGAGGGAGTGAGCGAGGGTGAGCAGGAGTCAGATCAGCAAAGCTCCACACACCGCCTGCCACTGAGAGGTCACTCTCATCGGGATGTGGGGTACAGGGAGGGGCTCATGGGGTATCTTGGTGTCTTACCCGCCGTGCAGCTGGCTCCAGGGAGCATGGCCAGCCTGTCACTGCTGCAGGCATCCCTGTGGAGAGGAGCACACGGCTGCATCACGCACAGCATCGGGGGTTTGGGCACAGGGGCACACATTGGAGGGGCACCTGTGTGCTCCCAGGGGGCATCGGCTTTAAGTGCACAGGCAGGAGGCCCTGGGGGCCACGCAGATGGCAGTGTCCCCTCAGGAGCACTTTAGCTCCATTAGCAGCCCTGGCAGAGCCACCTGAGCCCCCACAGCACTTCCTGAACCTCGGGGAGCTGGGTCTGGGTGCTGGCAGGGAGCAGGGATGGCCCCGGCTGCTCTCCAAGAGGCCCTGTGCCTCTCTGCTATCACAGCTCACCAGATCCCCACCACAGCTGCAATCAGGTTTATTTTCAGCTGAGAGGCGTGAGTCATTTCATGCTTTAAAAGAAAAAGAAAAAAAAAACAAACAAGCAACAAACTAAAACCAACAAACAACCCACAAATAGAATAATAAAAAAAAATCACTTTTTTTTTCCTTGAAAAAAATATCAGAATATTTATTTTCCAGTCTCAGCATGACAGCTTTTTGTTGGGGTCTCATGAAGGAGGTGGGCATGGTGCCCTGCACACATGCACTTGGCTGAGCACCAACCTCCAGGCCCAGTACCAAGGGCCAGCACGTTCTTGTAGCACAGGCTATGACAGGGGCTCTGAGGCCATGTCCCCACCAGAAACTTGAAGACAGGGGACACAGCACTGACAGCCTGGGAGGGAGCAGGGGGGTAGGCAATCACAGTGTGCCATGGCCCCTGCAGCAACAAACCATCACAAAGGGAAACTGAGGCATGATGGCTCTAAACACACTGCTACTGGCCAAGCACGGCCCTGTGCCCCACCAGGTGCCAAAACCAGCATGATACCCAGAAGCACGGTGCCCAGAGGTGCAGTACCCACAGGAGCAGTGCCCAGGGGCAGGGTGCCCAGAGGCATGATACTCAGAGGCACCCATGAGGTATAATGACCAGAAGCACAGTGCCTGAGGAGACCCAATAACCAGAGGCACAATATCCAAGGAGGTGCGATCTCTGGAGGTGTGGCACCCCAGGAGGACAGATACCCAGGGGTACGATATCAAGACAAAACGTCCAAGAAGCCACCGATACCCAGACTTGAGATTCACACAGATACACAAAGCTCAAGGAAGCACGGTACACAACAACACGATACCCCAAGGTAGGAGGCAAAATCCCTGAAGAAGCACAATATCCAGTGACATGACATCCAAAGAGGCATGAAAGCCAGAAGCACAATGTCCGGAGACACAGCAGTCAAAGAGGCATGACAACCAAACGTTCAAGACACGAGGCAACACGAGGTACAACACCTGCCGAGACGCACAACAACACCCAGAGAGAGTCGATACCCGGGGGCACAACACTCGAGGAGGTGCAATACCGAAGGAAGGAGGCACAACACCCGAGGAGATACAACGCCCAAAGTGGTGACATCCAGACAGGAGAGCAACCAATCCCTGCTGTGGGGGCTCCAGCGCTGTCAGAGCTCCTTAGGCCCACCCCGAGGCAGAGACAGCCTGGTGCCATGGCTGGCTGTGGGCTCTGGGGTGATCGAGCAGAGTATCCTGTTTCCCACATCCTGGACACCACTCACCAACACCAGGACTGGGAGCCCTGTGACGGGCCAAGAGGATGCTGGGACCAGTAGGAGCCCCAGGCTCTGCCACGGTCACAGTCAGCAGAGCTGGACGGGGGCTCCCTCCTCCCCATCCGTGTGCCCAACACTGGGAATCTGTTTGCTGAGAAGGGGAGGCTGCTGCGGGGCTATAGAAGGACAAGAGCCTTTTCATGCTGGCCCCATCATCCCAGGAGGCATGGCAGAGCCACCAGCACAGTGCAGAGCCAGAGAGGGGCACAGCTCCAGGGCCCTCCACCCTCCAGGCAGCACTTCCCACCGCCATGTACCTTCAAACCCGGGCACGAGAGGTGCCACGTGGCCCTGACTCAGAGCACCCACTGACTCGTGGCATCTCTGTGGTTTTGCACCAGGCCTTCTGCGGCTGCCCTGCCCACACCAGTGGCCTGGGGTGCCGCCAGGGAGGAGGGAGAACACAGCACACAGGGGTGGCTGCCTGAGAGTGGCCTCTGTCCCCTGGAAAGTATCCCCAAAGCACCCGGCATCACTCAGCACACCAACAGCAACTCACCTCTTGATGCTGAATCGCCTCGCACAGACAGACAGATGAACAAAGAGATGGACGGACGGCAGCCCCCAGTCCCGTGCTTACCCACAGCCACGGTGGGTGCCAGTGACTGTCCCTGGGCTGGCAGAGGGGCTGTGGCAAGGGCCAGGCAAGGCCAAGTGTGAGCACAGCAGCAGCTTGATGCCATGGCCGGGATGTGGAGCGTGACACAGCCTGGCTCCCCACTGACTCCTCGGCACAAATGTTTCAGCAGGGGCCGAGTGTGGCTGTAGGGGAGGTGGAGCCAGGGAGAGCTGGCCACCGCCACAGGAGCCGCCTGCATGCCCGCCTGGACGTGTGTGCACAGCACACAGTGGCCCACGAACCCCTCACACGCAGGGCACGGCAACGAGGTCTCCATTGAGCACGGCAGGATGGGGGGAGCCGGGGGCAGGCGTTACCCACACTCCTGGCGAGGCCCGTTCCCGGTGCCGTGCGGCACGCGTGGCAGCCGGCATGGCTCCCACACCCACCAGCCCTGGCTGGGTGCTGGGACAAATGGTCTGGCTGGCAGCTCAAGGTGGAAGTCGAGATGGGTGGAGCCAGGGGAAGAGCAGGAAGGATATAAACAAAGTGGGGAGATGGGGTGAGCCAAGCTCCCCATGCCAGCACCCCCAGCCACAGCCCTTCCACAGGGTCACTCTTGGCCCAGAGCCTCCCAGCAAACCCCAGCTGGTGCCAGGCCAGTCCCACAGAACTCTACAGATCGTGCCCTTTCACTTGGCACCGCACACACTGCCCTGGCACCCCTGGGTCCGCATGGCCTGGAACAGCGAACACCCGTGTGCCCCTGGTGCTGGATGAGGAGCTCCTGTTCCATTCCTGCACTCCAACAGCTCCCACAAAACCCCTGCCTGGATGCTCTACAGCACTCCTGGGCCTGCCCAGCACGGGGCCCAGCAAACCACCAGCCCGGCTGGAAAGCAGGATGTTCCACAGTCCCTCCGCCAGTGCCAACCTGCGGGACCCCAGCAGCGGCCAGGGGACACCCAAGGGGAATGGAGTTTGAGAAAGGCAAGGTCCAGCCCCGCAGAGCCCCGAGGGAGAATACAGGCATCCTCGCCGCATCTCGCCTGCATCGCGCCCGCATCCCACCTACATCCCGGCTGCATCCCAGCGACACCGACGCCGGCTGGTACCTTGGCCTTATCCTACCGCAGCATCACCACAGCCCAGCGCGGGCACACGCAGCACCCACACATGCAACCCCTACATGTGCCCGGGGCACACGGACATCCCGATCCGCATCACCCACGGATGACACGGGCACGGACACGCTCCTCACCTCTGCCGCGGGGCTCTCATACNTTTGTCTCCCCAGTCCTCTCGTCCAGCAGCCAGTCTGTCCAGACTAACACAGCTAACCTCTGCCCAATTCTCCACTCCCCTCAACCCCTCTGAGCTCAGTCCCAATCCTTCCCCACCCTTCAGTCCTCCAGGAATAATCTCTAATATCTCCCTAGCTCCCTAATCCTTCCCTCAACCTTTCAGTCACCCCAAAAGATCCTCAATTAGCCAAGATCCCCCATGGCACCCCCAACCATCTATCCTGACACCTCAGTGACTCCCAGTTGTCCCTACCACCGTGGTCTTCCTTCGGTGCCACCATCCCAATCTGACACCCCCAATCCCCTTTGTCACCCCTGGAGCCTCCCAGATACCCCTCTATCTCCACAAGTCCCTCACTTGCTCTCTAATCTTCCACAACTTCCCAGTCCTCTATTGGGACATCCTCGCCTGGGACCCTCAATCCCTCTTGATCTCACCCTAATCCCCCTTGGACACCCAGCATCCCAACCTAACACCTCCAATCTCCCCCTACCCTTGCCACTTCCCGTCCTAGCCCAAATAACCCCAGTCCCCTTTGACCCCCATAATTCCTTTCCTTCCTCGATATCCTAGTCCCAGTGTTGCCCTTGGCTCCTCCCTCACCCCCATCCGCTCCGCAGGGCCCCCCCTACTTCTCCCCCACTCTCCTCCACCCTGCACCCACAGCTACTCAACCAGTTGTCCTCCATGGGCTCCCCCACCTGCCGCCAAGCAGAGCCCATCCAGGCCCCTAGTTCTGGTGGGATCAGCAGTGGAGTGCCGAGTCCCTGTAACACTCCAGCCCAGTCACGGCTCATCAGTCACAGGCAGGGTCCAGATTTAAGGCTCCCTTGGAGGTTCAGAAGCTGAGGGGAATGCCTGCTGGCATGGCCACCCCATCAGTACCACCCATGTCCCAGCAGCCCCACAGAGCAAAGGACTGAGCACTGAGTTGCGGGGGTGCCCTGGCTGTTCTTCCAGTGCTGCTCCCCAGAAGAGGGCACCAGCCAGCCAGGAAAAGCTGGTAGATATGACACCACAGCAGCAGCAGTTCTTTGGCCGTGCGTGGCCTCTGCACAAGTGGCCCACAAGTGTGGGAGAGGGACCACAGAGGTGTCCCAATGCATTGGGCAAAGCCAGGTGGTGCTGGCACAGGAAGACGGATGCCAGGATGCCAGGTCGGTACGTGCCTTGAATGAGGCCTTAATGGATAATGGAGGCCAAGAGCCGGTAGCAGGGCTGTGCCAAGGGTTGCAGGGCTGGGGGACTCTGTCCCAGCCACGATACATCCCACAGAGTGGGTCCCTCCAGCCCACGCCACAATGTAAGGCTGTGGAGAGGGAGCCCTGACCCTGTCCCTGCGTCACATAGCCCCGCGGAGGGGCTGTTTCAGGACCCCGGTGGAGATTTCACCAGCCACTGCCCTTGACCGCATCTCTCACCCTGCATCGACTGCCCTGGACTTTCCCAGCTCAGGCGTCACGGCTGTTCCCTGGCCGTGGTGGCAGTGGATGTAGCACTGGGGTACAGGCAGTGCCAGGGTGTACATTGCCTCAGGCTGTACACAGTGCCAGGATGTACGTAGCGCAGGGCTCTCGCATCTATAGCGAGGGCAGCCATTCTGGCCATCTCCTGGCAGCTGGGGCACTCTGGCACTTGAGTTCTGCTAGATTTAACAGCCTCTGGGGTCATCCCAAGTCTTACACAGGGCAATTGGGTTCATGCCTGCTGTTTGGGACGTGCACAGCCCCAGAAAAGACTCGGTCTCATTGGAACCCAATCAGGAGCACCATCATGTCCCTACTGCTCACATAGGTGCATGGAAAGTGTTGGGCAAAGAAGGGTCAGGTCCCGGCTCCCCTATGGAGAGGACCTAAGGTCTGTCTGCACTGGGAGAATCTGTCCACATGAGCAAGGGGGGACCTTCCATCACTTGCCATCCACCACACCGGGCTGTGTCTCGCCCATGGGGTCCTGGTGCCATCCTCTCTTGAGGGACAGCACTTTCCCTCAGCAGGGCACGGCCCTGTGGCCCTTGCCCCACAGAGGGCGTTTGCTGGGCGGCTCCTATGCATCCCGTGTTATTGGGGGCTGGTGGCCAGGGCTGGCCCCGTGGCCCCGGGCCCTTATCGGGGACGTTGCTCAACAGTAATGTCAGGGGCGGGCAGTGACCATGGCACTGCCTCAGCTCTGGGCTCTGGGGTTCAGGGAACGCCCAATCTTGGTCGAGCTTTGGGAGCATGGCCAGGATCGCCACGGGCTGGGGGCTGGCCCGCTCTCCCTCCAGCGGCACCTCCAGCTTTGCGGGGGGAGCCACCCGCGCCACCGGGGCTCCCCTCCTGCTTTGCTGTGCTGTGATGCGCGGGGCAGGGAAACTGAGGCGCGACCTCGGTGCTCGGGGTTGGGGGGGCACACTGCGCCCCGCTCCTCCCGCCTTCGGGGCAGCGGGATCCTGCAGGGACACCCCCTCCTCTCGCTCCGGGGCTGCCGAGGGGCAGCCCCTCTGTCCTCCGCCTCCTCTCTCGCTCCCTCCCTCTCNGGCCAGCGGGGACCGTCCCCGCCTCCCGTCTGATGCAAGAGCCCGGCCGGTTTCACGCACGGCGGATCCCAGCCCCCCGGCAGCGCCTGGCCCCATCCTGCCAGCCCCCTCCGGGACCACCAGCCCTGCTCCCGCTCGCCCTGTCTGATTTTGTACCAGCACTAGGGTGGCCTGCGGGACTTGGCTTGGCACTGGTGAGGCCGCACCTCGAACTCTGTGTTCAGAAGGACTCTGAGGGGTTGGAGAGAGTCCAAAGAAAGGCAACGAAGCTGGGGAAGGGTCTAGAGAACAAGACTTACAAGGAGCAGCTGAGAGACCTGCGGTTATTCAGCCTGGAGAAAAAGAGGGTCAGGGGAGACCGCATTCTCTACAACTACCTGGAAGGTTGTAGCAAGTTTGGGGTCAGTCTCTTATCTCAAGTAACAAGTGATGGGACAAGAGGAACTGGCCTCAAGTTGCACCAGGGAAGGTTTAGGTTGGATATTAGGAAAAGTTTCTTCACCAAAAGGGTTGTGAAGCCCTGGAACAGGCTGCCCAGGGAAGCGGTGGAGTCACCATCCCTGGAGGGATTTAAAAGACGAGTAGTTATGGTGCTGAGGGACATGGGCTTGGCAGTGCTGGGTTAATGGTTGCGCTTGATCTTAAAGGTCTTTTCCAACTAGAACAACTCTATGATTCTGTTTCCCCTCAGGACTGTGATGGGCTCATTGTCCGCTCGGCCACCAAAGTCACGGCTGACGTGCTGGAGGTGGCAGAGAGGCTGCAGGTGGTGGGCCGAGCAGGCACCGGTGTGGACAATGTGGACGTGGAGGCAGCCACTAGGAAGGGTGTCCTGGTCATGAAGTAAGATCAGGAGCATGGCAACATCTTTGCCTGTGCTCCTAGGGATACAGGGGAGGTTTCAGCAGGGTGCCCTTCCCACCCACGGCGCGCCATGGTACCACCCTGAGGGTCTTCATCCTCACGGGGTGCAGACCCCCGTCAGCCTGGGGGTGACACACCAGTGACACCACTTTCCATCCCCAGCACACCCACCGGGAACAGCCTCAGCGCTGCCGAGCTCACCTGCGGGATGATCCTGTGCTTGGCCAGGTGAGCACAGGGCAGGACGGGGGTATGGATGTGCCCCCCTCGGCCCCCTGCCTCTGCTCTGACCACAGCCTCCCCTTTCAGGCAGATCCCCCAGGCAGCTGCCTCCATGAAAGAGGGCAGATGGGACCGTAAGAAGGTAGGAGGTGGGCACAGCAACCTGGCCGGGATGGGGTAGTGTTTGCCCACGTGGGCTGCACTCCATCACTCTCTGCCTTGCACCCTAGTACATGGGTATGGAGCTGAACGGGAAGACACTGGGCGTGCTGGGGCTGGGGCGCATCGGCAGGGAGGTGGCCACCCGCATGCAGGCTTTCGGCATGAAGGTAAGGAGCCGGGGCAGGGGGGAGTGATGGGGATATCGTGGACCCGCCATTCTGCCTGGCTGTGGGAGTAAGTGCCCTCTTTGCTTTAGACCATCGGCTACGACCCCATCATCACCCCCGAAATCTCAGCCACCTTTGGCGTGGAGCAGCTGCCTCTGGAGCAGATCTGGCCCCGCTGTGACTTCATCACAGTGCACACTCCCCTGCTGCCCTCCACCACAGGTATGGGGCGGGTGCCGGTGCGGGGAGGCCTGGGGGGAGCCGAGGCAGCCCCCCGACCACTTACAGCACTTCCTGCGCAGGTCTCCTGAACGACAGCACCTTCGCCAAGTGCCGCCGTGGCGTGCAGGTGGTGAACTGTGCCCGCGGTGGCATCGTGGATGAGGGCGCGCTGCTGCGGGCGCTGCGCTCTGGGCAGTGTGGCGGAGCTGCCCTTGACGTCTTCACGCAGGTGAGCGGGGCTGCGGGGAACCCTCTGAGCTTTGGCATCATCTGAACTCTGTCCAAATCGGGCCAGGGCAGCCCGGCAAACCCTGTGGGACTGGGATCAGGCACAGCCTTGCCCCAACTCCTCTCCTTGCAAGGGAGAAGGGAGTAAATGTTCTCCCCGCCAGGCTCCCAGGGGCTGACGGTAGGATGGGGGCTGTGTTGGCAGGAGCCCCCGAAGGACCGTGACCTGGTGAACCACCCCAACGTCATCAGCTGCCCCCACCTTGGCGCCAGCACACAGGAAGCGCAGAGCCGCTGCGGCAAGGAGATCGCCATGCAGATTGTGGACATGGCCACGGGGAAGGGGCTGGCCGGCGCAGTGAGTCCACCTGCTGCGCACCTGACCTCTCTGCGCCTCAGTTTCCCCCGTCTGTAAAATGCGGGGCGCGTTGGGAGCAGCCCCATGCGCTCGCTGGTGAGTTCTCATTGCTCGCCCTGCTCTTCCTCACAGGTCAACGGGCAGGCTCTCAGCAAGGCTTTTGCGCCCCAGACCAAGCCCTGGATTGCCCTGGGCAGGGCTCTGGGCACAGTGCTGCGCATGGCGGGCAAACAAGTGCACGGCAGCGTACAGGTCTGCACCCTAGGTGAGCCGGACAGCCTGTGCCTGGGTGCAGGGACCTTGACGGGTGGGCAGCGCAGTGGGGTGTGCAGGGGCCCACTGGACTGGAGGAATGGGAGGACTGCCAAGAGAAAGGATGGACAGGAGAGGGGTTGCTGGTGGGAGGATGGGGGTGTGGGAGTATGGGTGGATGGGAGCAGGGATGGGTGTATGGATGGGTGGGTGGACGGAGCGGCTGGCTGCTGTAGCGTGGAGCTGACCTCTCTGCTGCTGGCCCATCCACCCCCTGCTTCCTCCCTGCACCCCAGGGACACCCCTGCGGGAGGCCGGGAGCTACCTGAGCCCCGCTGTGGCCACGGGTGTGCTGGCTGGAGGGGTGCGGAAGGAGGTGACCCTGGTGAACGCTCTGCTGCTGGCCCAGGAGGCTGGGCTGAAGGTAAGAGGACATCAGCCTGGCACACCCAGACCCTGTCCTGGGCTTGCCCCATAAGGCTGCTAATGCGCTTCTCGGGCTCGAGGGTGACCTCTGAGCTCATCCCTTCCCTGTGCCCTGCTGCATGCCAGACCCGGGTGCTGAGCGGCTGCATCTCTCTGGCAGGTCACAACCACCCACAACGACACAGCCTCCGAGCCCGACAGCAGCGCTGGCTTGCTGCAGGTTTCCCTGCAGGGCACCTCGCACCGGGTGTCGGGGACAGTGCAGGGCAGCACCCCGGTGCTGCGGGAGCTCGACGGGGCCACCTTCAAGCAGCCGGCCCCGCTGGCCGGCCCTGTCCTCATCTACAGATCCAAAGCCTCTGAGCCCAGCGTGCTGCCCGCTCTCACTGGTGAGCTCCCTGCGTCTCCCGTCATCAGGGTGGTGGGGGGCAGCCTGGGGGAGTCCCACATCTATTCTGGAGCTGAGCCACTGCTGCAGCAGATGGAGAGACAGGAACGGGAGGGAGGCTTGGGCAGGGGTCAGGGGCTTGGAGTGAAGGACTTGCGGTGGGGGAAAGAAATGTCAT
The DNA here is from genome assembly GCA_013396935.1 of Baryphthengus martii. Classification (NCBI taxonomy): domain Eukaryota; kingdom Metazoa; phylum Chordata; class Aves; order Coraciiformes; family Momotidae; genus Baryphthengus; species Baryphthengus martii. Next base: position 196,544 of record VWZK01002273.1, read on the forward strand.
CGTGAACCTTTTGAGGAGCGTTGGAGTGGGCAGAGCCCTGCTACTTGCTGGGTGGTGGGGCAGCCACAGCCCCTAACCCCTTTCCTCCTCTCCAGGGCTGCTGGGGAAGGTGGGGGTCCAGCTCCAGTTCTACCACAGCTCCAGCACAGTGGCGGGGGAGCAGTGGAGCATCGTGGGGCTCTCAGCCCCGCTGTCTGACCTCGGCGAGCTGAAGTCACGTGTCATGGAGGCCTTCCAGCTCCACCTGTAAACCCTGACCACCAGCTAGGGCCGTCCCCACAGCTGCAGCACCTGGACCCCCATTCCAGTGGGGAGTGTCATACCTGGGCACCCCTGGCCTCCATGCTGGGTTTAGGGTGGCTCCCTGCTCAATAAAAGGTCCAGGAGGAGAGAGTGTGTGATGCCTTGTCTCTGTAGTCCCATATCCTCAACCCCAAAGCTCCTGCAGGCTCTGTACCTCCTGCCCCCCAAGTGCCTCTTGCCCCTCCCTGGGCCCCACTGCTGTTTGCTCAAGGGTGCAAAGGTGTCCACGTCTGCTGAAGGCCTGCTGAGGTCTTGTCTGGCCATGGTCCTGTGTCAGGACATGGCCCAGAGAGCAGGCAGCGCTCCAAGGGGGCTGAGCCGTCCCGTGAGCCCCCACGACACCCGCCCTCTCCTGCTCCCCAGGTTTTCCCATGGATATGTTTCAATTTGCTGATATCAGTAGGGAAAATGGCATCTTACCACCCCCAAACTGGGGAGCTAGGGTTTACTTAGCTCCCCAAAAATGTTCCACCCTGAGGAAGTGGGGACTGAGACACGAGTCCCGTGGGGCTGGTGGCCACATCGGGGGTGCCTGTGGGATAACTCCTGTAAGAGGTTGTGATCCAGCCCTGTGGTGGTTGCGGGAAGGGCCCTGGGGTGGGAGGGGACCTCTTGTGACAAGGAGCCAGAGCCAGGCTGCTGCCCCCTCTCACTCGTGCCTTTATTCCTCTTTGTCCACCCGGGTTTGCACAGAAAATGCCATGGTCTCCAGCAGCTCTGGGGCCTGAGGTTCTACCAGCTGCTTCCGGGCCATCATTGGCCCAACTTCCTGCAGAGGCCAGTCTTGGATTTGGGGATGAGCAGGGATGCAGGTGGGGAGAAGAGCATCTCCCTCCCCAGGGCTCACTGCTCCGCTTCCCCCCTAGACGGGCTTCCTGGAGTATTCCCGGCGGTACTTGGCATCCACCCGCGTCAAATACCAGGTGCCGGGGAAGAGATCTGCCTGGGAGCCGTGGGGAGCGTGGTCGGCTGCGGGGAGAGGGTGGTGACACTCAGTGGGGCCATGGGGCGCTAATGGATGGCTATCGCATCCCCCCCAGCCCCACTCACCCAAGTGATGGGTCTCCTCCCGCCGCTTCATGATCTCAGCGAAGTCCTGCGGGGCCACACGCTTACGGGCGTCCAGGCGAGCCGGCAGGTCAGCCAGACTGGAGATCAGCTTATCCAAGGGCGAGCCTGGCAGTAAAGACCCCACCCTGGGTGAGATGGCACCTCTGGTAGCACTAGCCCCACAGCCCCATGCCACCCTCCCCTCCCGGACCCCCTTCTCCCACGGGGCTCACCCGGGGCCGCATCCTGGGAGACGCGGAGGGAGAACATGCTGGCGGCCAGCCCCGAGCCGTAGGAGAAGGCACCGATCCGGGAGCCGGCCAGGTCCCGTGCCGAGGACCTGTGGCAACAGGTTTGGGGGTGTCAGAGGAGATTTGGGGTGGAGGATGCAGGGCAGTGGGGCTGGCGTAAGCTGCCACCTCCTGCCCCCTTCAGAGGCAGAGGGGTCCTGGACTCAGGGCTGCATTGCCGAGAGTGTGTGGCGGTGCTGGGGAGCCCCAGGACGAGGGTTTTGTGCCCCACTCAGTGCCTGGTGGTTCCCAGGGCTCCTTCTCTGCTGGGTCAGCCATCCTGCTGGGCATGACAAGGGGGTTTTCATCCTTCCAGCACTGACAGAAGGGCTTTAAGCGGCAGCCCAGCTCCAGCGAGCTGGCACGAAGAGGCAGCTGGCAGGGAGACAGCACAGAGCGGGACACGTCCATGCCAGGGAGGGGGGAATGTGCGATGAAAGCATTGAGTCTTTGCTGGGGAGGGGGCAGGCAATGAGCGCTGCCACCCACCCATTCTCCCCAAAATGACCTCCCCCCGCCCTCGAGCCAGCTTTCGGTGGGACTTACTGCGCCAGGAGGGAGGCCAGGCAGCCGTACATGGACGGCGTGTACATGTTGCCGTTGCGGGAGGAGAGGAGCAGGGAGGGCTTGGTCTTCTGGTTGAAGATCTCCTGGCTGGCTGCCTGGAATGCCTTCTCCACCTCCTTGCTGGTGTAGGTGTCCTCCAGCTTCAGGCCCCTACCCAGAGAGAGGTTGGCTCAAACCCCATGCAGATACACCCCTGGCTGGGCTGGTGGCACCAGAAACGGGATTCAAGGACCCACCGAAAGGGCTGCAGCCCCTTGTAGAGGCCAGAGGCCGTGTCGGGGTTGGGGGAGGCCAAGAAGTCATTCAGCAGCAGCCGCCCCACTGACTTTTGCACCAGCTTGCAGAAGGGCGTGTGGAAGATGATGTACTTGAAATCGTCAAGGGTGAAGGGCCGCTGGATGCCGTCTGGAAGGCAACGTGGGGCCGTCAGCATCTGTTGGGATGGATGGTGTGGGGACTCCATGGGGGGCGCCTCTTACCCTGCTGCCACTGACTCTCTGCCTTCCGTCGGTACACGGCGTAGCAGCGGTCTAGTGCCCGCAGGTAGCACTGGATGGAGAGCTGCCCGTCCACCACGGGGTACTCGGAGGACAGGTCCGGCTTGTAGAAGTCATAGGCGTGCTCCATGTGGGTTCCCCGCAGGCCTAGGGGCACAGCAAGAGCCAGCTGTTGAGGAGTGTGAAGGGGTCCCAGGCAGAGAGCGAGCACCCACGGGTGCAGCCTGCCACGCCAGCCGCAGCATCCACCAGCCTCCCTGGGTTACTCTGTGGTGCCCAAAGGGATGTGGTCGGCTGGGATTCCTGGGGTACTCACCACTGGGCAGCCACCGGGACTGGCAGAGCCAGTGCTGCTGGTGCTGAGCAGCTCTGTCTGGGGCTGGGACAGCACCCATCAGCTCACCATCCCCAGGCTCTCATGATACCAACCTCTCTCCAGCACCAGCGGGGCATTGGGTCCCACCAGCATGGCGATGGCACCAGCACCTCCCGTAGGCCGTGCGTTCCCCGTGGCGTAGACGGCAATGTCCCCACATACCACCACAGCATAGCGACCTGCAGGAGGACAGGGGCACTGTCAAAGCTGCCAGGGGGTGGAAGCCTCCATCCCCTGTCTCCTGTGTCCTCCCATCTCCATGCTGCCAGGTATCATGGCCGAGGTGAGCAAGAAACAGGGGTGATGGAGAGCCTAGAGGGACAGCAGCTTCCTTTGAGGCTTCCTGGAGCATTTGTGGGTTTCAGGCCACTTCATGTCTCTTTCCCTCATCCCACGGCACCATCCAACATTCAGCTCCCCCCCAACCCCAAGGCACAGTCCCTGCCCACACGCACCGTCCCAGGCACTGGACTCCACCCAGGCAGCCGTGTTGAAGAGCGAGGCTGTGCCTCCGTAGCAGGCATTGGTGGTATCGATGCCCTCCACGTCCGTGTTGCCCGAGTCGTGGAAAAGCTGCATGAGGACGGTCTTGACGGCCTTAGACTTGTCAACGATGGTCTCAGTGCCCACCTCCAGGCGGCCGATGGCATCCCAGGAGAGGCGCCCACGCTCCACCAACCGCTGCACCACCGTCAGGCACAGGGAGTTGATGTCCTCGTGGGCGGCGCAGAAGCCCATCTGCTTCTGGCCCAAGCCCCGTGTGTACTTGCCGGCCTCCACGCCGTCGTACCGCTCCAGCTCCTCCTGCTCCACGTACTGGGCAGGGAAGTACACCTCCAGCGCCAGGATGCCCACGTCCTTGGGCCAGGCGCCTGTCCCAGAGGCACTAGAGAGGCTGCAGGGCAGAAGGAGTGGTGACGGTCCTGCGATGGCTCAGAGCTTCAAGGACAGGTGGGAGATGCCACCAGAGCGAGCATCCCAGGCCATGAACATCCCCAATTCCCTGCACCTGGCTGAGCTGCAGGGAGGAGGGAGAGTATTCCCTTCCCTAGCAAGGTTTATGAGCGCCAGCAGCTTCCCAACCCTCTAGTTATGCCTCCCACCCCACCTGATCCACCTGGGTGCTCACCATGCCATCTGCATGGCCATGGGATGCTGGGCTCTCTGGGGTGCCCGCTCTGGTCCCGGTGGCACCCGCCTCGACCTCCAGCAGCGTACGGCACGGCCAACCAAACGCAGCATCTTTGCCCCGGCCACTGCACCAACGGAGAGACAGACGGCGGGATGGGCCTTGCGTGGCGCTTTTATAAACTGCGCAGGTGGCTGGTCACAGCCCTCCTGGCCCTTATCAGCACGGCGGACCCCAGCGCTCAAAGGTCACCGAGCGCCGGCCAACGCGACAGGGACAGCAGAGCGAGCGCTGGCTTTGAAGGGGAGGAACTTGCAAGAGGTCTGTCTTGTGCCCCAAAGGCTGGGGACACGCTTATCTGGAGCCAGGGCTTTGGGGCCAGCCTGTCCTGCTGCTCAGCCCCAGCTCCCTGTGCCACCGAGCAGTGGCAGCTCCGGTGCTCACAGTTTCCTGGCACGGCCACGGCCAGTGCGCGGTGTGTGAGGTGCTGCGTGGCCTCCCTGACTGCCCCCTTGGTCCTGGGGAGGGAGCAGAGGGCGGCCAGGGCTTTGGGGCCAGCACCGTCCGTGACACCCGGGACATGGTCTGCCTTCGTCATGTGCCGCGGCTTCGGGGGGGTAAAAAACTCATGAGGTGGGTGTGGGTAGAGCTATCTTCAAAATAGCAGAGCAAACAGCCACGTGATGCCTGCGGCAACATAGCAGTGACACAAGAAGGGACCTTTGGTCCCTATGCTGCTGTCAACATGGCCGTGGGACAGCATCGCAGCCCCCAGATTGCTACGGAGCCTTCTGCACCCTGAGAGGGCACCTCTCCCCGCACTCACGATAACTCTCATCCCCAGCCACAGCTGGGCCAAAGGTCTCCACCCTGCCTGCACCCTGGGAACGCTGCTGTTCCCCCAACCTGCACTCCAGGGATGCCTGTCCCATTTGGCACCAGAGGGTTGGGGAGGAGCAAACAGGAGCTCCCGGCCTGGCCGGGAGGGCCACCAGCCTCACAGCTTCTGGAGACTCAACCCCAGGCAGCTCCACCAGCACCAGCCCTGCCACAGCCCCCAGAAGCTGGGGAACTTGGGGAGCTGCAGCAGCACCCACCTCCTTCACCCAGCCCAGCCGAAGGCTTTGCACCACCACCAAGCTCACGCAGCACTTGCATGATTCTTTTTTTATAGATGTATTTTTAAGAGTTGGGGGGTATAGAGGAGAGGTGGTGACAAGGGAGGAGCATCGCTGGCACCAGGTCCCTCTCTGGACTGTGCTCAGTGAGAGGCAGCGAACTTGCAGATATAGTGATGCTGCTCGGCGCAGTTGGTGCTGGACCACAGCGTGAAGCCTGCCAGAGAGATGAGCCAGGGATGAGCAGCGGCCACGGCAAGGACAGAGCCACCAGCTCTACTTGTCTCAACCTCCTGGGGGAGGACAGGACCCAGAAGAGGAGGTTGCCGGCCGAGGCCAAGCACTGGGGCTGGACACAAGGTCCAGGCACTCACCACTGATGTGAGTCAGCACACCACAGATTCCCCTGCGGGCACCATTCCCGGCCAGGCCACTACTGCTGACGCTGTACTTGTTCCCAGTCACCCACTGCCAGGCTCGGATCTGTGCAAGGAGAGGGAGGTCAGAAGCCTCGTCCCACTGCCTCTCAGCCTCCTGCCTCCCCTTGCCTCACCTCGTGCCCGTAGCGGAGGCCGAGCCAGACAGGTTGAGCACGCTGGTAGTAGGAGATGGCCTTCCGCAAGGTGGCTGCCTCCTGGGGCTCCTCCACCCAGACCAGATGGGCACCAGCATGGCTGGTCTGGCACTGTCTCTGTGGGGAGAGGCATCAATGCCAGCGCACCTCTGGGAGACAGGGCTCCCCAATTGCCCGGTACCCCAGCAGCCTTACCTCAGCCTCATCCCAACTCTGGGGCTGACTGAAGTACTTGAAGCAGTTGAATTTGTAGTAGGACCAGCCCTTGGGGCAGTAGTCTATGTACCTGGCACCTGCAGAGGGCGAGCCGCAGGGAGGGATGAGGAGAGGCCTCATCAGCCGGAGAGGAGCAGGGCTTCCTCACGGCCACGCTGCCAAAGCAGCTGCCCTCTGAGTCATGGGACTTACCGGCTGGCCTCAGGAGCCCCACGCAGCCCAGCAGCAGGAGGGCGAGTCTGGCCATTACCATCATCCTTCCTCCTGGAAGCGTCCCCTGTAAGAGCTTGGAGGGTCACTCTAAGTCCCTCAGGAAAGGGGATGCCACTTGTGCCCAGAGGGTGCCAACTTGCCCTGCTGATCTGCATCTCGCCCCTTTCAGCCAGCTGGAGGAAGCGGCAGCTCCCGGCGCTGTGCCTCCCTCTCCCTCTCCTCTCCCTGGCACAGGTCACTGCCCTGTGCCCACAGCCCACCCCCAGGCACAGCTTGGGTCCCAGCCCCCACTGGCAGCGGGGTGTCCCAGCTCCACCAGCCCCAGCCGCGGCAGGAGGCACCTGAGTGAGCCAAGCTGCTCTGTGGAACATGGGGAGAGTGCTGGCACAGGGACCCCAGCCCTGCCCCGGCACCGGGCAGCAGTGGCACGGGGCTGCAGGGACTGTGTGCACAGCACCATTTTCACCCCTCCGAGCTCATAATGCTGCCAGACCCAGGCTGGGGAAGCCAACCGGCCCCATCAGAGCAGCTCCCCTTTATCTGGGCTAATTCCCAGGCACTTGGGGCCGATGTGCAGACTCAGCTCATCTTCCCCTCAAATAAACAGTGACAAAAATGGAAAAGGGATTGCAAATGGCATTGTTGCAGCCCGCCCCACCCAGTAAGGGCAGTGCTCCGCTCCCCCGGGAGCTGCCAGGGCTGGCACAGGCTCCTGCTCGCCCAACAAGCCACCCGAAAGCATCCCGAGGCCCCGGCCACCCTGTGATGGTCTCCGTTTCTCACCAGCTGTCCAGAGATCAGGAGAAGTAACTTCTCGTGGGTCACCAGGAGAAGAGACGAGCTGCCCTTTATAGCCCAGTGCTCACCATCATCAGTGTTTGCCCAGCTCAGCTGATTCCCACCATAAAAATCCTACTGGTGACCCCCCTCTATCCCCTCTCACTTTGCTGGAAAGTTGCCCAGATCGCCACTGTTTGCATTCAACGTTTCTCCAATAAAGACAGGAAGAACCTCTCCTAGTTGGTCAATAAACCCACTGCAATTAGCGTCAATTAATAACGCAAATTCAGAGATAATCTTGCGTCGGAGAGCAGCCTGGCACTAGGCAGGGATGCCCACTAGCCCAACTCTGGCTGGGCTGAGGGGCTGGAAGAGATGAGCCTGCCCTGATCCCACCGGAGCACTGCTGGGGCGAGTGGCCAGGCCATGGGTACCACCCGCTGGCGTTGTCCCCATCCCTGGCCGAGTGATGGCACTCGGCTGGGCCCCCACCCCCTGCCCAGCTCTGCCCTGCGTCATCCACACACCGCCCTTGTTTGATCTGCCCAGGAACGTTTGTCAGCTGGATGTGGGACACGGGAATATGGGAACAGCCTGTGGCTGGAGGCCGCCGGTTGCCATCAGATAGCAGTGGGGGTGCCCAGTTCCCACACCTGGCGGTGACGCAGGGCTTAGTCTGCCTGCATTCCTCCAGGAGGAAGGGGCAGCCCCTGCCCCAGTTGGGGTATCTGCAGCCCTGGCCCTGGGGAGGCTGCCCCTGGCCCCAGCAGCTGGAGCCCTTTGGCATGGGGCCTTCTCCATCGTGGTTGTTACTCCTCTGTCCCAGGGTGTCCTCTTGCACGGGTGGGAGAAGGCTGAAGCTCACCTACCCTACTGGTTTGACCATTCTGCTCTGGAAAATGGCTTTGCAGGCTCCTAACATAGCAAAGCAACCTTCAAAGCTCTCACCTGTGGCTTCCTGCAAAGCTGCCAGCTCCTGCCTGGTGCTCTGCTGCCAACTACCACCAGTGCTTGGCTCTCCCTCCCCGGTATGCTTGAAAGAGGCCACTGGGAGCTACCCAGGAGGCAGCTACGGGCAGAAGATTCAGCCTTAGACCTGAGCTCCCCTTCCCCCAACATGGAGGGCTTGTAGCTGGCTGAAGCTGTTACTTCTGGCTATCAGGTTCCAGTCACGTCCCCCGGGGCTCTCCCATGGCTCCTTTGTGCAGCATTTACTGCAGCATGGTTGCCAGCAAACGCGGCTGCACCCATGGGGAGCAGCTCCACACCAGCCTGCAGAGGCAGGTCTGGCTTTTGCCCTGGAGAGGGAGGAGGATCGGACCTGTCTCCTTGGCCCACGCAGCCGGGTTACAGCTGTTGCTGCTTCCTGAGGCCTCTCAAGGCTGGGACAGCTTGCTAGGCACCCTCTGGGACCAAAGGGTACAGCCTTCTTGTGTCCAAACACAGCTGCTGCCTTATAGCATTCCTCCTGAAAGAAGCAACTTGACAGAGGAGATCAGCCGCTCTGTCTAATGGGGAAACCCTTCAAACACAGCAAACTCCCTCCAGAAGACAGGACTCCACCCCTGTTTTATGAAAAATCATGAAAATGTTTCCCAAAGGAGCTCAAGGCTACTCCATTACTCCCTGGTTAGATAATGGATGCCCCAGCTCCCTGCCTGGCTGGTTCGACGAGGTTTACTTGGACGTCACGCAACAAGTTTTCACAAGCCCCTTGCCATCCCGGGCAGGAGAAGAGGCACGTGTGTTCCCGAGGAGCAGCAGATTCAAGTCTCAGCCTGAGCACCCTCAAACTTGATGCGGCTGTGTCCCAGACCCGGCAGAGCTCACTGAACTTTGGCACAGATGGGCAACCTGCGGGAGAGCGTGGCTTAAAGCTTCCCGGAGGTTTGTACTTGCCAAGCCGCCTCTAACTAGAAGATAAAGGAGCTGAGTTGTTTGAATATTAAACCCTTAAAACGCCCCCAGCAGCTTTATCCCTGCTGGGCATCGTAATTGGGTTACTGGCTCCGTCCGAGTACACAGAAAGGGCTGGAAAGCGGCCAGGTGAGCGCCAGCAGAGCCCATGGAATCAGTGGTGCCGCACAGCTCAGAGCACAGGAAAGCAGCCATTGCCCATTTGTTCTCCAATTGTTCAAGTCAAACTTTTCAAGCCTGAAAACAACAGAGGAGGAGACGTGACTCCTTGTTTTTCAGAGGCTGGAGAATCGCCCGTCTTCATGCGTCTGCTGCCGAGACCAAGCCAGGGAGGCAGCCTCAGCGCCCGGGGAGGAGGGTCCTCCTCCCAGCTGGAAGGACAGTAAACAGCCCAGGGAAGGGAGCAGGTCCTGAAAGGGTGAGTGAACCCATAGCTCCACCAACCACCGCCCGACCCACACACACTCACAACTTTTCTAAAAGCCACACAAAAGCCTCAGCCCTTCTCTGGCTCCCAGACTCCCAAGCAAGCCAGAGATCATATTCAAAGAAGCATCTCAAAAAGGCCACACCCCAGTTCCTCCCTGTCCTTCCCCAGTATGCCCAGATGTTGGCTGCCGGTGGCCACCCTGCTTCTCAGGTAACCCAGTGCATCAGAAGCCTCCTGCTACACCTTAGCTCGGCTGCTCTCCACTCCCAGGCACAGCCCCCTGAGCACTGATGATCTGGTTATAATCCAGTTGCTGTGCCATGACACCTGGGAAGAAAAAAAACAAACCTCAGACACTGGGCACATACTCTTTATTCTGGGGATAAAAATCGCTTATACATTTGGCAGCAACTATTTTCATAAAAGACTTTTATAAAAAATGTAAAAATAAGCAAATATTTTCCATTATTAATATAGGAAAATGCTGCTGTGTGAATGGTTACTCTACAACTTACGAGATAAAATACCGCCTTAAGGAGATATTATCTTTACAAGTAGTTAAAAAAAAAAAAAAAAAGGCAGAAGGCCATCGTATCAACAGCCAGGCACGAAACTGGCTTCGTTCCACAGGAAGCACTCATCTTCTCAAAGGCAGCCACATATATAAAAAAGGCACTTGGTTATTTGGGGCTAATAAGGAAAAGCCCTTTGTTTCTTTAGCATCATCGATGGAGCAACACTTCATTATCTGCAGTGAAACAGGTACCTGGACAAGACCTCCAGGAGCTTGCAGGCTCCCACCCGGAGATCTGAATCAGCTGCAGCTCAACTTCACGGCGCGCTGGGCAATGCCCTGCCACGCACCACTGGGAAAAGCGGGAACTTCAGAATGAAAAACTTCAGCCCAAAATGACGGCCCCAAGAAACAGCTCCTCCTGAGGGCCCTGCCTTCATGTACCATTGAGTCGAATCGAAAGAAAAAAAAGCTTTTTACTCTTAATTAGAATGGAAAGAAACGTTGGAGAAAATACTGTACACGGTAGGATGGTGAACGGCCACCGCTCAGAGGGGAGCGAGCAGCCTTCTCTGTCCTTTGGCGGCAGCCGACAGCCTCCATCTCTTTGGAATGCGTGTCTGCGGGGTTCCCCTGAAGAGGTAGGAGCAAACCATCCCCAGAAATGTTCACTTCATCTGCCGACTGGTCTGGAGCCCTTCAGGGAAGCGTTACGCTCGCAGACAAAGCAGGAAGAGTGGCTGTTTGTGTAAGGTCAGCGACAGCCGGCTTCCCTAACTCCAAAAATGCCAGAGAAGCTGCAGTACAAACGGCACCACCGGCCCACAAGGCACGCGGGGCACCTCAGCCGGGAAATTTTGACGCAGGCTGAAGCTGAGAGTGGAGGACACCCCCAAACCTGTTCAGCGAACCGCGCTGGGCAACACTTTCTGAGCTATTTGGTCTGCCTCTTAAGCCCAGCTCCCGGCTTTTGGCACCCTGCTGCTGCTGGAAGCCTGCTCAGAAGTCAGTGCTGCGGCCTCCTTGCTGGGAAGGGAAGGCCAAGCAGCCCTGCTCCAGGGCTGGAGCAATAGGCCCGTTCCAGAGGGCCGGACACCGCTCCTGACGCAGAAGGACAGAGGCTGTTGCAAACAGGTTAACAACGTCCTCCACGCTTCTTGATAACGCCCTCCAGAGGCAGCGTGTGGTATCTGGACAGGACACACAGCCACCCCTGGACAGAGTGCCGTGCAAGCACGCTGGGAGCTTGTGTCACCAGGTTTTGAAATGCTCCTGCTCATCCCAAGAACTTTCCAAAAGGCCTGTACCGGTTGTAGGGCATTTCTTCCGGCAGGGGAGCCTGTGAAGGCGGTCATGGACACGGACACGCCTGGCAGGAGAAGGGCACGGGGAGGGTAGTGTGTCAAAACGGCCAGGTGTGTCTCAGGGAAGACGTACAGTACAGGAGAGACGTGCCTACAGGCCACCACGGAGGGAAGACCAGGTCAGACCAGCATTTTCAGGAGGGGGAGGGAAAAAAACCCTGACCTAAGAGAAGACTATACGTATAATATAATCTCATAATACCGGGGGGGCAGGCAGTGAGAAGGCTAAGGGGCGTTAGTGGGTTTGTACAAGACAAAGGCTCTTGAAGGGGAATGGGTGAAGCTGCATGACAGGAGGTGTCACTCGACCTGCAGGTGTTTGGGGAAGTCCCGGCTCGCTTGCTGAGCAAGAGTGGCCACGGGAAAGAGGGGTCTAGGAATGTGGGTGCAGCTCTGAGCTGTGTCAATACAAGGCAATTTGAACTCAAGGAGAACTAGTAGAAGGTGCTTCAGAAAGAGGTTATGTAGGTAACAAAAGGAGTAACAAAATAAGGATACAAAGCTGGTTTTGGCTAAATTTCTGGAGAAATGACCATGAGATGCATTAAGCTGAAGAGCTGTGTCCCCAAAGAAATGATGGCAGATACTTAAAAGCAGACTGGAGAATCCAGTGCAGACAGCAAATCACACCCAAGGTGCACGGGAGATGGTTAGAAGTGACCCAGCTGGTCTTCTCCATCACCAGCTTCTACAGTTCTCTGTTTAGCATAAAAGTATACAAGCCTACGGCGACCACAGTCCCTCCAAGGAAAGAACAGCCTGGGCTCATTAAGACTCTTGGATACTAAAATGGTTCTTCATTTCCATCGTGGAAAACCTTCATGAGTTCTGGAGTCCACTTCAATCGGGCTTCAACTCGACCAGCCTTCAGGCATACACCTGCATGTTGTTCCGCTGCTGCTCCGTCATGTGGGCGGCCGCCGGCCCGCGTTGGTTGTTGCTGGGACTGGTTGCCACATCAGACCAGTCAGAGGCAGAGTGCGGGGAGGAGCTCGACCACTGGTCCGGAGATTCGGGCGACGGAGTCAGGTAGGGGTGCTCCCCTTGTAAGTGCCGGTTGTGGCTAGGAGTCCGTTCCGTGGCTGAAGAGTAGCAGCTGTGCTGTGACGGAGGCGTCGGGTACTTGCCCATCGAGCTCTGGAACTGGTGGTAAGCTGGGAGGATCGTCTGAGCCACTTGCCCATCCTGCTGAGGGATGGCAGCCATGGAGAAGGAGGCGCTGGGCAGCGGAGCTATATCTGGTATCTGGTACATGTTGCTAAGAGGCCCCGGCATGTTCTGGGCGCAGTTTGCCTGGGCCTGCTGCGGCAGGGCTTGCTGGTTGATGCCACCCTTGGGAACCAGCTGGAAAGTCATGATAGGGGGCAGAGACTCCCTGGACACTCCCAAGTGCTTCGTATCTGCTTGAACCAAACCGCTCTGCTGAGAAACACCGGGGTGGGAATGCATCACCGGCGGCACCATGCCAAACATCTCATTGTACTGTGACTCGTTCACCTCCATACGGTTCATCCACTCGGTGGAAACGTTGGCCGGCCGGAGCCTGCCGAGCCCGCTGTTGGGAGGGGTGGTTCTGTGCTGCGGCAGCAGCTGGCTGACGGACGGCAGCACTGTGCCGGATCCGCGTCCCAAGGGCTGCATCTCGTGGAGGTTGGTGAAGGACATGGTGTGCGCCGCCTGCACCGATGGGGCGGTCAGCAGCGAGCTGGGTGACGAGTGTAGCACTCCCGGCGACGGCATCACAGGAGACGACGTTGGCTCGGATGCGAACGCGTGGGGAGACTCCAGGGAATCGACTGGCGACAGGGTGACCGAGCTCTCTGAAAACTGCCCTTTGCTCTCACTGAGGGACTTCTTCCTTCTCCTCTTCGCATCTTTGGTGAGGTTCGCGGGCACGATGCCTTTGGCATTGGGTTTTCGTGACTTCTTGCTTAATGAAGCGTGCTTTAGGTTGAGGAAGGACCTATTTGGGCCACAGATGACTGGGGAGAGGGCGGAGTTGAGCATGGCGCTGGGGTGCCCGGCGGGGCTGTGAGCCACATTGTACTCGTTGAGGAGCTGCACTATGTCATGGTGCATCCGGTCCTGGGCCACGTCTCGGGGCAGGCGGTCCATGTGGTCTGTGATGTCTCGATTGGCAAAATGATCCAGCAAGATTTTGGCTGCTTCAAAACTGCCTTCCCGAGCAGCAAGGAAAAGCGGCGTCTCTTCCTGAAAAGCACAGAGAAGAAGGATTTTAGTGGCTTCCCTGTGTGGGGGACTGACTTGCAGCTCACACTCCTTTAATAACGTGGGCAAACCGGGAAGTGCTGTTTAATGCGGTGCTGCATTAATGGTCTCCAAGAACAACCCACCCTGAGAGGTGCCCATCGAAAAGGCGGATTACAGGAGATGACTTCCCACAGGGCAGCGGAGCACACAGGCTAAACTATCCCATTAGGAAGCGCACTATTCTGCCCTGGGTCCTTGGAGGAACTGGGAAAGCACCTCCTGCTTTTCTCCCATTGTCCCCTATGAAGAAAAGGTACAAAAAACTAAACCAGCCCAGTAAAGGACCGCAGTTTGTAGGGAGCTCTAAAATCCACTGAGCAATACATAATAAACGAAAAAAAGAAACCCGAGGCAGAGGAAAGAAATCAAGGACCAACCCACAGCAAAAAACTAACAGTGAAGCTACAGGTGGCCTGTACAGTACAGATTGCCTGTCAAACAGAGGGGCTTCTCCTCCATATCCACCCTGCACTGAAAGCCCTGGAAATGTGACAGGATGCGACTCCTGCTGTGCTGCCAGATCTCTCTGCTAACCAGAATCCAGCTGCTTGACGCCAGCAGCACTTGACCCTGGTGCTCTCGCACACCTCTGCCCACGTATTGTGCTCCTTTGCTGCAAGAGAAGCAGGACAGCACCGGTGGGCCAGATGTGGCCGGACAAGGAGGAGAATTGCTCTCATATCAGAAATCCTACAAGATATCCAGCACCTCGGGAGAGTTTCAGTCGCACTCTGGGCTTGGAAGACCTGCACTGAGCCCCCAGTTTAGAAAATCTGAACTTATTTCACTGCTAACAGCAAAGAGACTCTGAGTTAGGAAGCACAGCCATGCCGAGGACACCCAAGCTCTACCTTGTTATCCTGCATGTCTCTGTTGGCTCCGTTCTTCAGCAGCACTAGAGTTGCTTCCACATTGTTGACAGCAGCAGCCCAGTGAAGAGCAGATTTACCTGCAGGGAAACCAAACAACTTCAGTAACAAACCAAGGAGCTATTTTCTAAAGCACCAAAATGGACAGAGTACACTGAGGGAAGAAAGCCACTGCAGTGCAGCTCACAGCAGGTGAACGTGTCCTGAAGTCCCTTTTACACTTTGGAACAACCTCCTCGCAGTGACATACCCCTACATTACCGAGATGGGACCTTCAGCACTTGTTCTGGTGGTTTTTTTTTTAAACAACCTATCCAGAAAGTTATGCCTGCAGTCTGGAAAATCACAGCATATCCAACCCAATCTTTCTTCTGCTTCTCTTCCATGAGTGTCTCACCAAGTCCCTGTGCACCAGCTTGCAGCCCATGGCAGCTGAGAGGACTTCTGCAGGTGAGCCTAGTGTCTGATTTAGCTCCAGAGTTTATGAGCGGCTCACACTCCAGGAGAGCAGAGCCCATCCCCCCTTGCTCGCCCCACGACAAATATTTGCCCGACCCAGTACATCGCGTTCCCATTACCGTGGTCATCTACGGCGTTCACATCTGCCTGGCAGTTGATGAGCTCGGCCACCATTCCTTCCACAGCCAGCCGTGCAGCCAGAATTAAGGGGGTCGTTCCATCATTCATGCGAGCGTCCAAGTCTGTCACTCTGTTACGGATCAGGATCTAGACAGCAGCGAAAGACAGATTTTTTTTATTTTTTTTTCAATACTGATATAGATCAAAACCGAGGATTTGGCAAAAACTCAAAAGAAGCTTTGTAACAAAAAAGTAGCCTGAGCACTGCAACACAAGGCCCCAGATAGCAGATGACAGAGGCAAACAGACCAAATAAATGCATGCCAGATGATTCATGCACAGTGAAGTTCTTCAGGCTATCAATACCTGAGGAATCTGGATGTAAAACACCGTTTTGCCCGGCCATCACGCTGCAGAAGCACAAGAGCGAGGCTGTGAGCGAACACAGAACGCAGCTTGGGCAGGCTCCTAGGGTAACAGAGCACAGCTGCTCCAAAAGCTCTACCTGGAAGACACCTTGGGCGTCAGCAGCTACGGCTGCGTGCAGAGGGGTCCGTCCCATGTTGTCCCGTGCGTTGGCATCCGCACCAGCATCCAGCAAACGTTTCGCAGCGTCGGCTCTCGAGTAGCGGGCCGCTAAGTGCAGGGCCATCTCTCCAGTGCGGTCCGTCTGGGCCTGCAGGTTGGCGCCTTGATAGATCAAATCCGTTATTATATTTGCTGAGGAATCCTCTGCATCCTCATCATCCTCGCTGATATCAGAGCCTCCCACCCGCAGCGATGCCAACATAAGCGGAGTGCATCCATCTGCAACAGAAGAGATGGCGTCATAGTAAACTGAGGGTGACAACGAAGGAAAGGAAACCCTCTCCCAGGTCTCTTTCCTTGAGCACTTTGCTGGTGCCCTCAGCCAAAACCAGCACAAGCACCTACAGCTGTAGACAATCCCTCCAGTTACTTTAAACCAGATCTGTTCTCTTGTCTTAAAGCCAAACAGAGTGAGCGAGTGGTTCTCCTTCCAAACAGGACCGCAATACCTACTGCATCTCCTGACAGAACTTAGATACTTCTCAAATCAGCAAGATCATTGTAAAGCAAAAAAGGTTTGCTGCTGGAGTGGAAAATTCCCCCAAATGTAAAGGCTAATTAAATTCCTAGAGAGAAGCAAGGGCTATAAAAATCAAAGACTTCAGATGACTAAGTATAATTATTCATCAGAATGTTTTAATCACATACCTGAGGAAAATAACCAACTAACAGAGAACAATTGCTGGACAATTACCCACCGATTATTGATGCCATTCTGCAGATATTAAGCTCAAGCAAAACGAAGACAAAAGCCTTCATCTCTATTACACACCAAGGTCTTCAGGAGGAAGACCCTGAAGTTGTGACAGTCGACTGCTCAAAGCTCAGAAATTCCCCAGAATGATCGTCTGAACCAACCTCATCTTGCTTACCAGAGCCTGAAACAAACTCATCAAGCTCCCTCTGTACTTTCACAGAAGTACACCAGGTAGGAAGGGACCATGCAACAGGATCTGATCCAGTATAAACCACGAGTGTACCAGTAGTATCCTACACAGGCACAACGCCTTGTGCCACACAGCCCTCCACTGCAGCACGGACTGCCCACAGATACAAATTGCTGCAAGTCTCACACAGTTTTGAGTGCTTTGGAAGATAATGAGCTTGCGTGTCTCCACAAGTCTCTAGTGACAGGCTCATGCCGATGGGACGTTCACAAAGTTTAAATTCACGTTCGGCCAATCAGGATCCTTGCGTTGTCACTGGAAGGAGAAAGATTCCTCCAAACCTCCAATTTAACTTTGCGCCCTTAGATGAACCTCTCCCTTCTCTCTCTGCTGATCAGAAGGGTGGTCCAGGAAGACTAACTCATGCTGTTGATTTTTCACTCTTGTTAACGCTCCCATAGACGCAGTGTAAATGAGACTTTAAAATACCACCACAGATTTTCAGCAATCCAGCAAATACCAAGTGCTTCGGTTTCAGCAGACTCTGAACCTTACAAGATATCCGCTCCCTCAAACCGAAGGCTTCAACTGCAGACACTAACACTTGCTTCCTGGCTTCACTGCTTTACTCCACACATGTCATAGGCATCTAGAAAGCGGCACTAAGATGGCAGCAGGAGCAAACCACTCTGTGCTAAGTGGCTCACCGGAGCTCTGCAAAGCTGAACACAGATTTTGCTTCTCCAGCCTGGCTCGCTAGCAGAAATTCAAGACCATCTTCCAGCAATTTATCTCATGGACCCTACAGATAACAGCTTCCCCGCCGGCACAACTCTCAGTGCACTAACTGCACTGAATGAAGTGCACGAGCCCGGCAGAAAAGCCACACGACAGAATGAACAAGGCAACGATCTCCTATAGGAAATAAGACACAGTTCTAATGCCCTGCTCCCATATCTCGGCTTCTGCTCACCGCGCTTTCCCAACTCTCTATTTTAGGGCTCTGTTCCAAAACCTCCCAGAAGCCTACGGCTCTGCCACAGGATGGTATGGAACAGAGGCAGAGGGGAGGGCTGTGGCCAGGCTGGCAGCAGCAGCAGCACCCACACTCCTCCTAGTGGCTCCCAACCACAGGGCACATGGGTTTCTGCCCAGAGACTTTTTCAGGATTTGTTGGACGGCAGCAAAGCATTGACGTATGGGCCTGGGTTCAGTTCCAAGCTCCAGTCCTGTCTACAGACCTTCTTACCCGTTGTCCAAGGCTAGGTTTCCTTTTGTGCTTCTCCCTCCCTCCCTC
>VWZK01002273.1:214682-292687 GCA_013396935.1 Baryphthengus martii
TCCCTCCCACTGCTGGCTCTGCTTCCTCGTCCCAAATGAACACTTCTCAGTATTCAAGTCAGGCTGTGGGCTTCTCCGTGCTGCCCCGACACAAAGAGCAGAGAGACAGAGCAGAGAAAGGACCTTTCCTTCTCTCCAGCACCACAGCCCTGGGAAAAGCACTTGCAAGGAAAGGTCCTGCTTGCTCAAATCACTGCAGTTGTCTTGGACAGATCATGTCTAGCTGCTCCACAGGGACATAGCTATAGCATACACGAATTCCTTGGAAAAAATTAGCTGCCACCCTCCAAAAAGTCTCGCAGGTACGTGCAGCTCTTTTCAGAGCTTTGTACGCTGGCCACACACTGGTAGTTTTATGAGGCTAGCAAAAAGCACATCCAGCTAGACTGTCACAATTAAGTGCTTGATGGACTACTAGAAAAAAAAAGGCCATGGACACAATGTCTTTTTTTTTTGCTTCTTCCAGCTTGTTCTCTGAAATAGCTGCAAAAGAACCCAAAAGGATCCAGCTGGAGGCAGACACATAGCATGGAAAATTCCGGTCTGAACCACTGACGTTTTAGTAACTGAAAAAGAGGGGCATATAATAGGGAATGGTAATCAGTTTTAATTATAGGTGGTGTTACCAGTTATGCCTGTAATTGCATTACCCTAGTTACACACTCACAATAACGCCAGTGAAAAGAATGTCCTCACCACTCTGGGGGACACAGAGAAAGAACAGCATGGGGAGACAACACCGACAGCAGCATTTTGTAAAAACCCTTCTGTTTGTTGTCTTTCAAGAAGACAGCCCCTGAGCAAATGCAAATCTTGGAGTGAGATGGTAAAGGTAGAAGTTCACCAGAGAGGTACAACTGAAGGACTCATGACAGGCACAACATACTGAAAGCTGGGATGTAGAGGACACACTGGCACAGTCTCTAGGCAATACCTCTAGGGGAGACTGGACCTCTTGGATCCCCCGAAACTTGGGAGACTGTAGAAGGTGCTGGGTGAAGAGGAAGAAGAACATCCCTTAGTACACTAAGGTGTTTCAACTTGCCTCTCCTCTCTCTAGAAAAGATCTCTACTGCTCTGTCTCCCACCTGGACCTGTCGCCAGGATCTAACTCAGCCAGTTGCACATGGCTCCAGCCCAGACACCTGCACTCAGGGCAGTCAGCCTCAACACCCTTTGTAATTAAGGGCAGCGAAGCATAACTGGAGTGTGAGCCATTCAGTCTTCAGGAGACTGCTGCTTGAGACAGAAACAAACTCCCTCTCAGAAGGGCCTGTTCCTTCCCTCTGCTTGCAAAGGAAGAGGAAGGTGGCCACGGCAGATGAACAGCTACACTAATTCTGAGGAGGGGCTCAAGGACCTGGGGTTGTTCAGCCTGGAGAAAAGGAGGCTCAGGAGAGACCTTCTCATTCTCTACAACTACCTGGACGGAGGCTGTTGCGAGGTTGGGGCTAGTCTCTTCTCCCGAGTAACAAGCGATAGGAAAGGGCCTCAAGTTGCACCAGGGAAGGTTTAGGTTGGATATCAGGAAACATTTCTTCACCAGAAGGGTTGTGAAGCCCTGGAACAGGCTGCCCAGGGAAGTGGTGGAGTCACCATCCCTGGAGGGATTTAAAAGACAAGTAGTTGTGGTGCTGAGGGACATGGTTGAGTGGTGGGCTTGGCAGTGCTGGGTTAACAGTTGGACTTGATGACCTTAAAAGGTCTTTTCCAACCTAAACAATTCTTTGAATCCTGCCCTTCCTTATTAACACAATACTCCAACACTACTCAGACTATTAGAACAATTTCTTCCCCTGACAGTGACTTGCTTGCACCTGATGCCATGGAGAGGGACAGCTTACAGCAGCTCGTTGCAGACTTCAAGGTTGCACCTGAATGGCAGGAAAGCAACTCACAGGTCAGTTATTATTCCATTGCTATTGTTGAACAAAGCTTTGAGTGAACGTGAAAATAAGCAGTCTGAAGTCTTAAGAACATTATTGCCTGCACTTGGAAAACTTTTACCCCGCCACACAACTAGAAGCTTCAATAGGGAAATAAAGAAAAGCTTAAATTTGGCAGAAACTGATGGTTTACGTTCTCACACTCACTACACAAAAATTCCTCCTTCCCTGTGCTTTGCATTTGGGAGAGCTAACGGGTCAATGAGCAGAAAAGACAATAGAAGGGAACTGAGAGAATGGGTCCAGTCTTCATTAAATTGCATGGAAATATTCCCACAAAATCTAATAAAAAGCAATTGCAGCAATATCATCAGAATCACCTCTCCACATATGAACACGAGCAGTGCTCGCAGCTCCTTTGACCAGGATAAAGTTCCTGGTCAACGCTCTCCTCTCAGAACATGAGAATTACCAGATGACCCACCCAGTCCCTTAGCAGGTTACACAGCCTTAGTGCTACACTTCGAAAAAGCAGCAGAGCATTCTTCCTCCGTCCAGTCATTTGAGACTGAAAGAGAGCAAGCCTGTGTGAGTGTTAAAGAACACCCTTCAAAATTCACAGTTGTGTTACAGTGAACAACTCATCGAATTCATAAACTGAGGGCATCAAATCAGTGATTTAAAAAAGAAAAAAAATCATCACTAAGCTTGCTGCATTGCTGCTCTGTTTCCAGCACAGAAGTCTCACGGGGCTGAGCAGGGTATATATACTGTCTGTCAGAAGTCATCTTATTCAGGAAAAGGCCACCCTCGCTTCCACCTGAGACAACAGACACCTCAGGTAAAAACCCTGCTAAGTTGGTCCTTAGAGAAGTCTGCCACAAATCTCTGCAGTGATCCAGCTGGAGAAGCTGGGGGTTATTTCCAGCACAGCCACGCATTCTAAATGTCTGCCGCAACGGCATTCCGACAGTATCTTTTAGGCACACATGGTTATAAAGGAGATTCTACAGTTGTAGCTCCTACACGTGCTCACTAAGTGAACTCTTTTTCTCCTGGTTCCACCACATTACATGTGCTACAGGCTATGCTCCAATCTCTCCAGCTTTTCTTTTCTGAAGCACGCATGAGCTTTTTTTTTTTTTTTTTTGAGTGCCATAAAGGTTCTGCTGGTGTTTCTGTAACTCCACGGAATTTTTCAACGTTAGCAGCCCCAGCCCTTTGAGACAGGGAAGGTTGATGGCTGGCTGGCAGAACACAAGGACACTCAAGAGTACTGACCTGGCCCTCTGACATTGACATCCAGAACATCCACTTCTTGATCTGCCTGAGGTGGTGTAAGGGCTAGCGACGTGCTCCCACAGACATCTGCTGCCTCCAGGTGCTGCTGTGTCCACTGGCGCTGATCTATCTGCTCATCACCTTCCGGAAGCAAGGCTTGATCCTCAGCCTGAGCAGAAGAAATAAGCAGCTGCTTCAAAATGCTCATCAAGTGGCCAAACACACCGAAAGTTCTTGGGGTTCTCTTAGTTTTGCCGGGGGGTTGGTTTTTTTTTTTGTTTCTTTGGGAGTTTTGGTTTGGGGTTTTTTTTAATTGTTTGTTTTAAGCTAATGACAGTCTCCGTTTGGCTTGGCAGCAGAACGGCAGTGACCTGGATTCTCCACTGGCATATAGTGTCAGTGCTGACCTGATGGTTTGCTCTTCAGATATCATTAGTTATCTATTACAAACCCCTAAGCAAAGGGGCACATTCTGGAAGTTAACGTAGCTGTTTTCCTCATCAGCGGCTTCAAGGGTAAGCATGCAATACTCAAGTGTCCTGGAGCTCCCTACCTTTGCTCTCTTTGGCTGAGGTCCACCATCACCTGCCCAGTGTTCAGTTGGTCCAGAATCTGCCAGGTTACCCTCTGGTATCTGGACTGATAGATTTCTAACAAAACAGAAAAACACATCGCTTTGCAGGCTGACCAGATGCTACTACTGCTACTTACGCTACCCTGCAGAGACCAAGGATGAGATGCTTGCAAGTTTGCTACGGAAACAAACAGAAATTAGAAATCTCAGGCAGCCAACAGTGGCATTAAATGCATTTTGAACTGCAAACCTGGTCAATTCACTGGAAAGCCAAAGCTGCATAAACGGGACTCTTCTTGTCAAACTTTCTGTTCCGAGTCACGTATTTTACACATTGAGCTATGTGTGTTAAAAATTCATTGCCACCTATCAACCTCAATGTCTCACCTATTCCAGGAGGAAAAGATGCAAACGGTACTCAACCGCTGAATTAAACAAAGTGTCGGAAAACCAGACGTAACCAGGAGAGCAGATTCCTTACTAGCATTTCATAGATTACAGTAAAAGTTCTTCTGTCCAAAACAGACGTATTAAAATTTAGAGAAATAGCTTAAGAAGTTCTAGCTTAAAAGGCAGATTTCTCTAGGGAATTAGGTGCTTTTCAAGAAAGATTTATACACCACATTCTCAAAATCCTCTAGCACACCGATAGACACACTGTCAGTGGCCTAAATGCACTTACTTGAGTCCAACAGCATCTTCCCCAACTGGCTCTCTGCGCTTATGATTACTGGGATCTCTGCGCAGAATGAAGCCCTCTGGGAGCCACAGGGAACCATGTTTGCGTTTACGCTTTGCCATCATCACACCCAAGAGAAGGATTAAGAGGATGATCAAAGCCGCCACAGCAAGCAGGTAAAGCAATTGGGTCTTTGGTGGTAACAAGGGTTCACCTAAAAATTCAAGTTCAAAAATACAATGAGATTAAGAAAGCAGAAACATAGCGGTCTTTGATCTACATACTTTATTTTCTCACTCAGAGTTTTACGCACGGAGAGCGTATATTCTCCACATTTGACGCATTTAGAGCAAAGGCTTGAGGAAGTTCAGGCTCTGCTGCAATTGTGGTAAGAATACATTCTGTCTTTCTGGCTTCCCTTCATCTCGCTTCTCAAAATATTTTTCAGAGCATAGAATTGCTGAACTGAAGTTGTCCTTGCTCCTTCCTCAAGAGTCCTGCTGGCTGAAGGCAGCCACCTTGAATCAGCGTAGAGAGCGCTGATCTACGTAAAGATACGAGCACAACCCAACCAGGAACAGGGATATTGCCAATCTAGCATGAGGTTGCAGCCAAATCTCAGACTGAGGGAGAGGGGAGCAGAAATCAAAGGGATTACATATTGCCAGAGGAGAAAACACTTGGTAGACTGAGGAACATGCCCACCCAGTCTCTCTAACGGCACCTCTTTCACTGAATGCATGCCTTAGGTTTTTAGTGCAGACAAGATCACTTGCACACTGCTACAGCACATAAGACATTCCTGCTTCTACACATGTTAAAATGACTGGTCTCCAAACTTAAATGGCCTTCCTCACAAACCAGATGCCCCTCAGAGCAGAGTACTCCACATACATACTTCTAGAACTGGGAATAAGTCACCTCCCAGAAACCATACTGAACAGTGAGACATATTAAGATGATGATCAATAATCTGAGCACAGATTTTGCAAGCCCAAATTTGATTACTGCCTTCCTTCACAAGTAATTTTTCCTCTGCAATTACTTACTCTGGACAGACACGAAAGGATAGGGCAACATGCCCTTGATGGCCTGAGCAGCTAAGAGAGCTGCAGCAGCTTCTGTGTTCTGAAAGCATTGCTCTGAATCTTCGGCACACTGACGGTTGTCAATCTCTAGGAACACCCTGGTGCTGCGGAGGCACAGTAAGAGAACACAGAAGTCAGCAACAGAAACTTTTGTCAAAGTATTAGGTTCAATTGCAACTTTTTATGTTAATCCTTCCAGCCCTTCACTGAATTTGGCAGTTACAATAGCTTTACTTTTCCCCATAAAAAAAAAACCCAAAACAAACCAGCCTACAGCCCTAGAAGTTCAAGAATGCCCCAGACACCTCCAAGCAAGAGATTATCAGCACAACAAAACCAGAGGAAGACGAAAGCATCCACTCACCCAATGACCTCTTGCTCTAGTTCTCTGCGCTTCCGAAGGGCCACGAGTGATCGCCGACTCCGTGTCGCCGATCTCTCCCCATAGTATGGGAATACCATGGGGTTTCCCTGCGAGTCCAGCTTGATTCTCAGGTTGGTGTGCAGGAGAGTTCCCAGAGTGCGCAGGAAGCTGCGAACGTCACCCAGCAGCTCATCAGGGGGCATCAAGACCACAATGATTAGGGTGCCTTCTGCCAGCTTCTCAGCTTTGTCAGCAGCACAGTCCAGACCGTCCCAGCCACACTCCTCGCTGTTACAGCCCTGGTCACAGCGGCCATCCGCGTAGTGATCTGCACAATACTTGTCATACCTGGAACAGCAAAAGGGTTACAGGCAGCATATAGGGAACGTATGTTCTGTACAGTATACCTGCAGTCTAGGGGCCAAGGCCTCACACTCTTCATAATTATTCGAGGTAAAATAACACTAATATTCGGGATATAAGGAGAATATAACCCTGGGATGAGCTTGCAGTCTGGCAGGGGGAAATGGGGAAGCACAGAACACCCCCAAGAACACACGGGTCAATTCCGGTACTGGTGGAAGAGAACTGCTTATTCTGTTTACTTGAGTTGTAACATCACAGCAAAGCTGTAGCACGTATCACAAACAACTGAAGAGAAAGCAGTGCCACAACAAGAAAGCTGGGGAAACATATTCAGAGGTAGCAAATATAGCTGGGATAAAAATGCAGGTATCGCTGGTATGGAGTGAAATTCAGGATGGGAAGCATTATTATTAAAACCTAGTACAAGGTGAAAAGCCTCTATTTAAATTTCCCCAGAAAGCAGGGCACGTCCATCAACAGGTTAAAACATTACCATTGCTCAGGCTAACGCCTTAGTTCACAGCATACAAATTCTAGAACTTCTTTCCAAAACCAGACGAAAAGTACACAAAGCAGCAGAAACTCCTCAGTGTTAAACTTTCAGCCAGAGCAAGGACCAGCAAGAGAAACAACGGAAGAGATGGGAGCAGCAGGCACGAGGTATACCGACTACTGAAAACACTAGCAGGAGAGGCACTGGCGACACAGAGAACCCACTCTCAGGATCAAGCCTTACTTGCACGTTTTGCTGTTTTGCTGACATTCAAAGTTGTCAAACAGGCACTCGGGTGTGTTGCAGAACTCGTCACACTGTCCGTTGAAGAGCATCCAGCAGCGCAACGAAGAGGAGCAGTTGGCCCAGGGATCTTCCATTGTCAGGGAGCAGTCGCCTCCATCCCACTGGCAGGCGTGAGTGTTACAATCTTCATCACAATAGCCATCTCTTGCTTTTTCTGCACATTGGGAATCTAAACATCCTCGGGGATCTGGGCTGAAAGTTACAGGCTGCTCACACTGGCTGCCTTGGGTGTGAGCAGGGCACTGACAATAATAGTACGGAGGCTGAGAATAAGGGTGGCAGCTTCCACCGTTCTGGCAGGGAGCGCTGGCACAGCCCGTGTTGGTCTGGCATTCCTCTCCCAGAGACAGTTTGGGGCAGTAGCACCGTGGACCAGAAGATGTCTGGATGCACTGCTCCCCCTTCTTGCATTTCACTTGTCCACAAGTACTGTGGCTGCTGAAC
This sequence comes from Baryphthengus martii, assembly GCA_013396935.1. Lineage (NCBI taxonomy): Eukaryota > Metazoa > Chordata > Aves > Coraciiformes > Momotidae > Baryphthengus > Baryphthengus martii. The sequence goes on from VWZK01002273.1 coordinate 222,164, forward strand.
TCACATTTTGCTCCAGAATAACCCTACAAGGGGGGAGAAAAAAAAAACAAAACAAAATAATCACACTCACAAACTTATTCTTCAACATTCCAAGGCTTCACGTGTAAGCCCTTTCTTCCCCATAACTCTTTTAGCCTCATTGCAGGAGCTAAGGTTTTCTGGATCTAGCCTCGGGGATACACTAGGAACTTACAAGGCTCCATTAAATTTGGGAATGGACTTAGAAGAGCTGTGAACAAGGGGAATCTTGCAGTAAGCACAGAGAGCACAGGGCAGCAAACCAGTCAAAATTTAATGCTAGGTTTAAGACAGAAAAGCCAGCTCTCCTGCCTCGGCAGCATAATTGTTTGGGGTAATAAAAGGCAGCATCACTCTCCTGGGACATCTGGAAGCCCTGAGTTTCCCAGCTGAGTAGATAGACTAAAGGACGCGTGTAAAGAGTGTCCAAGGACACAGCTCTGCAAGTAGTACAGAAAAGATAACCTTTACCTACAGTGGACCAGTGAAACTAAGGAGACTGTAGCTGGAGAACTCTACAGCTGAGCAAGGCAATCCAGTTTCAGGAGACAGACAACGCTTACCGGAGGGCACTGGCAGATGAATCCATCCGGCATATTGCTGGCAACAGCACAGGTCCCTCCGTTCTGACAAGGCTTCCGGGGACACACATCTATTACACTCTCACAGTGCCGACCTGAGAGCAGAAGACAACAGAGAAACGTGTATGTGTGTGTGCACATCAAAGAGCCATCACAAAGCAAAGCCCTCCAATCAATGGCCAACGAGACAAACACTCCCGTGAGACCTTCCCCTCACAACAGGCAGGGAACGTCTCTTCAGACAACTCGTGTTCTCCGAGTAGCTGCCTAAGTGGTGGTAGAGGAAGGCACAACGCCAGAATCCTCAGTGTGTTTCTGGAGACGGCCCACCTTATTGGCCTCCTCGGGAATGCAAGAAACCCAGCACAAAGCATTTGCTGTTGTCACTCCCAAGTCAGCCAAGCACAGAGGCTGCAGGTGCTGTACCAGATCAAGTTTAGGGGTTCCCAAGACGTCTTTACTTTTTGGGAGATGCTCAACGAGTACAAAGGCAAATCACATTCTAACCACAAATGAACAATCCTCAGGATCAGATGCAATGTGAGTGAATAGGACAAGCCCGCAGATTCTCCTCAGACCGATCAGCTAGACAGAGGTCTTATGGCACTTTGGTATTTGCAGCAGCTCCCAGACTCAGACCCTGACACCAGACTTCAAAAAGATGAGGATGACCTCAACATGACTTGGACCTCCCAGGAAAACATTATTAGAAATCACCACACATGTGCAGCCAAGACCGACTGCTTGCAGACGGGGCAGGATGGCCCATGGAGTTCTGGCATCCTATCAGTCACAGACCACAGCAAAGTCACCCTGTCCCCTCCCGGGCAGAAGGGCTGATGCGGAATGCGTGTAAGATGAACGGCTAGAGGAGGAGGCACGCTCCCACTCTGTGCCTAACGTTTCCAGACAGATTCCACGTCTGAAACACACAGCAGCTCTCCCCACTCCTCCTAGGGTGCAGTAGGTCACTCCCCACACGGCGAGTTCCAGCAAACCTTCCATGAGAGCCAGAAAGCAACAGGAGGCGTAATTCATAAAAGCAAGCTTAACAGACAGGCTTAAATAGAAACCTGATGACCTGGTACTGGTGTTCCACTAGCTAGCCTGACTCCCCTTCCTTCATATGTCACTCTTTAGGAACTTCTTTTGTGAATCTAGGTGATGCATTCAAAAACTCATATGCGAGTCCTTCAGCTGTATGTCACTAGAAAGCATGGAAAGTGAAAGGTTCTAATGAAGGAAAACTGACTACATAAGAAGTTAAACTGGCGTGGAAACTGGAAAGCTGAGAGTTAAGACACATCTGGAGACTACTGGCCCTAACTTATGTCCAGTGGGAGGCAGAAAGCAGAATAGCAGCAATACTAACAAAGAAGAGATCTTGAGAGTGAGACATAAGTTTGCACAGTGGGAAATCCTTGCAGAGTTGTGATTCGAAGTTGGATTGTGGAAGGATCACATCACTAAGCTCAGGAATGTACAGTCTGTCTACGCACAGAGTATTCCATCCTGACCACATCACCAACATAAGGGAGAACGTGAGCCAGGAGTAGAAAAGGAAGCCAAAAGCTAATTATGGGTGCCACGACACGGACTTATTGAGAAAATTCTTACACTGCCTTGCAAGAAGAAAAGTCATGGAGAAGCTGACACATGAACAGCTACATTTCCAATACTAGAAATGTGAAATTATCAAGGAGAGAAAAGTACCACAAGAAAAAAATCCTGGCAACCACGTACTTCAGTTTCCTTTGTCTGAGACAGCTCTGGAAATCAACATGATGGCCAGAAAGGGAAAGAATGATCTCTTTTCAAGATACTGCTCTGAAATTGGAAGCATGATCACAAGTACTCACCAGTAAAAGCACTACGGCAGATGCATGTATAATCATTGATCAGCTGAACACAGTCTAGACTTCCACGAGGGTTACAGGGATTAGAGAGGCACTCGTTGATATCCCCCTCGCATCGCTCGCCCGCAAAGCCTGGCAGACACACGCAGCTGTAGCCCCCGATCTGGTCGATGCACTGCCCTCCGTTAAAGCAGCGGGGTACGCCCGAGTCTGAAACACAGTCATCCACGTTCTCCTCACAGAAGCGGCCTGTCAAGACAGCAGGGCATCATTAAAAACACACACAAAAAAAAAGATGCATTCAGTTTAGCCTGGGACTGAACGTAGCCGGAGAACCCTGTGCTGTCCTAGCAAGGCTGTGAGCTGCCCACTACGCATTTAACCCACTCTCCCTTTCAAGAGACAGTGTCTGGTGCTGGTTCTGCCTTCACTGCACAAACGGGACCGAGAGGGTAAAATGAACATGTAGTTCTGCCTATTGAGAAAGTTGATTAATCGAAAGCAAGTACGGTCATCCACCTAAACATGGAGGCTTACATTGGAATCTGTGTTCATTTCAAAGCAGACCAGGGACAAAAGCTAAGTCTTAATATCATAAGTTATTGCTTCAGTCTTCTCTAATTCCTTTCACTGACAAAAAATAAAAAAAGTAATTCATCTCAGCAAATAAGACTGAAGAATTAAAAGCAATGCTTTCAAAATCTCTCAAAAGGAGAACGGGTATTTTAGTACAACACAAAGATTTTGGCAATGCAGGATTTCGTACATAAATACACACTTTGACATAAAGATATAAGTAGCATTTTGCTTTTTTTTTTTTTAAACTGGAGGACCGAATTAAGAACAACACATGAAGAACTGCTGCCTTTTATTTATGATGAAATAAACACTTCTCCAGAATGGGGGGTGTGCTCACAGCCACGTTAAAGGGAATGAACCGGCAATATGCATGGGGGCAGAAGGCAAACAGATTAAATTATTTTATAATTTTCCTAAATTTACTTCATGAATCAAGAGTTCAGTTCTACCCGACGCACATCCGGAGACTTCGCCTACACTGACATGACACAATTCCCAAAAAAGTAAGTTCAGAGGCACGTAAAATCTTTAAATGACGAACTTAAAAAAAAAAAAGCAAGAAAGTATTCACTGATGGGTTAAAATGTGCAGTCTTGCATAATTTCAAAGGTAGAAGTCAAGGCTGTCAGGTCAGGTATGTAGAGGAAAACGGAAGGATAGGCTTCAAGAAATATACCATTATACAAGCTGTGGAATCACACTTACTGAAAACCACCATTATGTAACTCTGGAGTTGTGGGGTTTTTTTTTAAAAAAGAGTTTTTAACAAAGGAGTTCAAATCTGCTGAAATAGTTTAAGCTAGCCTAGAGGCACTGAACGTATTTGCCACAGAAAACTCCAGGATGGAGGACAATGTAGGGTCAAAATTTAAACAAGTAAAGGACACTGGAAATTCTACAAGAATCAAGAAAGTTTTCTGTATATTTCATAGAATCATAAAATCATTTTGCTTGAAAGAGACCTTTAAGATTATCAAGTCCAACCACGAACCCAGCACTGCCAAGTCCACCACTAAAGCATGCCCCTCAGCACCACATCTACGTAACTTCTAAACGCCTCCAGGGAGGGTGACTTCACTTCCATGGGCAGTCTGGTCCAGGCCCTAACAACCCTTTGGGCAAAGAAATTTTTCCTGATATCCAACTTAAACCTCCTTTGGCACAACTTGAGGCCATTTCCTCTTGTCCCATAGCTTGTTCTCAATTTCATAGCATCTTAGCCAAAAAAGAAATCTTGGATTTACTACATCTAAACAGAGAGGGTTGGGAGAGACCTTAACAGTAATCTCATCCAACCCCGCTGCCAAAGACGGATCATACATTCCCAAAGGACACTGTCATGACCTATTCCTTTAAAAGGAAAAAAAAAAAAAGGAAAAAAGAAAGAAAGGAAAAAGGGGGAAAAAAAGGCACAGCATTTATTTTTAAAGAGGAAAATATGTATCTCAAGGGATTTAGTGCACTTTGGGAACATTCTTCAAAGAAAATAACGCATTCCCTTTAGACTCTGCGTCACGAAACCAGTATTCAGAAAGGAAAATTCACTCTTGCAACAGTCACTTAATTGCTGAGCTTCATACCCCGAGTTCCTGGTGGACAGGAGCACTTGAAATGATTGACGAGGTCTATACACGTTCCTCCATTCTGGCAGGGCTGAAACTGGCACTCATCCACTTCATATTCGCAGTTGACACCCTGGTACCCAGGCACACACTGCCAGCAGAAAAATAAACGTGAATAATCTTCTCCTAACAGATACATTAGCAGACATCTGAGAAAGGCTAACCCAGACAAAACCAGCCCTCAACAGGACAGATTAGGACGGTCTGTGTAGCTATACAACTGCAAGTGATTTCAAGGGCTGCAGAGCCGGCCAGCTTAAGCACACAAGCCGGCCCTGTGACTCCTCAGCAGCACACGGCATGTTTGAATTTGAGCCACTTTATTCCTGCAAAATAGAGTGAGCGAATCCTGACACCCTTTAGCGCTGAGGCTGGCTTAATAGTTTTGACTTAAAGTTTACATAAATCCCATCCTTTCCTTCTGGGCATGAGCTTCCACGGTGTTCTACAACTCTAAAAAGCTTAGGGAGGGTGATACACCATAATCTCATGGTCTCCAGTACCTTCCGCACCCAGTGTAGGAAACGGAAAGCAGTGGAAGGCATCTCCCACCCTGACAGCAAGGGACACTTTGGCCATCCAGTAGGGGGAATATAACATTCCTTCAATGCATTCTACATATATTTTAATATCAACCACGCTGCGGAAAAAAAGCCCAACAAACTTTCAAGAGAAGAACTCCCTCTTCAAAGAGGCAAGGAGTTCAAATGTCTATCAATCACACCTCTCATTCGGTCTTAAAAGCCTTTCAGCAGCACTGCTTCTGCCACAGCTAAATTAAAAATCTTCCCTCCAGGTGCAGGTTGCTTTTACCCCCTTTGAAGTTATTCTACCACTGGCACGTGTTTCTGATTTCTTTTGATTCCTATGCATTACAACGTTCTAAATATTCAAACCTCTTCCTACCAAAGCACGACGCATTACCTCGCACTGGTATCCGCCCAGGTGATCCCGGCAGGTTGCACCGTTCTGGCAGGGGCTGGAGTCACACTCATCCAGCTGCACCTCGCAGTAGCTGCCAGTGTAACCCACCTGGCACTGACAGTGGTGCGTGTTCCCAACGTTGAGGCAACGGCCAGAGTGCTGGCACAACTGGTCCACTGCGACTCCTGATACAAAAGTAAAGTGAGCAAACAGGTAAAATGCACTCGCTGCCAGTGTTGGCAGCTCAGTCAGGAGTGAGCGTGGCTAGACCCGAGGAATTCAAAAATTGAAGAGCTACTCTTTAAATTATAGCGGGTCAGAATCACAATCGACTTCCCAATGAAGTCACTGCTCTGTCCCCTCTGGATCATCAGCAGCAATGCTGGCATGAAGCATGTAGTCTTGCTGTATGATTTTACTGCTGGCTGGGGAATACACATCTGAAATGCTACTGCCGCAGGACAGAGGTTCGGTGTTTGTACCCAGAACGTCCACAAAATGTTTGTACTTAGAATATCTGCAAAACTTATCGGAGCTTGACATGTTTTGACTCCAAATCTGTTTGTTTAGATTTCCTGGACTGAAAATGGCAGGACGCTGTTCACCAGCTTGGGCTATAAGCCATCTTCCAGGAAGAAATTCACTTAAAACCCAAGTATTTTACATGTATATTATCTGAAGCAGGAAATTACTACTTTGGGGGGCTATGGTATCACCTAAATAGTCCACTCAGTAGCCAGTATTCTCTATGAAAACACTTACAAAGATCATGAGTTACAAGATGCCTTTCTTGTACAAGGACAACATGTTTTAAATCTGGCCTGCCTGGGATTTAGCAGAAAGGCATAAATAGCTGATGTATTTTCCAAAAAAACACAGTCCAGAGAAAACGGCCCTGTTGAAACTGAGACTTAATAAACATTTAATTCTTCTTTTCTAACATTTTTTATAGTAGAAGCCAGCTTCTTACACAAGGGAGAATAATCAAGAAAGCCTCAACTCCCAAATACAAACTTGCAGCGAGTTTTTTTAGCTTAGAAGTGATTACTACGGACCACCTAGAGGTAGAGCTCTCTGGGATTTTCCAATGCAGGCAGATGGGGAAAGGGGGCGCAGATTAATGATGCACAGGGAAATCTTTTCAGTTAAAAGCACAGAGGATGCTTATTTACCCCTTTGTGAAGCTGCCACTTGACACGAGACGTTGGGCACGTCACAGTAAGCGCCAGCCCAGCCAGGTGGACAGACGCATCGAGTCTGGGCTCCAGTCTGGACACACGTGCCTTTATTCTTACAGGGAGACTTGCTGCACAGATCCATAAGCGCCTGGAGAGAAGGAAAAACACACTAGGATATATGGCAAGCGCAGTAGGAAACACTACCTGGAGTACAAGTTGAAGCAGCAAACAAAAGCAGCTCTGCAAAACTGCTTCCATGTGGCACTGGGAAGAACGGGACAGCGCTTCCCAAGTCTAAGCCAGGTACTTCACTAACGCTCTCAAGGACTCATACGCCTCAAAGTGCAAACCTACAGAGATGTAAAGCCCAGAGGGCAGCATCATTTCCAGGGTGAGTTGATCCTCACACCTTGTTGTGCCGCGATCTTTGGCTGGCTAGGTTTGAGAAAATTCTGTTTTCTCCCAGAGCAGGCTTCCAGCTCCACGTTAGTAGGAGGCTTCCAGCTATCAAGAGTAACAGGTGTCCTTTCTTCTCCCAGACTTCCTCCGAGTTCACTGCTTTTTGAGGATGGCAGATGTATTCCACATTTTGATCTTTGCTTTTTGTCACGAGCTCACCATCCTGCTTTTGGCCCCATTTGCTCTAGTATGGTCTCTGAGTTTTCCTGTCGTCTGAGATTCAACTGAAATCCCACAACTGTTTGATGAACTGAGATGGGCCAAGGTATACTGCTTTTCTTTACTCCTTACATTAAAAAATACAAGTTTCCAAACAAAGAGAGTAAAACTCAGTAAATCATCACATGAAAGTGGAAGACCCGAAATAACTGTCTGACTCAATATAAACCAGCCACTAACCATCACTTCCTTTTCGAGTACTTAGCCTTCAAAGTATTACAGCTATTTGACTGATTTCAAGCTGACTTGAGGGAAGGATGAGGTTTTTAAAGGGAGCAGCACTGAATTTTGGCTGTAAAATGGAATTTCAGTTGCAGAAAGTTCTGCTTTTCAGATGCAAACTGTCCCCTCACAAAGATTAAAGCAGAAAAATCTGCGCTTTCACAGGCAATCAAAAAGAAACTTGGAATTAAGTTTTATCACATGTAGTTGAGCGTGAAGAAGAAAAACATTGAGCCCCTTCCTTCCGCATCTGTAATGAGTAGTTGGCTGTTTTACATGCAAATTCTATAACTTATGAATCATTGTCTGATTCGCTGCTGCTTATTTAGCTTTGCTAATTAGGTCAGGCCAGTTTACCACTAAGACAAGACCTACAGTGTAGCTGTAATCTATAAATCTCTCCAATACAGCTTTGAATAGTACTTATAAATTCAGAAAGTTCTGATTCCTTGGATAAAATGAGTAATACGTTACGATCAAACTTCTCTGAACATAAAGCAGACTTTCTGAGAACCCACATCATCTTATTTGGGGCCAGGAACATTAATCCTCTTCTCAAGTGAAAACAAAGCAAACATTACAGAAGAGGAACTACTGAACTTCACAGTACTTTACGATCACTCTCAATGCTAACTCTCCCAATGAGGTTGAAGTGGTGTGCCCAGAATGCATAATAAGGGTAGCAGAGGGGTTGTTTTCTTACATCACTTCATTACTTTGCATTCACTTCCTCCATTAGCAATACCTAGAAGCAGACCTGACAATTTAATGTCTGGCAATGTACTTCTGGAAAAGCACCTCCCCTGCTGCCACTAAAATGCTGCTTCTAACACCCACTGCTTTACACGGACACACTGGCATGAAAGACAGTTGCAAAATTCTTACCAAACTGGAGGGATTTCCAGTACTTTAAGAAATTCACAGATTATTTTGTTTTTAATAGCAGCACTCAGATTGCTTCTGAAGGAAGCCAACACAGTGTTTACTGTTCCAAAACTAGAAATAGTCTCAAATCATGCTTGCTGTTTTGACAAGCACAGAATAAAAATTAAAAACTCTGATATGAAAAAAATAGATCAGCATTCTGTTTCCACTGTGCTATGCCAAAGTTTTTAATAGGTACTAGTCAGTCATTTGCAGTGCGACTTTGCAGCTCCTACGCTCAACTGTGAAAAACTGTAAATTGCCTGAAGTCGAGGTTGTGAACAGGACAGAGACATCAGCTACTGTTCCCAAACATTTTCTGGCTTCTTACAGGAGAAAAAAATCTCCAGTCAATCTGGAACAACTACACCTTTCTGTAAAATAAATAAACCAGTTAAATCAAGTCCTACTCATCAGACGGATACTCTGCTTTTTGTTTTGGGGTTTTGAGGTGTTTGGCTTTTTAAAATACAGGACTCTGCCTTCAATCCAGACAAGTTTATGCTTCAGATAAAATGCAGCCATTTTGAATACTAACAGCTGGCTTTCATTTAAGAAGAAAACTAATCTAGAAAATTCCATTGACGCCCGTCCTCATAAATTACCAAGGATTTTCCTCCTCCTTGCAAACAGACGCTTTTCATTTTCAAAGTCTTGAACAGGGGCATCTGCTCTGTCAGAGAGACACACTGGACTTATTTTTTACCTGGGGCTAACGAGCCAACCGCTTCTTCCTGGAACTGAAGGCGCACCAGCTCTGCCACATCCGGGACCTCACATCTAACCCAGTCACTTCTGGCTGTTGGACAGGTCAAACTTGTGCAAAACGGGCAAGAAAATGCCGCCTACCTGACAGTTCTTCCCAGTATAACCCAAAGGACATATGCATCGGTACGTGCCCAGGCTGTCCACGCAAGAGCCTCGGTTCAAGCAAGGATGGGAATCACACTCATTAATTTCTGTGAGGCAGAAGGGTCCTGTGAACCCCACCGGACACTGGCAAGTGAAGGAATTGATCCCATCCACACAAGTCCCTCCATTGAAACAGGAGCTGCAAGAGAGCGAGAACCAAGGTTAAGCTGAAACATAATGCAATCAGCTCACAGCTAAACCAGCACATAAACGTTACTGAAATAAGAGGGGAAGCTGGATTACAGGGTCTTCTGACCACTGGTAAGCTCCTACTAACTAAGTCTGAATCAGATAACAGCAAGTCAGGAGGTCTCCAGATCACTGTCTTTTACTTTGGCAGCCAAAGAAAGTAAAGCAAGGTTTCAATGAGTCATTAGTGATGGAGGTAACTTCGTTAATGTAATCTTCCCAGCTTCAACGTGACCACAAACAGTACTGTACCAGGTAGGTGTGTGGCTTGTTCAAACTGATGAATTTTATACAACCTTTATTACAGATTGTAATTGTATTACAAATTATGAGAAACAAAACAATTTGCCTTTATTTTTAAAAGCCTCAAAGGAGTCACAAGCATGTTTTCTCAAGGAAAAAATTCATTTAACATGCAAAACACAAACATGTTCTTCATCGAAATGATGTGAAAGTATTGGTATTGCTAAATCCCTTCCTCTTCTTCTCATGAGAACCTCAAGTCCTTGATTTGTAAAACTACTCATACATGCCCTGGCAGAACACAGATCAAAGGAATTATCCTCTTTCCTCCAATCTTCTGATGGTAAGAAATTCTGCCAGACTAGGTGTCCTATGGAGAAGCGACTGGGAAAGTTAGGAGGAGCGATGCCTCATGCAAAACTGACTCCTTTTCCCTTCTAAAAAAAATGCCTGCCAGGAAACCCCTGCTCCTCTGAAAACAAGCTGAGATCAGACTCAAGAGACTCAGCTTGTACACAGGACGAATTCCTGCTTATTATCTGTCCTGTGCACTGCCAGAGGGTACTTCCATCAGAGAAGCCACTGACTCACCTCCTTGAACTTCCAGTGCAAGTTTTAAGTACCTAAATTCTGACTGGGATTGCAGTAGAGATGTCAACATCAACCTATTTATCAGAGATGTTCCTCTGCCTTATGGGCTGAATTCTGTTTTATGGGAAGCAGAAACTGCCGATTACATTCATGGCAGAAGAAAAGGAAGAGAAGATGGAAGAACAGTCAATCACGTGGTGTGTTTCACCGAAATCAAGTACCCATCTCCAAAAGAAGATGGCACTCTGTCGTAGGCGGATCCTCTCATGAGACACAGAAGAATTATTTGAACCAAATTCAAATTAGCCAACCATCACGGTGCTCTTAAGTACGGCTCAGGAAATTTTGGTTGAGAAGGTGTGACTGGTTTAGCTTGGCAGAGTGTTGAGAATTGCTACATCCTTCATTCATACCTGTAAGACTGGTTCCTGTCCTGACTGATAACAAAAACAGGATGAACCTCAAGGAAGAACCAGGCATTCTGCTAAAACGGCCAACATATTTCACTTGATTAAACAACTGTTGTGCAAATTAAACACACCCTCATCAGTGACACAATCCTATTCTTAAGCAAAAGATGTTAAAATACTCCCTCCCCTCCAAATGCAATTTTATAAAAGGTAAGAAAGACTTTTTTTCTTTGTATGGAGGAAATGCATGAGAATACCGAGAGCTTTGCGTTTAGGCACCTTCTTTGTTTCTGGTAACTAGACTAGAACAGATGATTTTTTAATTAACCATTTCAAGCTTTATTAGAAATTGTTTCCGTTTGAGAATCTGAAGTTACTTACATCAAGCCTAACAAAACTTAATAAACACACAGGCAGATGATGGATACTCTCAAAGACCTTTAAAAATACCAAGTCAACCATTTACATAAGGACCAGCTGTTGAGTATTTTAACTTAGTTCCACACCTTCCCCTTAGCACAACCTCAGGTTGTGCTAAACCACATCCAAATTTTCAGCATTAAAATATTCTCTGATGATTAAACCTTTCCAGTACAGAATTTGTGGATTTAGTGTTCCTCCTGGTAGCTTTTTCATATTATTTGCTGTCAGTAACTCAACTCAGGGCTACTTTATTTCCCCTGCCTTTCTAAGAATTGGCCAGTGTTTCCATTTTCACAGCTTACGTATTTCTCAACACAGTAACTGTTCAAAATCAATCAATTATTTCCCCTCCCCTATATGATAATGGTATTATAAAACCACAATTATTTACATTTTAACAAGCTAATACTTGTTACTGTCTTAACAGTGGTTAAACACTGTCATATTCCTCCTAGAATGGAACTAAGCTTCTAACTAGCCAAGCAAACTGAAGACCAACTTTGATGGGCAACTGTCTTTCAGCTGATGCCCCGCACAAGGTAAGCAAGTTTTCCTTGCATGAATCACAAGTATGTTTCCGTGACAAAAGCCAGGAGCAGAAGTGACTTCAAGCCACGAGCACGTATTGTGTGGCTCCTTAGTGCAGCAGCACAGTGAAGTTCTCTCACCTCTCAGTGCATTCATCGATATTGTTCTCACAGTTGGTTCCCTCAAAGCCAGGCTGACACTTGCACGTGTAGCTGTTGACGTAGTGCGTGCACGTGCCTCCATTCCTGCATGGCTCACTCAGGCACTCATTGGTATCTGTTTGACATTTATCTCCATGAAATCCAGGGAGGCAGATGCATGAGAAAGAGTTTATCCCATCCACACATGAAGCTCCATTCTGGCAAGGATCTAAGACAGAAGCATTATGGTAAATGTTAAAATGGGTAACGCTCAAAAGCCAGTCCTAGAGTAGTAGCTTTCAGGAAAAAAAGTATCACACTGTCCAGAGTGTGACAGATTACTGACAAGCTTTTCTGAGCCACTTAATGGAAGAGAGAATTGAAAAGCATTATCAATAACGAACTCACAGGAAAGTGTGGATCAGGACCAAATTTCAGGGCCTAAAAGTTTATCTGTTGCGATTTGGTTCAACCACAACCAAACACTTAGCAGTTTTCCCAGCATCAAAGGCTGACTGAGGAAAGGCTGGCAGAAAAGCTTACAAATTCATATATCACCCTTGACTCTCCTTACCTTTGCGTTTCTTGACATTTTCTTTATCCCTACCACAGTCTTGCTACTTGTGTATCACCACTTTTTGGTGAAATGCCACCTCCCTACTACTGTATTCTCTCTACTTCCCGAAATATCAATTTGCCTGAAAGATCCCTGCCATTCAATAGTTTCTTCCTGCTTTGCTCCTTCCACTTCTGGATTTAAGATTCACATTCCTCTGTCAGATATTGCCTCTGAAGCCAGACTCCTTTTCTACTCTGCACTCCCTACACCAAAAGCCTGCGTGCATGAAGGCAGGAAGGGAAGCTGGGAGGGGAAAGAAAAAGAGGAGGCAGGAAAGGATATGAAAAAAATGGTTAGAGAGCAGATTTTTTTGACCTATGACTATCTTTAAGCACGACTCAAATACAAACTTAAAAATGTAACTAGACTCCACCAAAAATCTGCTGTTCGATGTAAGTACAAGATCATTCTGTTCACTGGTAAATGAAGAAAACAGATGTGAAAGGTAATTAAAGATCATTTATCGACTGAGAAATACGCTCACATGATAAAAACATGTTATGAGACACACACCTGCATCCATTTAAAGGTCATCTGACTACTGCAGAGAAAAAGGAGATTGAGAGTGAGATCCCTGGCAGCTATGAAATGTTGTGTCTATGGCAGCCAGCCATTTATGACTGAAGCCAAAAGCTGTGCATTAATTTTCTGTGCCACACATTTACTGACAAAAAAGAAGACTCGAGTATCAACTTCTCAATAAGTTCTTCTTGTTGGAGGGTTTGTTTGCTTCATAGATTAAAGACATTTGGCTCAAGCCATGGAAGGTTTTTGTTAGACTAAATGAAATCAGCTGTAGCAGTAATTCGAAATTCTTCTTCAACCTCATGGGTGTGCTGCCTAACAGACAACACAGGATAAATCTCACAGCTCTCAGAACACTTGGAGACAGAGAAAGATTTTCAAGCTGTTCAAGAGAGAAAGAGGAACATTTTAAAACCTTTTTGATCTTCATATACCCACATAAAAACCGACAGGACGAGAAGCAATTCTGTTGGCTTCAGTCAGCAAAGCTCTGGGTCAGTGCACAGTGACACTTCACAGAAGGGCTATGGTTGGACAAGACCTTTAAGATCATCAAGTCCAAGCTTTACCTATCTCTGCCAGTGCCATTACCACACCACATCCTTAAGTGCCATTTTTTGTACTATAGCCGTTTGCTCAGAAAGTTGAGTTGGCTCAAAAGCTCAGGCTGAGTCAGATGCCTTAGAAGTTCTTTCAGCAGTGTCGCTCTGGGGACTCCTACGGTAACTTGCTTGGATCCTTCTCTACAGCAGTCAAAAATTTAAATTTTTTCCAATGCGAAACATAACTCTCTAAATTCCGACCTGAAGTCTTTAAGGCTTTGGTTTGTTTTTAAGTTATTCTAATAAAAAATAGTGGTTTGCTTTTTTGTGGGGGTTTGGTTTTTTTTATTAAATTACAACCCTGTGAACTCCTTGAAAGCACTTTTCAAACATTAACAGATGAATTTTAAACTCGCGACACTTCTCAGGAGACTCTGATTTCATCAGATGATGATACAGATATTTGCCCAGCAAGAAAAAGAACTAACTATATATTTGGTTTCCCTTGTAAACAGCAGTGTCAAGGGCATGAACTTAGCATCTGCTTTCTTGTAATTTAAACAATTTCAGTACTCAGCTATCCTCCTGCAACTGATACCTATTCCGCATCAGAGGGCTTTCCTGCTGTTTAATTTGCTTTTAAATATGGATTATCTGGAACAGCAACAGGACCCATTCTTTCCAGAATATTAATGTCAGATATAGAAATTTCAGGAAAGGCTGCTAAACCCCAGATTCCCACCACACCCTCAATCAAGCCCTGCAGTGTTACTTTAACTTGGTATTAAAATTTAAGGCAAATACAATTCTTCATTTAACTGTGTTCCTTATTAAAGTAGGTAAATTCTTAGGACCTTTTCAAGTTAAGAATCTGGGAATAAGTCCTGCTATCAGTTAGAACGCTGTAGTCCATTTCTAGCACCTCAGTGGGATGGATTTTGAGTTCCTTCAACATGCGAGTCTTACAAAGCTGAGGTCTGAGGGATTTTTTTTCTTTTTGGTAGGAGATTATAAGAGAAATTTCAGCATCTGTCGGATAGCATTTACCAATAGCACAGCAAAATTATTTATAGGAAAAAATTAAAACCACAGAACAATCTGCTGATACTCACTTGAAAGGCAGTCATCAATATTACTGTCACAGTCTCCTCCAGTGAAGCCTGGTCGACATTCACACAGGTAACTGCCTTGAATATTGTGGCACAAAGCATGATTTTTGCAGGGCTTTGAGAGACACTCATCAATATCCACTGTACATCTCTCCCCTGAAACACGGAGAGTCCAGAAGTAAGATCCATCGGGCCAAAGGCTCAATGCCAATAGTGCTCAGTATCGATAGCACAGGACATTCCCCATCCCCATTACCTTCCCACCCAGGGGCACATTGGCAGGTGTAGCCTTCAGAGTCAGGAGATTCTTGGCAAATTCCCGAGTTCTCACAGGGATCAGGGGAACAAGGAGCAACCACTACCTGGCAGTTCACACCTGGAGAGCAAAAGGGGAAAAACCAGGAGAGTATGCCGCTATGAGCTTGGTGCTTCTTGGAAGAATGAATAAGGAGATGGCAACTTCCATGTTTACCCTACACAGCAGTGGCCAGCATTTCCATATTTGAAACATCTCAGCAGAAGGAAAAGCAGCTCAGAGAACTCATGAGCTCAGTGGGTACAAGCAGACAGCAGCATTGGTAATTCTGAGCTTAATGCCCCTTCAATTCCCAGTGCATTTATAGATCTCAGTCTAGTTTTCTTACAAGGAAAACTAGGCTGAGCTGCCACCAGACCTTTTCTTAATGAGTCCAAGCAAGGTTTAGATATGGTCTGACTAAGTATTCTGCTACTGGACCATGTCTACGTGAAATGGCTGTAATTGCACTTCATACAACTGTGGCATTTGCTCTCTTGATTCTTCTTACTTCCATGAAGTTTAACGAAAAGATTAAAATGGTACTAGAGAAAAGAAAAAGAACAGAAACTTCTTTGTGAATTTTCACCTTTGAATCCTTTCCTACAGGTACATCTATATCCATTCAACAGATCCTCACAAGTTCCTCCGTTTTGGCAGGGGTTGGATTTACATTCGTTCCTTTCTGTTGAACAGTAGTCTCCTATCCAGCCCGCGTCGCAGACACACTTGTACCTTTAAATGCAAAACCAGCAGTAATTTTAGAGCATTCTGAAATAACTCCTCCATCAGTTTTTCCTACAGGTGAGTTTTGTAGAGAAGACCAGATCTCTCTTTAGGAGAGCCCTAAGTTACATTTCGATTGCTTATCCCTGCTGTATAGTTTTGAAAATACTGAAAGTAAACCATCCCTTAAAATCACATTTTCCTCTGTTACAGTTTTCACAAAGCGCTCAGTCAACCAGCAATACGTTTCTGCTTTGATAAGACCATCTCAACACATTTAAACAAAGACACACACACACACAAAAAAAAAAAAAAAAAAAGATTAAAAAAAGTGGCAGGGAACAATAGCTTCCAAAGACAACTAGACCGATTTAATCCAAAGTAGTGGTTACAAATGGAAATAGCTGGCTGGGAGCAGGAGCAATCTTCATCATGTTTCAAAATCTGCAGTAGAGCAGCACTCCACTCATAGGATGTAGAAAACAAGGACTTGGTGAAGTGCCCTAGACTCAGGTCACACACACTGACCTCCCTTTCCATCGTGCAAACAAGACTTATTTTATCTGGCACTGACTGTAAGGTGTACATGGGCATAAACAGGAATGCAGGTGACAGAGAAGATGAACCAAAACATTTGTTTTCCAAGCTTCCACAGAGGCTGAATTAGCAATAAAGGCAGCCTTCCTGCCAGCTCTGGGGAAAGTGCCATATCCTGCCCAACAAAGCCACCCGCAGTGCTTAAGTCACCTCCTTGCTGACAATGCTTTCCAGGACACAGCACACGGCTGGGAGGCACTGCTACTCCACGGACAGCTGGGAAGGTTCGCAAACAAAAGCCCTACCTCCCAAAAACTCTGGACTCCACAGGCCCTGTGCTCCCAGACTTGCTATTACCAAATAGAGATAGGACGGAGGGCTCCTCAAATCAGTTTTTGATCTTCCCTGACGGGAAGGTTCAGAAGCAACTACTGCCATCAAAATAACCAGAATGGGCTTTCCTTTTTTCCTCTCATGCAATGTCATCACTAAAGCTGAGGAAATCTCAGCCTCGGACAAACTGCTCTCAGTTGAATATTGCTCTGTTCCCTAGTGTAGAAAGTTGTCTGCCTGTTCCTCCATTAACGCAGAGCATTAGCAAGAACAGCACTAACCAAAAAAGATGGTCTCCACACTCAATGTTTGATGGGATAGCTGCTGCTCCCCAGAGATTCAGTTTGGAACCGTTTCTTTATTTTAATTGCATTCACTCTACTCACTTGAATTACCAAACCCTCCCTTTAGATGGTGGCGGTCCACCCTGCGCTCCATGCCCGTGCAAAGATAGAAAAGAATCCAATGCAGGACACACAAATCTATGCTGAAACAGCACAGGGTGTAACTGGTGACCACAGGTCTACACCTTACTGTAATTATGTTACGTGCAGCAGATAAGTCTGGGTCCTAATCTGAGAAATTAGAGAAAAAATTAGAAGCTTCAAGTCAAGACAGAACTCAGGGCAAAGGAAGGAAAAAAAGGTATAGAAGGCAGCAGGTAAGTTTAAGGTGGTGGTAAGTACTTACCCACTAGCAATGTGTGTGCAGTTGCCATGTACACAAGGATTACTAAGGCAGCCATCTGCCTGTGACTGGCAGTGAGGATGATGGTAACCTTCAGGACAGACACACCGAAAGCCATTGACTTCATTTATACATGTCCCACCGTTATGACAGGGGCTGGACGTGCATTCATCAATGTCCACATTACAACGTGGGCCTACAAAAAAACCCCAAATAAACCCAGTACTTATTAAGTAGTATTTCTTACGAGAACATTTGCTTTTCACGTCTGCGAGAACGCACACTGAGGCACACCTCAGCAAAGCCCATGCAGGGGACAGAGCTTGCATGCCTCTGTGCTTTAACTGAAGTCGAGAGAAGCGTTTTTGAAAGATGCAGCACTTTTCTGTGCCTGGAAAACAGTACTTAACACTCAACGAGTATTAACAAACCATTCAAGTCCCTCAACAGAATGCCACTGAAAATCATCGGTTAATATTCATTAGGAAGGCAAAAAAAAAAATCAAAAAAAAAAAAAAAAAAAAATCACTCAACTGTATCATGCTTGGAACAAACCTCTCGAGCTCCACTTGTCACAGCCCTGCTCTTCTGCTTTGAAAGTACCTACCCTTTGAACAACCAATACTGCCATACTGTCTGCAGTAAATATAGTTCTTGTGGTTTATTGCGCAAAAAGGACTCTAAAAGACTGCTTCCTGTTTTGCCTGCCTCTGATTACGACTGCAAGATCCGTGAAGTAGTGACCGTAAGATCTTGTGAGGCTGGAAAGCTAAACAAAGTGAATGTTGCAGTAAGTGAAAGCATGTTTTTTGACACAAGGAAAGGACAAAGTAACAAGATCACATGCAAGCTAGCTTTTTAAATACTGGAATAGGCCAATTCATCCTATTACCAAATTATTTTAACAGTAAGAAGTCCAGTAGGATAACCACTATGGTATGGCAACAAGAAAGAAGACTGAAAGGCAAAAGCGATCAGAAACATGACTCTTCCTGTCTGGGAACTGAAGAGTACCACCATGCCAGAGCCAAAGGAAGGAGGGACCATCAGAAGTTCAGAAAGACACCGAGAGAAAAGCACAAGACACATGAAACCTCTTAGTGCTCCTCCTAATGCATTTCAGATCAATTCTAATTAGAATCAGTCAGTAATAAACAGTAACAAAAGTGATGAGAAAACTGTTATAAACAGTACCAACTGTCTTACAATAATTATTTTATAAGCATATTACCCTACATGGCTCAAAACATATTAAGCCCATTATAAACAGTGTTGAGATGTGCTTTAGGCATCAGAAATAGTCCTGATGTGGATCTGTAGTTCTAAGGGCGGACCCAAAAGTGCCTAAAAGCTTCTTTTTTCAGCCTGGCTTTTACTGTACTAGATGTGGCCTTATAATTTAAAAAGGAGACAGAACAGACTACATTACAAAAGAGAAGTAGTGAAAAAAGCAAGTTACTCAGTTGGAGACTTCAGAGTGGTGAGCAGCTCATTAGAACCCTGAATTAATACTTTGCTTTCACAGAAAGGGAAATATTGTTCACGGTCAAAGCCCAAGGTACTGTTGAATCAAACACCTCTCTATATTGTCCACAATCTCTCTGTCCCTGAAAAGAAGCTGTAAATAATAAACCGAAGTCACATGGGTTTATTTGTTATAAAACCAAGAAGCATGAATTGGACGTAATTACCTAACAAGAATGGCATTTCACAGCACAGATTAGGCCATTTTTCTGCTTGGTAGAACTTGCTGTAATGTAAGATGCTGAGATTCAAAGATTAGAAGGATTTCCCGAGATAATAACCGAAGCCCTTGCGCTCAGTGTGCAAAGAACAGCTTCCTTAGCTACCCGGATAACTATCTTCAAAAGAGCTCAAAGCTATTGGGTAGCTGACTTTACCTGTAAATCCAGGTTTGCAAGCACAATTGTAGCGATTAATGCCATCAATGCAGTCCCCGTGAATGCACGGGTTACTCGCACAGTCATCGAAGTTATTTTCACAGTTCACTCCTGGAAAAAAAAAAAATAAAATGACAAGAATAACACCACCAGATATTACAAAGACGACAACAAAACTATTTCCTAGAAACAGGCAAACTGAAAAACCCACCTGCTTCAAAGTTACACGTGCAGGACCTCAAGGATCACCTGATCCACAGGTCCAGGATCACCTGATCCTTGAGGTCCTGGCATTCCATGATTCTATGCACTCGGGCAACTTAAACAGGTGATGATGCAGAAGCCCTGTGTTAGAATCCAGTTCTTCCACTGGTGCTTTACGTACCTGAAGTGCCCAGTAAACAGTTGCACTGGTAGCCGTTCACCAGATCGATGCAGCGCCCTTGATGAAGGCAAGGATTGCTGTGGCATTCATCTATCTGCTCGCTGCAGATGGCTCCCATGTAGCCAGGGTTGCAGATACACGTGTAGGAATCAATCCCATCTTGGCATTCCCCATGGTGGCAAGGATCAGGATCACAGTTGTTGATATTCTCCTCACACAGAAGGCCGGTAAAACCTAAGGAAAGACGATAAACAGGAGTAATTAAGGAGTTAACTGGTATGATGCTGCAGTGAATATAACGCAAATATAGAAAGAATCGTATTAAGAACCAGCAAAGTGGCAGACAGCACAAAGGGTGACTGACTGGGAATCTCAACCGGTGCCCATTTTCCAGCCCTGGAACACACCACTCATCCACTGCTCACAGCATTACACAGCAACATCTTGCACGGAGAAGCCTGGCATTGGAAGCGGTTGCTTTCAGTTTATCCAGAACAGCAGCAATGAGAAGAAACGTGAAACTCCACGAGAAATATTTCCTTGCATCAGTATAAAGTATCTGAAGGCACTCTCCTGCCATTATCTCCAACACAATATCGGGGGGGTTGACTTCTTTAGCATGAGAAATTACTGCAAAGACGCTGCAGAAACCCTCCCAAGGGAACTCCTTTGGCTCACGTCAAAGCTTCTGCAGCTCTCCTTATTAAAAAGTTTCTTGCCCTGCTCATTAGGAAGCCTTTCAGCAACTCCAGTCAAGCACCAACTGCAAATTTATGAAAGACTGCATGCAACCTCTTCCGTCAGGAGCAATGAAACAAGCAGCAGTTTGGCCTGTTTCATTCTGCTTCAGCTGGGAAATATCCTGAGCAACAGAGAAGGACAGAATCTATTCACCAGACAGGCTAAAACAACAGTTCAGAGAGCTAAGACCAGCAAACAACTCCCTCGGAGCTGTTTTCCGTGAGCTCTGTTTTCCCTGATGGACCAGAGCTATATCAAGCAGGGACAACTTAAAATAAATGGTTTTCAGAGATGGGGTTTTGGAGCAACAGCTCACACTGCCTTCCAGCAGCTGAAGACGAGGAAGGATGACTTCAAATTTCAGACATCAACTGGAGACGGATACAAACCAAGCTGCAGGGAATTTCAACAGCTGAAGAGTGATTCTCACCTGAGTATTTTAAGTGGATACCAGGCTCCCCATTTTTCATACAGGTTTGTGGTTATTTCTCTGGTCACACATACCAGGTGACGGCTAATATTTCCAAGTTCTGCGAACGTATGCATGGATGAATGGGTGTGGGAGGAGGTGGGGAGAGGGAAGGGAAGCTAGTTAGAAAGATGGATATAAAAAGGTGTTAGGGAAGGAAGAAAAACAAACCGGTAAGAGGACAAACAGTGGGGGGAAAGAAAAAAAAAATAAAAACGAGGCCGGAGGCAAAAAAAAGGTGAGGCCTAAGACAACTCAAGAAAAGAAAAGCCATGAACTACCACTGGGAAGGAGAAGTGGAATAATGCCAGAAGGGAAAGAAAAGACAAAAAGCAAGCAGTAAATAGAGCTATCTGTACAGCATTTGGCCAAATATTTTGCAGTTTTCAATCACTTCAGCAGCTGGTGGTTATCATTCAGGGAACACGTATCACTCGTAATATGAGATTAATAGAGCAAGAACATAATCAAACATTGTTTTACACTAAGTGACCTGCCCTAACGAAGAATTCCACATTTCACTCTTACAGAAGGCTGGCAGGACTAAATATAATACTTAGCACACATTCATTAAAAGAAAAAATTATTACCTTGCCTCTTATTGTAGCTCAACTGAACCACTTTAAAGACCAGACATATTTTTCAATCTCTTAACTGAACACATCTTACTTAGACACACAGACAAGAGTTAGACTAGAAAAACACCACCTGAATATAGAATATCCCTCAGACACTATGGCAAAAAGCCCCGTACAGAGTGTCTCTCTCATTTTCAGCCAAAATTCTAACCAAGGATTCTACTAAGAGCTGCTGCCTCAGTAACGTACATTTGGTTGCTTTCAGCCTCTTCCTTAAAAAAGCATCCTGTGCCTTCATGGAAGTGGTAGTCTTCCCACCTCATCTGGGAAACCTAGGACTTCAGGATATGCTTTCCAAAGGACAGCTCTGCACATTATCCTCCACTACATGACTCAAACCCCTCCTAGGCTCAATGAACTCTTGCACTCCTGGTGAAAGAAAGCAACTACATACCAGCTTGAAAAAGACTTTCTAAGATAATTTCCAAGTTTGGAGATTTTTTTTTTTTTCTTTTTGCAAATGTCAGCTTATTCTGTCACATGTAATAATCAAAAGATTTCTGACTACAATAATCATTCCTCTCCTGATTAAAACTATTGCATTCCACTGCTTCCAAAAAAATTCAGTGTTTCTTCAGACACTCTGGGGAAGGAGGAGAGAGTGTGGGTGAAAAGACCGGAAAAGAATTTTTAGGCTAATCTCTGCTATATTCTGTACAGTGCAGAATAAATCAGTGAAGTTGAATTTGCCTTAACAATTTGATCACTGGAACGATTCGCTTTGAGAAAAATTGCACGTGAGCCTAGCCAACCAAAGCGCACATTTCTGGGATAAAAGTAGCTCCAGGAATTGTTTGGCCTCTTCCCTACTGGAAGAGCTAAAGCCAATGCATTCCTTGCCTGAATCTGCCTCACGATTATTGCATCAGGCACCACTAACTGAAAGCAACCAAAAGTCATTCCTTACTGAGGATTACAGTGTTAACAGCTCTGAACCCTCTTATTTAACCAGATGTAAAAATGAAGATAAATCTACATCACTCCTAGAGGTCTAAAGATAAGAAAATTCTGTAATTAAACCTGATGCTTCTAAATGTGTAATTAACCAAGCAGGAAGGGAGTTTAGCACATTCCAGAAAAAAAAACCAAAACCAAACCAAAAAACACCTTAGTTCCATCCACAGCTCTGTCAAAATTTCTGTATGATGCTTTTGACAAATCATTTTAACTATGTTCTGGCAGGCAGCTACCATCTGGTATTTCTTCCAGCACCCACAATTTTTACGGCATTTCAATCTTCCACTTTTGACATAAAATAGCTTGATGCAATAGAAAGCAGAATCCACAGTAGTATTGCTCTATCCATCCCTTGTTCTTTAACTGTATACTATACGATCCAACTTGGAAGAAATAAAGGTAATCCACAGATAAAAGGTTTCATACCGATGTTTTTCCAGCCAATACAGAAGAAGCTCTCACTTTCAGGGAAGCCAGAGATGGGGCTGAAAGAGGGAAGCCGGAACTTCCTCAATTGTGAACTTACCGCCGTCACAAGTGAAAGGTTTTTCTGTAATTAAATACTATTCTCTGCCACAAAAAGAGTAGAAAAAGCTTCACAACAAACAAGCGGCATTTCAGAGAAAGAAAGAGAGCTCTGTCACTTCTTTGAGCATCCCTTTAAGTTAGATGGGATCTCCGGTCCGGGGGCTCTAAGCACAAGACTCACCTGTGGCGCATTGGCACTCGTAGCCATTGGGATGGTCGATACATTTGGCCCCATTGAGACATGGTGTGCTGGAGCAGTCATCTATATCAATTTGACACACAGCACCACTGAATCCTGAAAGGCAGAAAAAGAAATGAAAATCCAGAAGTCATTTGAAGTAGTCAGTCTAAACAGCTGCGTTGTCAGGAATTATTCATTAGCAAACCCTTAAAATCATCTATAAGCTCGGTAAATCTAAACTCAATTGCATCATTAAGCACACACACCACACCCTGGGTGGTTGGTTCCTCATCCCCACACCACCGGCCAAATTAGTGTCAATCCTCCAGGTCAAAGGAGCTGCAGGTTGAAAAGTGAGATGGCCAAGCCCAACAGAAATGAAGCAGGTGGAGTACAAGTAATATCCACCATTGGCCAGCGTATTTGTCTACAAAACCGAGAGGTCACCAACAAAGAACTCTCAAACAATCTAAGCAGGTAACTTAATATGAAACAATAAGACATACATCACTCAAGCCTTCAGACTAGAATTACTAGAGCAGGGTGGAATGTGGTATTATACAGCACTGGATCTTTCAATACGCTGCTTGAAATAGTTAAACTATCAACCAGGTTATGTCAGAAGATGTAGATCCTTAGGCACTTCAAGAAAAAAAAAAATCTAAAACTCCAGGAATGTTTCTTGGAGGCAAGAACCAAATGAGAGCCAGAACATCATTGGTCAATAAGAAGGGATGCAGAGCAGGCTTTTGTCAAGTATATTCTGAACTTAATTTTTTTTTCCTTAAGGAAAATGTGACGTTTACCCTATAGCTCACACTGACCCCTCAGCTTAGCATTTATCCATCTTTTCTAAAGCGAAGACCAAATTGATCTCCCTCCTCATGCAGGCAGCAGACTATAGTGCTGCAAAAATGGCTTCTGCCTGAAAATCTCGGGAAAAAAAAAAAAAGCATGCAGTAGCTCTGTTTTCAAACATGTCTTTAGGATCACTCATCCATGATATCCACAACAGCAGCAGTTCATGCTGTCAACTACCCTTTAAGATGTTTCTCAACACTTACCCAGTTACAGGCACAATACTATTGCAAACAAAATAAGTCTATTCTTATTTATCAGTGATTGCAAGACACTCATTCAAAGAGATTCTGGACTAAGACAACTCACAAGAAACATATCCTGACTCCAAATCTCTCACTGGGTATGGATGCAGTTCTTGAGCAGGTGAAGCAGAAGAAGCTTCCAGAAATAAGTACTCACCAGGAGGACAGACACAGAGGAAGCGATTGACTTTATCAAGACACTCTCCGTTGTTCACACAGGGATTACTTAGACACTCATCGATATCTTCTTCACAGTGAACACCTTTAAAACCTGTTAAAAAAAGAAAAGGTGACTGAAGGCCTTAGAAAGTTCCCTCGAAAGTGTAACCGCCTCTTACACCAACTGAGTGCTGAAAGTTTAAGTGTGGTTTCATTGCAAGTTCAGTCTGGACAGAACCGAGGAGGTAAGAATATCCACCAGAGGTTAAAAAAAGGATGTTGAATGTGTATTTTTCACCACTGCTGAACTTGCTCACTTAATCAGCAGTAAGAGGAGAAGCCTGTGTTGAACTCACATCTAGTGTTTTCTTCCACTTGATTGGAAGGCACTATGTTTGAATATTTTGGAAGATTGATACACAACAATACAAGGCAAACGGTAAAGAAACAAACACACCAGATAATTTTAGCTCAAGGCTTTTTAGCTAACGGCAGAGTAAAACAAAAACATTAAGAAGCATGAAATACTTGGGAATAGAGTTTCATCTTTCAAAACAAATTAGGTATTAATAAAAACTCATTCTAGTTTTCATGGTATGAGCTGATCACCTGCAGGGGTCACAATTCTTTCATTATACTTTATAAAACTGTGTAACTGGCAATGTCCTCCCCTTTCTTCTTTCACCACTTTCTTTCCAAAAGCAAGACAGCAGACTATGTAAGTCATCGGTATGCTGGACATGTGAATTTTACAAGCACGATTCCAAACAAGTAATTTTTCATACAGTTATTTCCTCAGGTCAATGGAAGCTTGCAGCATTTGGGGTATTTTAAGTAGTGAAAAAACCCAGACACCATTATCCAGAATCACCATATACGTATCTGAAAACACAGTCTCTCTTCTAAAGTTTTGCACCTGCTTTGCTTTCACAAACATAAGTTTCTGCACACACATTTTACCAGGCATAGTAACATCTATGTTCACACATACTCCAGCTCCAAACGCTAACTTCTTTTGCTGACGTACAAACTGGTTTCTTTCTCAGTCCTCTAATTGCTTTCTCCCTCCCCCACACAAATGCCAAGTCCTCCTGGCTGGAGCCACCACAGCAAGCTCTCTCTCACGGTTGTATTTAGCCTCACCCCTTTGCAATTTTGTGTTCCACCTCAGCAGAGCTGGCAACCCTCCCTGTGCCCTGCCTTCTGATTTTTTCTCCTTTGCTGGAAGCCCTGTCTTTGTCAGAAACTCCCCTCACCTGGCATACAGAGACACGTGAATCCTCCAATTTTATCCAGGCAGGTGGCATCATTTTGGCAGGGATTGGAATGGCATTCATTGATGTCCATTTCACAGCGAGGGCCTGTGTAGCCTTTCAAACACTCACAGTGGAAAGAGCCTTCTGTGTTTACGCACTTCCCAGCATGTTCACATGGATTACTGTTTGCTGCAAGAAAAAAACATATGCGCGTATGTCAAAACCCCTCCTTGGCGCAGGAAATCTACAGCATTCTTTTATTAGTCACGGTATTTGCCAGCGGTCGTTCCTTTCCAGCAAATAATACCAGGGAAAGATGGTTCAATCCTTCTGTAGAAAGGTTAATGGGAAGAAAATACAAGGCAGTTACTTGCAAAAAGAAAGAGTATTATCCTTACCAATGGACCAAAGGAGCAACTCTGGTCCCCGTTACTAATGACAGTTCTTAAGAGAGTATCAGCTAGTACAGATCAGAGAATTAAGGATGCTTTCAAGGCTTTATCTCCAGATCATCTTTTACATTTACTTCACTCCCCACTCCGACAAGGTGCTGCCACAGCCACGAACAACCAAACTAGTCTTTCATGTGTTTTTAAGAGAAAAGCACTCTCGTCCAAGGCAGACTGAGGAATGAAATTCGAAGTGCTGCTTTCCAATACTTCCACAAGTGCTAGGTAGGTATTACCTTCATGCATCACGCTCTAGCAGCACTTACTAGCACTCACAAAACCACAAGCCAAGTCTGTGAGAGCCAAGCTAAGCCCCAAAACAAGACAACACCGTGACATCGGAGAACTACAGCTTTAAAAGACCACGTGGTCATCAGTCTCAGAAGGCGCTCAAAAGACCCAGACATATTCTGGCTACCAAACAGCCTTGATAAATTTCTACCAATCCATGAGCTCCCAGATGAAGCGTGGTATTTCCCTTGTACACGGCAGTTCTAAGGGTCAGTTTAACTACTGCATGTGTTCGCGTGCCCTCCTGGCACAACGCTAAAGGCTTCTTGCACGATGAAGAATGGCTCAGCATCTTGGTGCTTTGCATACGACAGAGGCTACCAGTGCAATGCCAGCTATGCCGACTCAGCCCTTCGCCCCAAGGCTCACACAAGACTTAAAACTCACCTGAAGACACTTAAATGGAAGGGGGAAAGCAGGAAAGGAGCCGCACCTATGTTAAGAAGCTATGACAAAAACGTGTATTCTTGTCCCTCACAGTTAGTTCCTAAAGCAAACGACCCAAATACTCCCAAATAGCAAACAGAAACTCACCCATTGCACATTCGTCCACATCCTCAGTGCAGTCTGCTCCCTTATGGCCCTGAGGACAGGTGCAGATGTAGTGTCCATTCACAGGATTGGTGTCACACAGAGCACCCTTCTGGCACGGGTTGCTAACACACGCATCATCCAAGTGGCACAGAAGACCTAAAGAAGCATCCGAGAGTATTCAAAAAAAGTGAGCTATAGTAGTCAGATCGTACGTTACACAATCTAAGCCTCTGCTCTGATATTTCAAATAGAGAGTCCCATAGCCAGAAGCTTGAGCAATAGTTTACAGCCTTCAACCTATAGACTGTGGCAGGGATTTCACCACACGCTTATAAAACTTTCTATTTAAACATAGACTCTGTGACTTCAGAGGTGTCTTCAGCACTTCTGGAGCACTACAATGGCTTATTATTACCAGAATCTCCTCCTTGGAGCAGTTAACTAACTATTCTCTCTAACCAGCACCATGATTCTTCCGTCAGGTGAAAACACAGGTGCACACAAAGCTCACTTTCTTAATTCAGATCCACTGATCACTTCTATTTCCAGGCAGTAGTTTGGAGACCTTCGTTTTTTTTACTGACCCTACAACGGCAAACTTTCCACTATACCAGTAAGTGTATCCTCAGTTACGCAAAAATATCTCCATTTTCCCTCTAGACTTTTAAGGACAACTATCCTAAGCGGCACAGAGCAAATAACCCTCACACAGAACTTCTCATGCAAATACAGGCTTTGCTAAGGACTAGAAAAAAATACCTGCTTCTTTGTGATCTAAACTGCAGTAAGTTTATCTTCCAGCCCAATACAAACACTTATTTGTCCCAAGGTACAGAGGTTTAAAAGGTCTTTGCTCACGGACAATACACCTTTTCCTTTTGTTCTTCCCGGTTTGAGTGTAAAATGAACACACCACTTGAAGCAAATCCATGAACTTCAGGAAGTATCTTCTCTGAGGTGCCAGACAAGCTTTCTGTCCTTCCTTACCTGCTTTTCCTTCTGGACAAATGCACGAGAAAGAAGCCACTCGATCGATGCAGGTAGATCCATTGGCACAGGAGGCAGTGAAGCAATCGTCGATGTTCTTGCTGCAGTCATCCCCGCTCCACCCATTGACACAGACACAAGCGTAGCCTCCATTGTGGTTGGTGCAGGTCCCTCCATTCTGACAAGCATTGGGCTGAAGCTGACACTCATCGACGTCCTCAGTGCAAAACTGGCCTGATGCACGGAAAGAAATGAGTTCAATACAAGTTCAGACACAGGAAGATTCTTGCACAGACATCATAGCCAAGGGAAACGCTGCAGTCCAATTTGATTGCCACTTCTAATTTCTAGGACAGCTGAGCCTGAGAACCCCCAACGACACTGTCAACATATTAAGCAGAGACAACAAGCAGCCCCAAATGACCCCAGACTAGGAGCTAAACTGCAAATAACTTCAAAAAAGGCACAGTGCGAGAGCCAGCGGGCAGCCTGCAGCGTACCAAAATACATCTGTGAGGATGTGAGAAGCAGAAGGAATGAGGGCCTGCTTGGCAGCGCAGCCAAGAGGAGAGAAGATGGCCTCTTAAGAAAATCTTGGCCAAAGCATCGTCAACAGGCTAGTAGCAAAGTAACTCTTGTCAGGAGAACTTCACTCCTATATAATGATGTAATGAAGATTACTTGATAAAGAAAAATAGAATTCTTGAGACTCTAAAATACTCAATTTTCCTAACCCCACGTACTTCTACAGACAACCAGAAAGAGTTTGCTGGGGGTTTTCCTGGTTGTTGGTTATTTTGTTCGTGGTTTAGGTTTTTTTTCCAGAGACCAAGTAAATAATAAAGCAATTTAATGACTGGAAATATTGAAGGAAAGAAAACAAATGCCCACTGTTGGAGGGAGTTTGAAGGAAAACGACCGCTGGACCACTAAGTATAAAATATCCAAGGGATACTGAATTTCACAGTCACATCTATAGGAAGCTCTGCAATTCACATTTACTACAGTATTTATTCATCCAAATCCATCTCACTTTGACATCAACATGTGGAGAAACTACCATGTGCATCAATATTTTGTTTCAACACTAAATCTTCCCAGCTGAATTCGCACTGTTTACTTCTAAGCTGAAAATGTTTAGCTTAAGTTTCAAGTCATTCATTCGTATTTTGAGTTTTTGAACAGATAAAACCTGATGGTTAAGCAGCAGTTCATTTCTTTCCAGGCTGGCACAGGGGTGCACATGTGCAACTACGGACTAGTCATCACAGTTCACAAGTTGCATTTTGATAAACTATTTCTCTCCTTTCTGTTTTGTTAAGAACACTCTAGCACTAAAAGCTTCCTTGTTTTGTTTTTGGGGTTTTTTTTTACCTTATTTTACAGCCCTTCCTAAAATGTTGATATGATGTGTGTAGGACCAAAAGACTGCCCTTTATCAGGTTCCCGTTTATTTAGGTTTGCCAATTTAAAAATACCTATTAGATGTTGTTTAGCAGTCACCCTGTTTCTTAATGGCCCAGAAATTATGATGCAAGTGCACACATACCACCTCCTTCAACAGAACTGAAACATCCCTTGTTGGCAGGAATGTAAAAGTGTTCAGTCTTAATTCTACTGTCTCCATCTACTATAATCAAATCATGATTCCTTTTGTTTTCATTCACTTAAATAAATCTTGGCCTTTGGTAGTGTGAGACCTGGATTTTTTCCCCCTCGGTGGAATAAAATTATTATTAAAAATCAAAAAAGTTGCACAACTGACTTTGTTCTGCGCACGTGTTCCTCCAGTAGTAGCACTTCAAAACAACGATTTTATCATTTGAAAAAAATACACCGAAATGTTTAACAGTAAAAACAATTACAAGAGATTTTCCCAAATTAACCCTCACTTCTCCATTTACATAGTAAAACAGTCAAGGGGAAAAAAATCTAGCGCTTCATATTGTTTTCTGCAAAACATAACTCTCTACATTACGAAAAAATAAACTCATGCATTTGTTATAATGGAAGTTGTTTGTTCATTAGTTTTCAATATTAGCTTATCAGTAACCACACTGAACAGAGCCAGTTCTCTCAGATCGGTTCCCTGTAGTCGCGCGTATCTTGCGACTCAACATAACTGACTTCCTTAAAATAAAATTCAAAAAGAAAAATCAAGACTTTATTTGCTTATTATAAAAGTGATTTTCCTTCTTTTCTTGGAGGGGGCCCAACCCAGATCAAAGAACGTGCTCTCTGAAACACTCATCCGCCGCGCAAGGGTTTTGTAGAAGCGTTCTCGCAGCGTTGCCATCCTCCTTTTGCCTGCAGCCAAGTTAAACTGGTTCTCGCTAAACGTGAAGTGTGGAAGTTGCCAGAGCACTCTGCCTTTTGATGCTTCTCTCAAAATCATTCGCCTTGTGAGTGGCTGATAGAACTGCTGAAGCATAACTTTTTTTTGGGGGGAGGGTAGGCAGAGGGGTGCATGCGTGTGCACATGTTTGTGGTTTGGTTTTTTGTTAGTGTCTTTTTTTGTCCTCACTCTTTTTTTTTTAAGCAAAGGTGAACAAACTACTCCCTCACAGAAACTCTCTGGGTTTGTTTTTAATTTCCCACTTCCAGTGCCACTAGTGATATCAACATTCAGGATTTTTGTTCTCATACTGTTTTCCTCACACTTACTCTCCACTTTGAGAAAGAACAGTACTAAGTGACATAGGTCTATTGCAAGGACATCAGCTATGTCCTAAGCTATTCCATGTTTTCGCAGCCCTGAACGAAAACAAAACTTTTAAAAGGTAGACCCTTGTCTCCACACAAAGAGGAAAAAGCAGAGCTTAAACTTTGAGTCATTCAACTGTGTTTCAAGAACATACCACTGTGAGGTCCTTAAATTTGATCTTCGCTTGGCTTCTCAGATTTCTAACGCTCCTTTCGGAGCGACCAGATCACAATCACATTTGTGTTTAATTATGAATACGAATCAAACAGAGCTTCACCTTAAAGCAGTTTGTTTTAAAAACAAAGGAAATTCAGCTAAATATATGAGGGACATAAATGAGCAATTAACAATTGCACTTCACTATTGAGTATTTTAATAAAAACCATTGTTTTTTTCGGTGAAGTTATAATAGAAATCCAGACCCAACTTCTGGGCCAAAAAAAAAATAAAAATATACAAATCAAAAGCAACACAAGGCAAGTAGAGCAAATCATTCTAATTACATTAATGAGTATTCAGTTATATAGCCCGATGGTGATGAAACTATGTTTGAAAGATTTTGCAACTATCTTTTAAAATATTACAAATCTCAGACTAAAGCCCAGAGCACTCACAGTTCTTCACTGGAGCTGGTGAATTAGCAAGAACGCAAAGCAATTTCAAGTTCACTGAAAATGCTTATTGCTGAAAGCAGGGCTTGAGTGGCTTGGAAACTCATACTGCAGCCCAAAGTCTTCAAAAAGAGAGAAATATAGAGGTCTTCGGTGGGGTAGTCTTCGGTGGGGTAGAGTTGGAAGGGACGGGGTTTTTAGATACCCTATGGTTACTTATATGGTGTTTTAGAATCTTTAGGTGTTAAAAACATGGGATTAATGGACAGTATGACAGTTCTTCAAGACAGGTTTTTGGAGAAGTTTTTTTGTTTGCTTTGTTGGAGTTCTCACTGGTTTTGCTTTGTTGTTTCTTTGGGTATTGTTTTCCCCAAGAAACCAGCATACACATTCGTAAATGGCTTTCGAGACCGCCCTCTCTCAAAGCAGCAGCATCACTTAATTCTTAGTAGGACTGAAGGATGGCTACAACCTCTCACCCTCAGTAGGTACTTCAGAAACTCCTTGTGCAAATGAAAGAAATAGATTAATAATTTGTGCAGGTGCTGCAAAGAAAAGAGTTGACGCTTCTGTCGTTAGCGACCTAGGTCTGTCCTGGGAGCTTCCTGAATGACTATTTCACAGCAGACAGAAGTCTCAACCAGGAATTATAAAATTATAAAATTTCTCAATGAATATTCTGCACAAGACTTCCTCTGCCAGGTTAGGTAGGTAGATTTAAATCAAACGAGACAAAAGATACCTGAAACAGTTTACTCAAGGGATGCTGCTTTGACTTAATCATAACTGAACCAAGTAGCCACGTATTTGGTAACCTTGTTCTCTCCTTCTTAAGAGTTTTATTCTTGAAGTCTTTAATTTACAGAACTGAAAAATCAACTTTCAAGTGCAAACTCCATTATGAATTGTACAGTGGAACACACATCTTCGTAACTCTAATGCTTCTGGACACCACAACCATTTCAGCTAAACCCTACCTCATCTAGTTGCAAGTTTTCGCAGGTAGTTCTTTCCTTGTGCGCTCTCTCTCTCTCTGGCTAGTTTCAATTACATTCCCAAGAGAAACGTAGTAAATAAACTGGACTAGCGAAGGCAAATACAAATACACAAACTGTACAGTATTTTCATGGAAATGTAGAAACGTACATATAAAAAGACAACACGCAAGGAAACACAAATTACTCCAAGAAGCTAATAAAAGCCTAACCTGACCTTGATATTTGCAGAGCCTGGGAAATCAACAAAATGCCGACTCAGGTTCTAAGTGACCTTGTACAAAGTAAACAGCTAGTCCATGGGGTACTTCAAAATTGGAAACTAGAAGTAGAAAAAGGGAACAGCCTTCAACTCTTCGCACTTTTTGCCCACTACGAAACTAAGTGACTTCCTTAATATTTCCCCTCAGCAAAGCCACACGGAGTAAGACAGACACGTTTGCTGCTTTGATTGCTCCCATTTTCAGACCAGCAGGAACTGGACAGGAACTCCATGAGCTCCTCTCCCGGTAGACACAGGATGCAGCAGTTCAAGGTCCCTCAAATAGTTGCAACAGGTTTCAGTGATGAGAAACAGTCAGCCCCTTCTCCCAGAGGTATTTATGCTAAAGAAAATAAAGCCTGATTTCTAAAGGTAAGGCTGATAGCACATAAAATGAATACAATCCTACACTGGAAAAGTAGAGTATTAGCCTGAGTAAATAAGAAACCAAATCAGTCACCCTGGGAAACTGTCACGACTCCAAAAGCTGATCCTACTGAACCACCCAGGCTTTGCATAAACCCCAATTCCAAGAGCACTGATCCTGCAGCTGAATTCAACACCTTCGGTCAGCCCAATCAGAGGTCTTTGTCCAAGGCAAAGAAAGTTTTCCTGGCCTGTTAACAGTTCTCCTGCAGGAAAGACTGCTGATGCACAGCTGGAATACCAGAGGTCAAAGCTTCTGAGAGGAGATCTCACATGCAGTTTAAGCACTAAAAACATTTAGTAGTAGGACAAAGGATGCAAAAAAAAAAAAAACATGAACCCAAAAAAACACCAGTTCCTTGAAAACTGAGCTGGGAGGAGACAGCAATGTCCATTTCCCTCAAAATCACAGCCATGACAGCACTGGGCTCTGACTGAACTGGTAGTCATAATATCTTAAAAGTTTAGTGGTACTGAAAGGGAAAGATAATCCTGTAAGAGTCAAACTGGTCCTCAAGACCCTAAGACTGGAATAACAACATCAGGTTTCGAGGAATTCTTTATGCTCCTGTCTTCTCAGTATATCACGAGAAGCTTGTCACTTATCTCAGCCTAGCACTCCACTACACAGGAAAGAAAGAGCTCACTAAGCTCTCTTGAAAGGGCTGTCAAGGAAGCTATAAACCAGATCTGGTCAGAAACTCTCTGAAAGACTAGTTCATAAAGCATTCTAAATATTGCTTTCTGGTGTTTGAATACAATCAGTGCAGCTAAGGAAAGCACAGCTCATTAGAACTGTTTACGTTTTTTCCCCTCTAAATTTTAAAGGACTACTAAGTGAGAAAGTGAACAGCATCTTATCAAGACTCAAGAAGAGGCTAAGAGATAAGAAACAGGATTTGTATAACTGACCGAAGCTGACTGTGGCAGAAGGTTAGCAGTGCTACACCGCAAAGGACCACACAGTTTCTTCCCCACCTCTAAGCACCCATGTGCATATTCAGGGTGCTGTGCCGATCAGCAGACTGCAGCTGGCAGGGGACTGACATTTCACTGTCCAGTTCATTCTTCTAACACAAGGAAAATGTCTGCACTGACTGCATAACCAGAAGCATGCTGGTCAGGCAGGTCAAAGGTCAGTTTCTCTGAGACGCTGGGTGAGTCTTCCTAGCCAACGGAAAAGCAAAAGGAAAAAGATGCCAAGGAACTATCAGGCCTTCCAGTAAAACAGTGTTTAGAAAAAATACTTTAGCTCCCATGTTTTTTAATTGCTGATTTGTAAAAACACTCAATTTTTTAGCCTACAGAATCACAGAATTGTCAGAGTTGGAAGGGACCTCTAGAGATCACCTAGTCCAACTCCCCTCCTAAAGCAGGATGGCCTAAAGTACATTACTCTGGAGACATTCAAAACTCGCCTGGATGCAGCCCTGAGAAGGGGACTCCACAATCTCCCTGGGCAGCCTGTTCCAGTGTTTTGTTATCCTCATGGTAAAGAAGTTTCTTTCTCATATTTAAAATGAAATTTCCTCTGTTCCAGCTTGTCCCTGTTGCCCCTTGTCCTGTCACAGGGAACTACTGAAAAGAATCTGGCTCCATCATCCTTGCACCCACCCTCTAGATACTTACAGGCATTCTAATTATCCACAGACTTATCCACAGCCCTTAAAAAGACTAAGTTACAATTACTGAACACAGAGAGGCATAGAGGCAGTTAACGGCCCCGAAAAACAGTGGTATCTTTAACAAAAGAACACTGCTATTATCCAAGAGGAAGCCAGGGAATTTCAGACAGATTCGCCCAAGCGAGGATGCTGGGCAGCGCAAGAGCAGACGAGGCCTGATGCGCAAACACCAAGGAAAACATAAAGGCAAACAGACTTGTTACAGGAGGTTTAGGTCAGGCACTCCTTGAGGAAACACTTCAGCTACCCTGGAAGAGTTCAGCAGGGGCCTCTGCTCAATCACAGCTTTAATCAACAAAATAAACATCGCCAACAAAACATTTGACTATAAGGAAGAATAACTGATGCAAACAGTTGTTGTGTAATAGCAGCGGCGTAGCTTCAGTGTGGAATGCGCTTGGCAGGACTGAAGTCATCACCTCCGAATAAAGACACTGAAAAGGGGCAGAGTTCAGAGTCTGACAGACTGATGGAGAGAAGAATTTCATAAGAGACTTACGAAGCAATTGTTACCCACGAGAGGAAAGAGAAAGATGGTAAGTATAATACAACAGTTACAGCAGGGAAGATAGAAAGTAAACAAAAGAAATATTCGATCGTTTATATCATTTGCTTTACTGACACAAGGCACCACAAAGTAAAGGGCTTCAGACTCCTCTGAAAGAGGCAACGCCTTCACAGAGCCAATGTCCAGAGCAGCAAACAGGTTAACACTGAGACAGAGGGATCTCAAGCATGATGTCCAGACCACATCCGAATTCCCTCTGCCGGCCACCCGATGAACACCAGTGCTGCTTCCAGCTCCAAGGATGGCTTCAGGCACACACGGAATTCCACAGGCTACACTCTTAATGTCTGCAAAAGGTGCCTCCAGTTGCCCAGGTGTTTAGTAAAGATCTTCCCTGATTTTTTATTACTGTAGTTTCCTCTGGAAAAAGGGCTGAGGGTCAAATATTGGTTTTGCCCTCGCAGGAGTTTCCTGAAGAAGCAAGAGGCATTGCAGCCCTCCTCCTTCCCCAGGATCTCCCAGCATCTTTCTCCCACTTGAAATACAGACGCACAGAGCAGCAAAGCAGTAGCAGCCACTCCCAGATCTCAAGTGCTGGGGTTTCAGTTTAGTTTTTACTAGATCTACTGTATCTTGGGTGATGTCAAATGCCATCCAAGATACCATAAAATTTAAGAGCTTAATGCAGAATTTGAACAATTGAAGATGAATGTACAATTGTAGCAGGCAGAGTAAACATCTGTGTTTATTTTAGGCTAATACGAAGGAGAAAAGATTTTAATTTCATAACCACACTGGGAAGCATGCAGTGGAACTAATGGGCTTTTACAAGGGATTTTACAACCCCCAAACACAAAACTCTGGGCTTTAAGAGACTTATGCACGCCCTGATCCATTAAATACTGCCCTAAATCACTCCCCACAGGCTACTGGGCAGAGAGGGCAGTCCTGACAGAACCCTTCAGAGGCAGTAACACAAATGAGCAGAACAACACTCATTAACAATTATTTGTGATGCACTAATAACAGACTGGTTTAACACGGCACCGGTGGGTGAAGTGACTAGGGACAGCAGCAGTAGGATAGAGTAGTAGCCCAAAAAGAA
The DNA here is from genome assembly GCA_013396935.1 of Baryphthengus martii. Taxonomy (NCBI): domain Eukaryota; kingdom Metazoa; phylum Chordata; class Aves; order Coraciiformes; family Momotidae; genus Baryphthengus; species Baryphthengus martii. Next base: position 258,430 of record VWZK01002273.1, read on the forward strand.
ATACACACCACTAAGCTACTCTCCATTTTGCCCTTCTCTTCACCTCCTCTGGAAAATCCAGTGAATCAGGGAAATACCTAACAAGTGAAAAGATCTGCAAGGCAAAAAATGTAACAGTTGAAGCCAAATCTTACAATAAAAGCTTCGTATTCTCCAGTTATCTCGGCAATGCATCTTCAGTAATTACCCAAAGACAAATCACCTCATTCAAAGTACAAGGGAAGGGATAGAAACTGCCAGAACCAAGTCAGCTGCAGCTAAACCAACTGGTACCTGTCAGCCTGATCTCACAGCACACCTCCGCCAATCCAGCCTCAACAGAGCGGTCCAGTCTATTTTGGTTTATTGCCAAACATACGGAAGATGTACCGAAAACTTAAAGACAGCTCAAGGGGAAACTGGTGCAAGCTGAGCCATAGGAAGTCCCATCTAAACATGAGAAAAAATTCTCTCCACTGTGAGGGTGACAGAGCACTGGACCAGGCTGCCCAGAGAGGTTGTGGAGTCTCCTTCTCCGGAGGTTTTCCAAACCCGCCTGGATCTGTTCCTGTGTGATGTACTCCAGGCAATTCTGCTCTAGCAGGGGAGTTGGACCAGATGATCTTTAGCGACCCCTTCCAATCACCAGCATTCTGTGATTCCACAAGAGATTTGGCACATTCGGTCCTAATGAGTATTTCCCAGCCTGGCAATTCACCAAAAGGACAAGGGAAGCAGCAGCAGCGTGGTCTAAATTGGATGCTGCCATTCTGTCATCGGATCAGTTCAGCAGCGAGCACCTCAGGTGTTTGATCACAGCCACCTCCTGAGCAAGGCTTGCTGTCGGGAAATGGAAAGCAGCACAAAATAAACGGGAGGTTGTGGTAGGTGCTCCAGAATCCATCCTGGGTAAGGTACTGACTGATAGGGTAACTCTCAGCACCTCTGAAATCCATCTGCCGTGCACAACACGTAAAGAAACTTTACCCTGGACACTGTACATTTCTCTAGTCCGATGCTTCAAATCATTTGTCAAACTCAAACTCAGAGCTGCCAGCTCTGGAGGCTGCCACATGCTCCTTGCTCCCTTTGTATCTGCCAGCTCAAACATGAAGGAAGAGAAAAGAATCATAATCCCTCTCGGCCTCTTTTAGAGAGCTGTCTCTTGGACATACTACTGTAGTGACAGCAAATCACCAGCCAACTTGCCAAGTCTGGTGTAGCTGGATCTCAGCCAGTACCAAAGAGGCTACTGTGCTTTTGAATAAAGTCTGGAGAGGCACCAGAAAGTCTGACATTGCTACACTACCGGGAAAGGTGACTGCACTTCCCGCGGGAGCCTGACCCTGCCTCCCTCTGCTAACACCCAGGTAAAGACTGCATGGGATGTAAGCGCACGCCAACCAGAACCAGACAAGAGCGCAACCTCCAGAAGGCAAAAATCAGTGCTCTGTAGAAAACATCAAGGCTCTATACTCTGTCATTTAGGAGACTGGCAAGCTCAACATTTACGATCCACGTCATCTAGTGTCAGAGCTAGCTCCTCTACATTTCAAGCCTCTAAGCATTCCAGCAAGGCAGCGTTATTTTCTTGAACACTAAGTTAACATGATCTGTTACTGTATATCTTGTGATACAAGAGCTGAGGAAAGTGGTATTTGGCAAAGAAATTTTTAAAAAACAAAATACCAGAGCGTACGAACTTACGTAAGAATGGTCAGCATTAGCCTTTTGATGTTTATCCTCCCTTCTTAGCAAAGAAAAGTCATGTCTGTCCAGAGTTTAAGGCTGGGATTTTCAAAGAAAACCAAGGTAGGGAGCAAATATTACTCTAATTAAATAGGAATCGAATCCTTACCTCCTCCCTTTTAAAATTCCTGCCTAAAGCTCTGCAGAAAAAGTAACCCTTGTGTTAGTGTTTAAGAGCATATGACCAAGCTAACAGCTATTTTAATTAAAAAGCACAGGCCTGCTGCCTGAAGAGCTTTTCTGCTCAAGACAAACATTTACTCCTTAAGCTAGCTCCCAATGCCGGGGTTGTTGGGGGCAGTCAGCTGTTAGCACACTCTGCTTCCCTCGAGACAAAGGTCGCCCAGGTTTTCAAATCTACAGTTCACCGGAGCCTCCTTTTCAAGGGAAAACAAAGCCTAAATAAATACTACTGCCATGGGAGTCTCGTCTTCCCAGCCACAGGGGTAGAAATAATGAAAGAAGGCAAGCAAGCCAAGCCCGCCACTGAAGCACAAACCCGCAGGTCTTTCAAAATCCACGTGAGCTTGGACACAGCGTGTCCTCCAAACACGACGACTCATTCCACGACTCCTGATGCAGCGCTTCAAGAGTAAACTGTGCACAGGACTTCACTCAATGGAGGATACAAAATCTGAATCTTTGCTCTGGGATGTTCCTGAGAGGTGATTTGGGCCAAACACAGATTCATGATGATCCTCTGAAACACCGCAAACCTTCCACAGTGAAGTAAGAGCCCTTCTCAGCCAAGAAAACCTAAAGCACTTACAGCATTTTATGCTATTTAACATCTCACTTCAGTACCCAAATTTTAAAGCCATCTTTCTTGACATAAAGATGTATAGGTTAGATCAGTAGAGGGAACAGGTGCATTTTAAACAAAGCCTTGTTTTTTTAATTTGAATTGTAGTCTGGAATGACTGAGCAGCCCTGAAATTCTGGGATGGTTTCATCGTGTCCCATAGAAGGAGGCCCTAACCTTCCACATAACTTCACAGCCCTGGACTGCCAACACTTCCTCTGCATCCGTTCACCCATGAGACCGCTCCGTGAATTTTAATTCCTGATCCCAGAGTGGAGGGAAAAAAAAAAAAAAAGCAGCTGGACCAGATTTTTTACTAGATTAGTGATTTAAAGTGGCACACTCCAAATACCAGAGCCTGCTCAAGGGAAAGGGAAGAGCATCTGGGAACAGAGAGAGAAGGCAAAGACACCTTCCTGCTCAGACCCCAGTGAGCCCACCAGGCTGGTTTAACTGCTGCAGATCGGCAGCATAATGCAGAAGTCTTCACACGGCACAGACATTAGCAAGGATTTTTGGCTAATTTTGACTCAAATCATACTTAAAACACACCAAATTCTCTGGTCTGCCACATAGAGAGGAACAGACTTCAGTCTTTCACAAAAGCATCCTGATCTGTTCCCAAGAAGAGGCGAGCTTCGTTACACATCTGCAACATCCTACCTTGAAAGGACCCAACAAACACTGGTTCTGACAAAGGATTTAGCTTGGGACAAGATAAAATTGATCCTTAAACAAACAAACAAAACAAACAAACAAAAAAATCAGTTAACATTCAGCAGCAGGTAAGATCTGGGGCAGTTTCGGCAAAACAGATCCAAGACTGTCTTGCCAATTACAAATCTCTGAGGTTGACAGTCACTATAACCATATGAAATACAAGAACTTTGAAGGTGACAAAAACATTAGTGACAGCAGGAATTTCTCGTCATTGTTTCTGAAAGGCAAGATTTTATCTTTCCGGAAAAAGCAGCAAAATGAGAAAGAGAAGGCATGCACTTCAACAAAAAAAAGGAGCAGTGAGCTCTGTTTGAGGAGTAGAAAATGAGACTGAAAGCAAACAGTCTCTCAAAAGCTAGATTCCAGAAGCAAGCAGAAAAACACCCACATTTTATTTTTTTAAAAAAATGCATAGTTATGTAGTCCAGCCTGCCACCTGTCAGGGAATTACAAGAGGCAGATGGTTACCAAAAGGAATTGGGACAGATTCTGTTTCAGTAAAGGCTGCTTCAATATTACTTTACACAAAACTATTCTTCATTGGATGCTGTACAACTTCTTGATTTTTCTAGCAAGGAGCAGGACTGCTTTCTCTATGCCATGAAGCACAAACTATACTAACAAACACACCAGATCATTACCCACAGCATGAAGATTAAAGACGAAAATTGCAAACAGACGAAACTAAACTTCTTCAAAATTACTTGACAAGTATTGGAAAGAAGAGACTGCAGATGAATGATTATGAAGACAGCATATCTACACTGTTAAGTATTTTTTAGAAAATTAACATCCTTTCATTTTTGGTTGACGTTTACTTACAAACATGCGTATTGGAGGCCTTGTTGGCTTTGTATTTTTAAGCAGCACACAATGTCCTCTAACCTCAAGGTCTCACTGGAAGCTTCTGATTTCCTGAAGTGTTCAGTCTCACACTTGGACACTGTTGAGCTATAAGCATTTATTAGGACAGACTCCAGAAGAGTTGTTTGTTCGGTTCTCCCCTCCTCACTTACACCTTAGCGATGATTTACAACGTTATAAACCATGTTTGTGCAAAGGATGGACCTGCACTTAAACAGCATTTCCTTATTGCTAACTCATTTTTTATTGTGGTTTAACTCCTGTCAGCATCAGCTGCAGTTTAATCTTGTAAAAAGTCACCTCTCTCCAAACTACTGTAGCAGTCCTCCAACTACCTTCCCTATTTTGTGCCCTGCCTCAATGTCACCCCTCATGTCTCCAATCTGGACATGGACCCTTATCCTGAACTTTCTTGGTCTCTAACTGAAGATGCAGGAAAGGGATTGAAGTCTGTTCAGAGAAATAAGCTTCTTTTAAGAACACACTACTGAGATGACAGAGCAGAGTCACTCCTGGGATGACCTGCAGGACCACATCAGAACAAGAGACACCCAGGTGACTTGCAAGACATTCCCCGACTCACACCGCCGCGGAGCTGGACAGGACTTTGGGGTGTCAGAAGGCATCACCTGCACATACATTTATTGGGGAAAAGGAATAGTACAGATACAATAAATGAAATCTTAAAGGTCAGCTGGCCAAGAGCATTTCACTGCACCAGCTTTCAAGCAAAGCAACACAAAGAAATCTGCCCCCAAACACAGCCCTCCATTGCCACTGTGAGCCTTCAGCCTCCAGAGAATACTCAGCTCAGCGGTTACGCTGCAGAGGAATGGCCATCACTAAGGGATAGTCATCCTGGGGATCCACAGAGCTACTGCTCTACAGGTGCCAAGCATACGCTTGTATGAACATGCAGAGCTACTTCTGAAATGACTCATGGTTCAGTTTCCAGCACCAAAACTGGTGCTGTTCATTTCAGAGAAGGCAGTTCGGTTCCCCAAAGGCTGTAACGTTCATTGTCCAAACAGCCAAGCTCCTCTTTCCTAAACAGTGAGACCAGTTTTAGTTCCAAACCGACTTGATTCTTTAAGTCTAGAAAGTCAATGTCCTTGAGAAGCCATAATTGAAAAACACTGCTGCAAGGATAACCTTAACTTCACCTTAAATAAAGGCAATCCTTAGAAAGTCCATTCCATTACATTGTTTTAGAAACCCACAGGAACATAAAACTAGGGCAGCTACTCTCTCTTTCCAGGGTTTCACTGAAGGGAAGCATCCTTCATGCACACAAGGTTTGCCGGAGAAACTATCCGCAGAGAAGAGAGATGACACAAGACGAGGCCACAACACGAGTCTAATGATTTTTCCCAATGCTAGTCAGTCAGAGCCCATCAGAGGTTCAGAGAGGGAACCACCACAATTGCTCTGCAAAGAGCTTTGGTGGTTAATCAGAAAGAAAATCTACCACAAAACCAAACAGAATCACAGCCTACTACCAGCAAGGTCTCTTCTAGGTGAGCTGCAGAAATTATCCCCAGCTGACAGCAGTTATCCACCCGAATCCTGTAAGCCTAGCTAAGTTTACAATGCCTCTGCACAGCAAAATAATCCCTTGTAGGTTAGATACTCACACTGTACACGCTCTATACTTCAAGAACAAGCCTGAGCCTAATTTACTACTGACAGATGCTAGAAATCATAACAAGGTTTGCAGTTTCTGTGGTATGGAGCAAGATTTAGGGGTCACTGAAGGGCTGTTGGCTCCACACTCAACATCTCTTCACGTTTTCCTTTGCAGGTTTCATGTTCAGCAGGCTTTAAGGAGACGTAGCAATACGTCTCCTTAAAGAAGACAGTAAGTAAAAAAGAAGCAACAGTACTTGCTCATTAAGACGAGGACTCATTTTCTCCTATTTACACCTAGTTTCAAAGAGCTATGCAAGCAGTGGCTTTTAAAGAAATACTATAATCCTCAATTGATGAAGGTTTTTAACTGGCAGCCTCCTTGGCCGTTAATGACAACCAGTTTATAATGAGAATGATTCTCTCTGAAGAAAAAAGCTAGAACAACATGAAACCTCTGGCCTCTAGGAGTCAACTCCTCACAGTACATCTGTCTGAACAACCAATTAATAAAGGCATTCTGGTTTCAAACATGTTATTTTCTAGATACAGAGAAAAACGTGCTAAAGGTTCTTCAGAACCTGAGGAGTTAGTCCAAGCTTAGTTCTAAAGCAACTATCCCAATTTATGTCATAAATGAAAAATGCAAACTGAGTCCACACATCAGCTTTCCCATTTCAGGGCTGTATTTTGACCTATGATTTTTAAAGAAGGGCAAAGCTATACTCAACTGAGAAAGCGTGCCAGCTAAGAGTGACTAGTATGAGTCAAAAAAACACCCGCCCCAAAAACGGAGATATTTGTTTATTTTTGAGATATGGAGACAGTTTGTGACTAAAGATGACACTGAATTTCCTGTAAGCTGCTGCTTTACATTGTGCATAACACTTTCTTGAAACTCACTTTCCCCCCCCGCCACAGACTCAAAGGAAAGCAGACTCATTTATGAAGCAAAAGTAGCTTTGCTAGTAAGAGAACTCCAGATAAATATCAGTCACAGCAAGAAAACAACATTAGCAAAAACTGAAGCTTCCCATACGTACCTTCTTCTCCTCCCTCCCTTTCTCCCACCTATGCCTCCTTTCTTTTAAGGGTTCCCATGACATTTGCCCCACCGGCTGAGGAACAAGGCACAGATGTGAGCTGCAACTCCAGCTGCACACTGGGTGAAGGCCTGAAGTCCCGCCTCAGTTTTCCACAGTACGTACCTGTCCATTGAGGCGGGCAGCGGCAATTGTATGTGTTCACCCCGTCCACGCAGATACCCCCATTCTGGCAGTTGTGATTTGGGCAGTCGTCAACGTTGTGCCCGCAGACGCTTCCCTCGAAACCTGGGCAAAGCAGAAAGACAGCAGATTGAAACGGGCTTCCAGGCTCTTTTGAGGAGAATTCACCCTTCATGCAGCTTCCTTTTTTTTTTTTTTTTTCTTTCCTTTAACGCTCACCCTGTGAACCTAATCCTGCTGAACCTCAATGCAGCACGCTGAGCAGAAGCTCGATTGAATGCCTTTGCTGATAGCACGCAGGTCAGGTTACACAGTTACAACTGTCACTGTGGGGAGATGGCCAAATAGGTTTTCACAACCAAAGAGACAAGAGTATTTTTCTTCTTATGACTAATGAGCACTGTCATTCAAAGCAAACCAAGTGAAGCCCAAGATATTTAGTTGACTGGGAGGTAAGCTTGTCATTGCCCACGAAGCAGCAGTGAGAGCATCAGCCAGGATGGTTTTTTCCTCATGGCAAAAAAGCGCCTGGTGTTCACTTCATGAATAAATACTTCAACATAGTTCATATGCCTTGGCTATGCCAAGGATCGATCTGCTACGATCTGAAAATGAGCTTCCCAATTCAGCCCTCTTCAGTGTTAGGGCAGTCAACCCACAAATCAGTCACCAGCCAAGCACTGCTTATGCACTAAGCCCTGACTGATAAGCACAAGCAACCAGACACCCATCCCCCAAGGCTCCTACGGAACATCGCCACACTGATAAATATCCTTGGTACATCTCCCTCTCCTTTCAAATAAGGAGAAGCGAGGACATCAGGGAAGGGAGTCGTCAATAATTCATCTTCCCTTCAATTTCCCCTGCTGATTTATTTCATGCTTCATTAAATAAACCTGCTATTTCTGCTGGATGGGAGAGCTATTTATCAAAGCAGAAGTGGATGCAAGCTAGTGTGAAGTAAACGATTCCAGAACACGCACGTTAATTAAAAGCGTCAGCTTTGCCTTTTCACTGCTTTGGAACGTAGTATTAACATGACACAGTCCTCTCATCCAAAATTACGCTTTAACCCCTCTACTTTTGATGGCCTGTTCCAGACGCTTCCATAACATCTGTGTCAAGTCACATAGACCCTCTAACGCAACATCTGGTCCAACGCAGATCGTGCTGTGTGGCAGATGAGACTGGGACTGGAAAGCTCTGACGCAGCTTCTCTAGACTACCACCACTGTTCTCAAGAGACCTGAGAAGATCCAGATGCAATTCCCAATGCTTGAACTTCTCCAACACTACAGGTAAAAAGCCAGAAGAGGAGTGCTGTTTGCCAAGCTGTCTAAGGTGCATTAGCAAAGAAGAACAGACTCAATATTAAAAAAAAAAAAAAAAAGAAAGGACCTGCAATATCACCCTGTCCCTTCAAAGTCCTTCCCACTTTGACCCAAGATCCTGCAAATTTCATGGCAGTAGACAAGGTTAAAATGAAGGGGAAATAGAACATGGTTACTCTGAATCCTAAGCATCACAGCAGAGGTGCTGAGGAACAGTTACCAAGGAATACAATTAGTATCAGATCCCTACATTTAAAGCTGTATAAAGCTGCCATGCCTGACAAAAGGCTCAGCTGTAAAATGCCTGGGTGTCCTTTCAGTTTCCAGAAAATCATCCCACTGATCACAGACTGCACTCATGCCAGGAAACACAAACCTTTCAGGTTTGTGGTTCTGGGTAAGTCCTTACCCTTTCAGCTCAAACAGTACGAAGACCTATCCTACTTTCTACCAAACAAATTCCCGACAGCAGGCATTTACTGAAAACTCACTCTATTGCACACACATTTAAAGTGACCCAGTGATTCTGAGTAAGAGTCAAACATGGAAGTCACCCCAACACCCAACCTCACCAAGCCATTGTACATTTTAACCATTTACGTTACTATCTAGGAGCTGGTCCTCAAGCACCTCATGCAAATGTAGAAAACCATTAAGCCCACACTAAAAGCTGGAGGATACCACTAGTGACAGAGCAAAACAGAAACAAGAGATCTTTTGAAAAAAACCAAAACACCAACAAAACACAACACATGCAGTAAAAGTTTCAAGAGAAATGACACACAGCCAAGTGCGCTCAGTGGAAAGACATCTCCCAGGGAAAGGGAATCAGGAAGGGTTGAAATGGTGAAGACGGCACTATTTTGAGGGCACAGCTGAAGAAAACACAAGTTTCCTTTTCAGTAACTTTCCAACTCCCAAATTCCCTTTAAATCTGTCTTACTCTGAAGAACTTTGGCTTAGTTTCAGAACATCTAAAAGCTGCAAAGGCACGATTTTTGTGTCCTCTTCAAGAAGTCCAGCTTACACTTGCATTACGATCTGCTCAGTTTGTACGTAAAACTGTCCTAGTGAAGTTCAGCTTTCATTCTTAAAAACCAGTTCCTTTAGAGTCGTGAGTGTTTGGGCCAATGCACCTATGTTTGAGCACAAGCAGCACGAAGCCGCTCTGAGACGTGAAATCTTCTGAAGCGGGGTCCCAGGACCTGATTTTGCAGTTACATAAGCTGACTCTCTTCCAAAAGCCAAAGAGTTCATTGTTTTGATGTATTTGGACACCTCACCGTTTCCTGTTCCCCCCTGTGCTGGGACTCACACGTTGTCCTTTGCTCTCTCCCTCCAAGAGAACAGTTTGCAATGCATATCCTGACTTTTGCTCTGCATCTCCAAGCACAGCAAACTAAGGAATGAGAACCTCAAGGGGAAAAGCGTTCCCACTGCTAACAGCATGTTGTTCCTCCTCTAGTACACAGACGGATACAAGCAGATAACTTCACTCCTATGTCATCTGAAATCTCCACCCCATTCCAGAGCACCATATCCAATTCCCTCCCAGTCTTAATCCTTTGCCTTATTTCAACCTATAAATTACACCTCGGACTTTCTGCAAGACCAATTAGTTAACAGGGACAGGAAGTTACACCTGAACAATGTTATTGCCAGATTTAGGGTCTGCCAACAAGAAATTAGGAATCTCAACGTGAGCGTTAAAACCGACCTGCAACTTTGACAGACAAGTAAGGTTCTGCACAGGGGGTGCCCAAGAGCAGTTGCCGGCACGCAACTCCAACAGTTCAGCTTCTGGAAAGAAATGCGAGATGGGCTGCTCCACACCGGAGAGCCAGCTCACCTGGAGCAGAGGCGCACACACTCCCTGCTATTCCAAGCCTGCAGCTGCGCAGAACCTCACACCCCTCAGGAAGCAGCTCATCTCTCAGCCTCAAGGAAGCGGGGTCTTCCCCACCACAGGAGATCCAGAATGTCCCATTAGCCCACCCAGATGATGCTCACCGTGTGGCGCAGCGTGACGTTCCGCTACGGACCGGCATGAGGTTACTTCCTCTTCCCAGGAAGTGTTCCAGCTCTCACAAACAGTCTGCTCCAGCCTGACAGATCGCTTCCTGAACAAGCCCTTGGAATTCCCTAGGGTCCTTATCTTAGTTAATGGGTAATTATTTTGATGGATAACAATGAATAATCACTTTCCCAGCTAAGAACTTCCTTTATTGACTTGTTTAACATTCCATTAAAGGTTAGTTGCCAAATGAACTCCTTTTTTGTCAAATATTTATAACTACAAGCTCATTCTTATATTTAAAGGAGTTGCTAATGCTTCAGGTTAAGTCTCTCTCATAGAAGTTGTTTTTTTTCTACGACTGTTATGACTGACCTAACATGTTTGCTTGTCTACAATCTTGATTTTATCTAGATCAAAGCCCAGAGGTAAAATGATTACTCTAGACTCATAGCAAATAAGAAGCTACTTTTCATACAGATGCAATACTGACAGCACATGTAACTCTTCACTTAGACCTGCCAAACTCTGACCTCTTCTAACACATGGCTTCATAAATTACCTAATGCGAGATCTGTTTGTGGAAATCCACAAGTGAAATGGGAACCTGAGAATTTAGAACAGCAGCTTGACTACGCTGTACATAAACAATACTTGCACTACCACAGAAAAGCGGCTGTGATGTGTAACTCCAGGTTGTATACTTTTTCCACATATTCAAGCTCTCATTCTCATGTTTCTGCATTTACAAAAAAATAAAACTCATTCAAAAGCAAAGAAGAAAATATCTACAGGAAACAAGAACTTATTTTGAAGCCAGTTTATGAGTAACCTAATTAATCGCTAAACCTGAATCGCTGCTTGGGCACAACCAGTTTCTTCAAAGCAGTTTCACAGATCACAAGATGCAAAATCATTATCGAAAACCAATCCAGCAGTTCAAGATGTAACTGCCTCCTGCCTCTACAGCCGTAAAGCTGAGCTATGGTAACATCTTCAGGCAGTCCCAGAAGGAAGGGCGAGAGCAATTCCATTTATAGTCACAGGATCATCGGCATCGCTCCAATTCAGCAAAGGAGTCTAAAGAGGAGTTTCTAGTCTGTACTTTTGGCACTCTCTTCCAGATGAACAGGCCTTGTTCACATCTTCCCCAAGCGTGACAGACCACTATTTCTCTCCTCTCTGCCGACCTTTCTTTCCTAGGCAAAACCTCGTCCAACACTTCAGCAATTCTGTGCTGCATGCCTGACTGTAAGGGGGAAGAAACGGCCGAGTGCCTCGCCTTTAATCAAAGAGTTGAAAGCAAGCATTTTGCCCTTTCCAACCTCTCTTTTTTTTTGCTGCTTTTCAAATGACTAGTTTTAGAAATCAACCCATCAAAACAATATGGCCAACTTAAACAAATACAGGAAATACAGAAGTCAACCTCTCAAAGCGGCATTAACTCACCCCCACCATAGGCGTTGTGTAACAAGCCCAAAAAAGCAGCTAATAATCCAAAATGTGTGTGAGCAGTGTGGGTGTGTAACTGTTACTATAGTAATATCATTTTCATTTCCTGACCATACTTCAGCCAGCCCACACGTTTGTCTAGGGGAAAATGTGCTCCTATCCAGTCTCGTGCCCCTGCAAGAGTCATGAAATCAAACCGTCTTATCAGCTTTACAGGATCAAGTCCTCCAAAATTCATCGTCCTCTCCTCTTCTCCCCGTCTTATCAGCTTTACAGGATCAAGTCCTCCAAAATTCATCGTCCTCTCCTCTTCTCCCCGCCACACTGCTTCTGCAGGAGATCTTAAACTCCTTGAACTGGCTACACAGATCTGACTTTAAGAAAATTCCGAATTTCTGATCCAGAGTTACTTAGTCTGCAGTGTGATTTTAAAAACATGCAAAGCAGAAAAGCAGTCAATTCCCTGAGAGCAACTGATAGTTAAGGCATTTTCAAAGACCCTGTATGTTCCAGCAGTGTTTCTTCAAGCAGAGTTAGAAATGACTGCTTTCACACAAAAATACAGATCATAGGTCCTTCTATTTTAAGATCAACTTTCCTAAATTCTTTGAAGTCACATGCTTGCTCAGACAACCCAGAAAGTTGTGCAGGCTCTAGCTAAGGTTGGCAATGTACATTTAAGGTCATTTAAGCCAGCATTTCAAGACAAAGGTCTCCCAAAAAAAAGGGTGCTTTTCAGAAGCTCTAAATGCTCTTTCTGCACATACCTCTAACTCCAGAGGATCCTCACGAAAACACAGTCACCCTACATTCATCCTAAACAGTATATGGCAGCTACATCTTTCACATAAATAACAGAGAAATGCTTAAAAGAAGCAAGTTTACTTTTCTAGATTACCACACACCAAGCGTTCGTGTGCCAAGTTGCAATACACTTAAGTAGGAAGTCTAGTCAAAAGCATTTCCAAACAGTTTCCCATGGACTGAATTACTCAGTTAAAAAAAATAATCTGATATTCAAAGATCACTAGTCCTGCCCAGTGGTACGTATGGTAAGTGGATGAGGAGGAGCAGGGCAGGATGAGACAACTAGAGTCCCAACCAGGTGACATATGGCCATTTGTAGAGGTGGGTGCCTTGGCGATTGGAGCCCAGCTTGATACCAAAAAATAAAAAATAAAATAAAAATAAAAAATAGAGCCCGCGATCCTGAGTAAGCATGTTGCCCCAGCTGAGGCTGAACTCAGGGTGGCTAACAGCATCAGAAAACAAGCAAGTACCATTTATTTAGAAGTATTACAGGACAAAAAGGGTGTGGTGAGTTAGAAGTGATCTCTCATAAGATTTGGAGGAACTGGAAGAGAAAGAGGAAGGGAATAGAACCTAGTATGTTTTAGGGGTAAAGGCTGAGGAGAAATACACACGTTCTTCACTCAAGCACTGAAGTTAGCTGTGTCCTTTACTGACACAAAACCATGCAGTTTAAAGGTTTACGCTTGTGGAATTTTGCATTCCAAATAACATTAGGAGACTGTACCTCAGTCTTCTTGAATCTACCTCACAGTTCGTACCTATTCGATTCTCTGCCTCTAATTTGGGTTCCCAAGAAACCTGACATTTCTAGCCACCTTCTTTTTTCATCCTTTTCCTGCCTTGCTGAGATTTCTCCCTTCAGCCTTACCTTACACCCACATCACACAAACTCCAAGTGAAGTTTTCAGAAGAACACAGACGGGGAAGCAGCGACACGACTGCGAAACTGAGCGCTCGGAAGGAGGATTATTTACCTGGCAGGCAGTTGCACTCGAAGGTGAAGTCGCTGGTTTGGTGACAAGTTCCTCCATTCATGCAGGGTGATGGGGAACAGGGCACGTAGACGCTCTCACAGCGATGCCCAGTGTAGCCTGGTTTGCACTGGCATCGGTAAGAACCAGGCAAATTGACACAGGTCCCACCGTGCTGACAAAGGCCTGGTGTGGCACATTCATTCACATCTATCTCGCATTTGTGGCCAGTGTAGCCAGACAGACAGATGCAAGAGAACTTATTTCCAGACACAGTACATGTACTTCCATTGGCACAAGGTTGAGATGTACAGGCATCAATCCACTGGCAATCCTTTCCTGGAGGATCAAGACAGAGTACTGCATTAATACAAATTCATTTCTATGGAAAAGAGTACTTTCTTCATGCTACTTCAAATTGATTAGTATGCTAAATCTTAAAATTATCACAGTAAGATTTATGTCCGCATTCTACAGTATTATATTTGAAATGAAACTAAATTTGTCACTACCGTATGAAGTCATTTTATTTACAGGGTAGCAGCAAGATACAGAACGTTACGATTTACAAAAATAACCCAGGACCCACCACACCACAAACTGACAGTCACTCTTCTTCTACATCCCCTTCAAGGATGAATGGGCTGAGTTTCCACGCCTCTCCTCAGGTTCCTAGTTACATTTTTCCCAGAGAATGACTTTCCTGGCCAAATTTACTTCATCTTTTCTAGAAGGTGGACTCTGAATTCAAAGCGTAAGAGCCACTCCAGAGTAGCTTCTGCAGTCAGTTTTCCCATGTGGACAATCCCACAAGATCTAAATATCTTTCTGCTTACGTAACGGGTAGGGAGTTTGATTCCCTACCCCACTTGGCTTTTTTTGGTCATGAAGCCATTTCAACTTCTTGTCATTTCCTTTGCTGGAGCTAGTAAATTTGAAAGCATATTACAACTGCCCTAGAACATTGCAGGATGAAGCAATTCCCAAAGGAGGGAGGCTGCAGGTACAAACGCAGAAGCTCACCTGTGTAACCCGCAGGACAGACGCACTCGTACGTGTCCTGGCTGTGGGGGTGACAAGTCCCTCCATTCCGGCAGGGCTGGGACACATAGCAGAGGTGGGATTCAGAGTACTGACAATCCTCTCCCGTGAAGCCTGGGGTGCATTTGCAGGTAGCCTTTCCGATCAGAGACGTACTTTCACAAGTTCCCCCGTTCTTACAGGTATTGCTTTCGCAGGGGTTTCTGTACTGACAGTAGTCTCCAAGAAAGCCTTCTCGACACCTGCAACAGAGAAGAATTTACTTGCAGCACGCTCACCTCAAGCCCCGGTGTCCTGGGAAGATACCAGAAATGAAGTCACATGACCACTGAAAAGTCCTGGAATCTGCCATAATTAACGGTAAGACTAACAGACCGAAATGCTAACGTCATAGATGTAACAGGACCTTCCTCTGGGATCATCCCAAATGAGGCCACTGAAAAGCTACGTTCAAATTGTGAAATCGGTCATTACAAAATAAACAAACAAACACCACATACAGTTACATCAGAAGCAGGAACAACTTCTTGCACTTCCCTTCAAAACCTCAGTAAAAAAGCTAACTGTTAAAGAACTGCTGAAGAACATTTAATTCCTTGCACCTACTCCCATTCTAACAAACATCCTTTTTTTTAGAATTAAAATCAAGCAGTTGCAGTAATGACAGGTATTAACAGCAGGTACCATCCATCTTCCAAAATGTTTATAAGCCTTGTACAAATACAGCGCATCTGAGGGTCTGAAGATCTGTAGCAGATCTTTCCCCCACACCACTCCCGTGAGACGGGAATATACTGTTATCCTCTTGTTGATAAGTGCATCTGGGACTGTGACATGCTGAAGCCTGCACTCAACCAGCAACACAAGCACTCAAGTCAGGTCTCCCACGCCCCTGGCTAGCACCCTAACGACAAGGTCATTGTTCCTCTGTCTCCCACAGAAAAAACGAGTACACACACACACTATCTACAACCCGGGTAATATTTTATACAAAGATCTGTGATTGCAGAATAATTGCAGTTATTTCTGTCTAACCTAAACTTATGTCAATACAGCCTGACTACACTTGTCAGCTGCAATCCATCTTTTAACTGGCCTTTGTACTACAAATTTTTCCATTTAAGTTCCAGTGATACAGGACCCAGGCAAACAAGCAAGCTTGCAAACCCCACTTTTGCATCACCCACAGTCCCATTTGCTTCTCTCAGGGAGCAGAAAGCTGAAAGAGTACACACTGGATAAAAATAACACCTAACAAACAGACCAGGACTGCCCACTTGCAGATTTTTTTTTTCTATAGCACACAGCTTGCATGCTTCAACTGCTAAGTAACCCAAGATACACATACAGCCTGAGAGAAACGTATTTCACAGTAAAAAATTCAGAGGCGAACATCAGACACTTTGTTCCACAACAAGATATATGTAATTATTAAATCCGTGAATTACTCAAATCCAAAGGAGAAGATTCCAACTGCAAGAAATACAAAGTCTCTAACTAGCCCTCAGACAAGAACGTAACAGTAAAGAGACTGGGTTTTCCACATTTAAAAGTGTATGGTGGATTGGGAAAAAAAAAATACCACCACCAAAACAAAAAAAAACCAAAACACCAAACCCCACACTTAAGTGGATAGGCCTTAAAATTCAGTTTAAAATTAAAGAACAGTCATGAAGCTGTGTTTCAAACAGAAGACTACAGAGATCTCCCTTTGTTCTTACATTATTCAACACTTCTATCCATGAATAACAACAGGTAAAGCATTGATGCTGGTCAAACATGTAGGCAAGAGAGAAGGCAAGTTCTTGATAGAGAGTGTCAATATGAACGGCTTAACAAGGCAGTCAGCATTACATCTAGAAATGAGACACAGAGCATCCTCCTCAAACCAGAAGACTATCTGGGAACGACAGACTTGCTCTAGAGGTGCCTAACTGAACAAAAATTCCTAGTGTGACAGTTTGGCCAGGAATACTTTAGATGTACAAGCAGCAAATATCAAGGACGAGTAAGCGAGATTATGCTCCATCTGATACTTGCATGGCATGACCATCGCACCAGTTCTGGTGTCTGCTCTTTAAGAGGGAAGAGCTGAAATTAGTTCAAGGAAGCCAACAGTAATGATTAAGAGAAAATTCTTGACACAATGAAAAGCTCAGGTGGGTCAAGTCAAAGGGATAAGGGAAGGAGAAAGTTAATAAAAAGTATCCAAGTGCCCACAAAGAAACTCAGATTTAACAGTAATTCCCAACCTAGAAGGTACAGGGATAACAGAACTGAGCAGTTAAAAGTTCCAGCTAGATAAATTCAAATTAGAAATAAGGTCATCTCTTTTGTCTTCAGACACAGACCTACCCACAGAGTCTCCCAGCAGTGGAGAGAAAACTGGAACAATGCATTTAAGGTTGCAGTGGAATTTCTCCATCACTCCTGCTTGTTTAAAAGAACAGCAGGATTGGCTGTTGCTGAAAGAGTTCGGCACGCTAGTTCAAACACAGCTATTCACAGAGATTATTATCCCAGTTACGCAAGGGGTCATTACTAGATGACCACAACCGTTTTTTCTCATGTTAAAATTTATTAACTTGCTTTAGCCATACGTCTAGAGCAGAAAAGTCACGTAATAGATTGGTAAATTATGACTACGCACTTCTCCACACCCAAATTAGGCTCCTTCCACCATACCTTAATACTTTCTACTTCGTACCCAAGAACAGACGTGAAAGAAGAGTATTTGCAGGGCAAGGCAGGATTAATAAAAGTTACAAATCCTGAGACACCACCATTTGCAGAGTATCCTCTGCCTTTTGTGCCACCCTCGGCAGAACAGCTGAAGGCCATCAGTCAGCCTGAGCGGCTGCCGTATCCCACGAGAGGCCATCTAGGGGTATATTCTGGGCCTAAACCATGGCAGTTCCATATGCTTCCTTTAACCTCCCAAATCCCTCCTCGATATGGGTTAGAACGGAGTCCAAATGCCAGCAGGCTACAGCAGGGCTTTGTGAGAGCTCGATCACATCAAAATCTGGCACCCAGCAGAGCCAGCTGTGCCAGAAGCTGGAAGGCTGCTCGACTCCCACGGCACTCGCGCCTGCACACGGCGCACTGGCGAGCCCGCCTCAGAGGCCAGCTGGATAACTGCAGTTAAATCACGTTTCTGGACAACCCCAGGCAGCTGATGAATGTGTGAAGTCAATTTGAACTTCAGTCTCGGAAGGTTTACAAGACTGAGTATAGGAATTTCTTCTGGTTTCACTGCCGTCAGCGATGGGGAGTTTGAGCAGCTCGGTGGACTTCAGCATTCTCCATACCCCAAGCTCTTCTGCCTAATGAGAGGAGGCACCGGCCATGCATATCTATAGTTCTCTTTCTCAGGAAAGAAAAAACAACGTACCAGAACCTCACAGGGCCCCACCTAGGGCATCTCATCCGGCAAACGAGGTCCTCCAACACTATCCACCACTCCAAATACAAAATAAACCAAAACATACCTAACAAGTTAAGTCCTAAAGTGCTTTTTCACCGACTGTCAAACAAACTAGAAAGTCTAGAGGAACACCTCATGTTTTATCCACAGCAAATAAACCACCAAAATATGCCTTCCCTCCCACAGACCCAACACTCAGGGATACTGGAAGGTACATTTGAGTGTTTCCCCCAGGTACCAGGGAGAAAGGAGCCCAAACACTCATTAAGAGTATTGCTGGTATGATTTAAAAAGAACACTGAGACCTGTGCTCTAAGACAATACTCAGAACCATCATTCACAAACGGCCCAGCATTTTGTACACAAATGTTGTGGTACAAAGTTGAAGAGCGCTCCAAGACCAGGCTTGTTCTGGTATCTTCTGAGGCTAATCAGAAAAACATGAGGGAATACTTCAGTAAAACCTCTTTTAACTTTAGCTCTTTACACTTGGAAGCACAAAGCCTTCCAGACAATGCCAGAAGGAACATGCCTGCCTGTGGAAAGATAGTAGGTCAGGTATATCCACCATTTTGTTCTCCTCTAGGAGAAGTGCTTGGTCACACAGTTATGCAATTTTTCCCTTCAGCAACTCAGGGCGATCCTTTTTGAATGTTAAAGCACAAAAAAGCCTATAGTCCAGATTTTCAACCATGTGTCTGTCTCCTGTCATCAGCATTTCTAGGCACAAATACTAGCAATTTAGTTCTAAATGAGGGTGTAGACAAACTGCAAATATTTGCTCCCAATTCATGTTGGGCACCGCATTGTTTCTCTAAAAATAGTGGCAAACCTGAAAAAATGGGATCTAAATCCAAACTTCTTTAAAAGGATATGATTATACTCAACAGCAACTCCAGCTTCTCCAGCTTCCCACCACCCCTGCTCTGCTCTCATCCCAACCTCCTCTTTTCAAGTTCTCTTTAGGAGGAAAAAAAAAAAAAAAAAAAAAAAAAGGAAAAAAAGCCACTTGTCTACAGAGCAGCTTAAAATCGTAGCAGCTTGTGTCAGCTCCAAATGACATGCTCAGAACAGGAAACCGAATCTTTTCCAAATAAAAGCCACTGTTTCTCCTCAGTTTTCCCTCTAACACTCAGAAACAGAAACAGGAAGATGAAGTTTGTTCTGGCACTTTCTGGAAGCACATGAGGTCTCTTAACCTACTTCAACAGGAATTTAATCTTTTAAGAACAAATTTCACATACAACCCAATTCAAATCATGATTTCTGAAAGCTCCAGAGTTTGAAATGAGAAAATGTCCTGTGGGCTGCATCAGCTATGCAGCTGCTTCTAATTAAAGCTTCTCCTTTACTCTCTCTGGGCTACTTTCCAGCACAAATACTTTAGTCAGAGCTCAGCCCATTTCTTTTCCTCCCCCTTTTTCAGCTCCAGCCTGCATTTGCCTTAGCTCAGGCTCTCATGGAGCTAAACAAGAGCCGTAAAAGCAACATGAAGGTATTTATTCAAATCTGAAGTATCCACAAAGCCGCATTCACCCCAACAAAGTGAAGGCAGAAGACTCACAAAAACTGCACTTCTGGCTCTTCTGCCACAAAACTACACTGAAGTTAACTCCTCACGCTTAAGTTCTTTCTTGCTTTCAAAAGACTCCCGGAAAAAATGTCTGGCTTGTCAGAAAAACCTCCTCATCTGCTGTACTATATTTGCTTGGTTACATTCACAGGACTGTCTCTTCAAATGCACCTTATAGACTGTTTTAACCAGTCTTCCAGATGTTTCATTTTTTCATGTGAGTTTCCTCTTCAGGCCCAGTGATATCATCTGGAGATGCACAGAAGGAAGCAGATGGTTTTAATTTAAAACGCGAGAGGAAGAATTTCCTAGTAGCCTTGCTTCTCCCCGCTCCTCAACCCAATACTCCCTTCACTTTGATTGGAAGATGCTTTAACAGAGGAGGGGGGAAAAAATGCAGTCTGATGACTAACGTGAGAAGGGTCTCTGCTATTTTGCTACAGATTTTAACCAGACCTCCCCCTGGCTCTCGGGTTCTGACTCCCACACCTACACCTCCTCTCAGGAGGGAGAACAGGATTCTCTGGTTAGCTTTACAAACGCTCCTTCCCATGTCTCAAGGCTCTCGTTTATGCGTCATACTTTGAATGCTAACTCTGCAATGGAACAGGACAGCCTCTCTGCTGGGTGTTTAAAGCAGTACACAGCTATTGTTTCTAGTCCAAAGAAAGCTCTTCCAGAGCCTACCACTCCACAGCATATCAAGGAGCAACAGCAAGCGAAGCCTGAACAGGCAAAGTTTAGTTCAGTTTCTTCTGCCCATCAGAGCTCTGAACAGGTAAAAATCACAGTAGAAAATTTTGATTGAGTGACTCAAATCACCGCTCTGTTCCCAGACTTGAAGCTAAAAGTGTGTGTACTCTCCCTTTTTCCTCTGCCCTGGTCTCTAGGGTCTCTTTTAACTTCTGAAAGGAGACAGAAGGAAAGAGAAAAGGGCAGCCCATTCTCAGAAAGGGACAACTTTTCAACTTCTGCATTTAGTCTCTTCTGGAAAACTCTCAGACCTCATCCTGCTACAAGGTCTCCTATGGGCATTCCCCATTCACTGGTCTAGGGGTAGTGATTAGTCTCTTGAGACAGACCCTGAGAAGATATCTGCTGCAGTCTCAGAAGCAGTTCTGCAGTCTAGGATCCTGCCTTCAGTCCCAGAAGTCCTCTTAAATCTGAGTTAAAATTCATTTATGAAGATCCAGCTGAAAGGAAAGGTAGGTCAGAAACCTGGAAAGTGGGCTGGGAGTTACTGGGAGTTAGATTTGGGATAAAAGCCCCTCACTGCCATGCTGTTGCTGCTTTGAGTTTAACATGCTTTGAGGTCCTCCTGTTGCCACCCTACAGATAAGAGGTAAAAACTGTCTCATGGAATGTAGAAGTGTGCACAAACTTCTGCACACCATGAGAAAAACACTGCTCACTGCAGAGGCACAGAATCCCACAGAGCTTCACAGATCCTGACAGCTTTGGCCATGAAAGGATGTGCTGAAGGAGACTGTCCTTCTGGCATCAGCCTACTTTAGCAGTCTCCACTGAACTAAACACAGTAAACCAGACACGGCTGCCACTGTACTTTTGGTTTAGGCGCACCCCGTGCAACAATCCTAAGGTCAAAATAATCCAATCTTAAAAACCTACAAAGCACAAGAAGCAGCAAGGTCCAGTTTCCTCCCCAAACCCCGGAGAACCCCCACTCAAACTCCCTTCTCACTTCTGCTTTTCTCCCCAGCACAGTCTTGCTTCTACCCCTTGTCACTGGGGCACAAGGGAGAGGCCACAGCTTCCAAACATGGGGAAAACAGTTAAAATATTCTCCACGTCAGGGTCCAGCCCCACTCCAAGCACAGAGGGATTGCCCAGTCCTGCATCCACCCGCAGCAGAGCAGACTCTGGGGCTCAGTAAACAGCAGGTGGCATTGTCAAAATCTCTGCTCGTCCTTGAAGCACCTCCCTGGCCCCACACCTCCCCAGCCTGCCTGCAGCTGCAGAAATACTCTTAAGTGCCCTCTACTATCGCCCCACACTCTTCCTGCTACTACCTTCCCAGTCATCCAGCAGCAGGGAGACGAGAAAGGGTTTTCCTGGGATGTTCACATTCAGCATTAAGCAATAAGCAACCGTTAATCCTGCTTCTCGGCTGGATATGAGAGTATCCCAGAAAGCTCCTTCATGCTGAACACCTCAATGTGCAAAAGGCTGCCTAGAGATGCTTTGAAGAAGGGGGAAAAAAAAAAAAACCTAAAAAATCCCCACACCACCCCTAAGAAAACCCCCCCCACCGTGTAGTGCAAAAGTAAACCCCAAACTGAAACTGCCTTTTGTTAAAGCAGGACCCAGAAAGCTTGGAATGATGAGTCCCCTTTATACTGCTACTGCAGATAGGGCCATATTCCCTGGAATAAGGTCTGTCTCCTGGCCATGCTAATCACTGAATGGGTGTAGAAAGATCTCTCAGACAAAAAAAATCTGACCCTGAAAGATGCAAACACAGGAATGTGTAATTTTCTAAATATAAAATCAAGGTCAAAGAAGGTCAGTAATTCTATCAAGCAGTGCCACAAAATGACAGCCATGGGCCAGCAGCGTCACCAGGGGAACGGAGCTACTTAAAGGGCGCTCACAAGAGCAATCTGATAAAGATCCAACTCCGATTTCCTTACAGGGTCACAATCGCCGTTCCCATAACAGAAGCCAGATGCCCCAGAATAAAGTTTTCTTCACAGAAAACTGGCTTTCTCTTTTAATGGAGTAGACTTGGATTTTCTGACAAAGAAAGCTGTTTCAGTACTAAGCTGTCACTTGCTGCTTTGCCAAGTATCCAGACAAGATGTTTTACTTATCAGTGCTTATGTTTCCCCTGTCTTATTCATCACATATGATTATTTCTGAGGCAGGTTCTCCCTTTAGCTGTTTGCTTGTTTCTCAAAGATAGCAACATGAACTGGATGGACTGACCACAGAGTAGAACAAATAACTTGGCTGAGAGGAGGTACAGAAAGAGGAAGAGAGCCCATTATAATAACTTATTGCCCAGCAGCGGAAGTACTGCAGAAAACGAGAAAAAGTGGAAGGGGTGGAGATTTAGCTAATCAGCGAGTGATCCTGCAGAGCTGGAAGGCAAGCCACTTACTTTAGTAATAAGTTCAGTTTCCTGAACAAACCATTTCTACTTCTACAGCCACAAAAAAATTCAGAAAGGCACTTAGGTTACTTCACCAGATACAAAGTTCCCCTATTCAGAGTTCCTCAGAGGGCAGGAAAGAAAAAATAAGTTAAAATCAAAACAGGATGCTAAGAATCAGCTTGCTAAAGGTAAAGTCTCCACAACTGAGGCTTTGCTATTTTGTCCTTCCTTTTTGAAAAAAAAAAAAAACCAAAAACAAAAGAAGAAAAGAGTTCTTGAGCCAGCACTAGAACACCAAGACACACTAATCCCTGTAAGCAGGCCTCTGTTAGCTTTTTCAAGTACTCTGGCACCTGTGAGCAGACAGAGCTGTTACTTGAAGGAGGGGTTGGCTTAAGACTTACAAGACTTTGTACAAAAAGGAAGAAGGCAACATTAGAATTAAAAATAACTCTGTGTGCTAAAAAAGTGTAAGAGTGGTCAAAGCTGCGACTGTGATAAAGGAAACGTGTCAAGATCTGGGCTGCACTACAAATACTGAGCAGAAGCTGATCGGATGAACCAACGAAACAGGTTTCTCCACAGTCCAAATCATGGTTGAGAGGAACATGCAAGTTGGAGAAAAGGTCCTTGGGGAGGTATAAGCAGCACCAACATCGATCCCAGTGCTGTTTATTACCTTCACAGTGACCCACATACTTTGGCTCCAGACTAACATGCTGAAGCAAGCGTCAGAAAGACCTACTTATGTCACACGATTTCTCGTTTCAGTCTTAAAATACAAGCGAAAAGCAGGAAAAATTGCAGCTTTCTTTTCAGAAGAGGAGCTTGTTCCTGTTAAGAGTAATAAAAAGCCATGGAAAGGAAAAGACTAGGAATCAGTAACAGTTAAAAATCTGAAAACACACACCAACAGGGAATGCAAGTTACATATTTGCCTTTCAATGGCCTTTCTGCATAGCAGGTATCAATTTGAAACTGAAAGAAACCTCAAATTAGATTATGATTTCCCCTTTATATGCCACAGGTGTGATTTAAGTATATCAAGCTTTATGTACCACAATCCTAGAAAGAACTAAAAGGTTGTGGCCAGGGAAGATGGATGTGCAGAAAAGGGTGAAGCGCAGAGCTGGGTGTTAGCCAAGCTATATCAACACGACGATGTGCCCTAATATTTAAAGAACACTGGCATTCAGAAAAAGAGATTTAACGTGCTAGAAAATGGCACAACTTGCACTGATGAAGTAAATAAGGTTTAGAAAATAATCCATTTACTGCAGACATAGTAAGAAAACCCTACAAACAAAAAGCATTTATCTATTTTCAAAAGTATCACTTCATAAAAAAAAAAAATCTAATTACTACAGTTTGAAGGATGAACTGCATTTAAATAGATGTGATACTCTTCCCAAGACACCCCATGCTCCACCAAAACTCTTGCTGATCAGCTTTCAACACAGCAGCACAGCCAAGGCACCACTGAAGACGGGTGTTAACATTTACCAAAATCAATTACGTGATAAAGACAAATTGGAGTGTCTGGGAGTTTTTGCTAGTTTGGTTTTGCAACTCTCACGTGTTACTTGCTCTCCAGCATGTGGAAGGAAACTGGCACACTTTGGAGTGCAGAGTAGTTCTGAAAAATCTCATAAAAATATTCAAATTGGGTCTGAAGCTTTGTAAGGTAAGGCAAGTCTAAGATGGAGAGCAAGTTCCAACGTAACTTGTAGGCCTGGTACAGAGTTTTACCTTGACGGTTGCTTCGGCCTCTCTTCCTAACCTCCTAACACAAAGAAATCAAACTGACAAAATCCAAACCTGAAAAGCTGAACGAAAATTCCAGATTTCTTAAGTTACGAGAAGCTAACAAATAAGAGCTAAGGCATTATATCAAGAAACACCAACTGTGCTAAAATCATCACCCGATGAGACAATCCCAACAATTCACATGGCCTTTCTGGCCAGGACCTTGAATGCAAGAAGATTGCTAATTAAATTCATTAGAGAAGAAACCAACTTACCTGCAATATCCTGTACCATTTTGATATGGAATGCACTTTCCCTCATTAACACAGGGCCTGGAATCATCCATACACTGCAAAGCTGAAAGGAAACAAAACAGTCAAATCAGTAGCCATACATGTCAAGCCAAAGCTTCATTAGCATATTTTGGGGAATGAAAAATCTTACGGTAGAAAATTTTCCGCAACTGGAAGAAAAACAAAGACACAGTCTCATCGTTTAATTTAATCTCTGGCAGCATCAAAAGAGGCAGACTGAAAGAATCAAATACAGATCCGTTCATCAGGCAACTAAATGCTTCCAGAATTTCTTTTAGGTGGCTTTTCAAAGCCAAGCACGCAGTAATTTCAGCAAGCTACAAAGGCATTCATGTCAGCACTTGCATGGTTTGGGTTAAGTGTCACCAACTACTACTTTCTGATGAAAATTCTGGACTGAAATTCTCTTAAATAATAGACAACCGGTCTTTCACAATGTTTTGTCTCAAATTTTCCTCTCTTCTACTCTCCCTAGGGACACTTGGCACTGAAAGAGGGGCCTTTGCCCCTCATAAGCTCACCTGCTGTCCGTTTCTAGCAATCCAGAATTTGCTGCAACATCATTACTGTTGTGCCACTCAGATTTCAGTCAGGACTGCGTTTGGGAGTAAGTGAAAACATCAGAGATGGTCAAGACTTTCAGCAAAGCATTTGGTATTTCTAAGGAGGAGATACACGGTAGCTCAAATTTGACATTTTCAGCGTTACGTTTGCAAAAAAAGGCATCAGGTATGATACAGCTCAGGGCTGGACAATTTCCATCCAAGTCTACCTAGTGAGGCCCATTCTAATGGAAGCGACGCACCAGCTCCAGCTCTGGCGAGCACCCATCTCTTCACCGGGACCCGAAGCAGCACATCTCAGCTATTTAACCCTGCAGGGGCAGAGGGTACTCCAGAACCACCAAAATTAGGCCGGTGCACCTAGACCACAGCCTGCCATTTGAATAGCACCTAAACTAGGGAATAAAGCTCTCAGAACCAGAAGATGTGGGCCCTGTCCAAAACTTACCCACATACCAAGAAGTCGCAAGCTCTTCCCAGCCTGCAGTTCTGTCTCCTGGCTCCCAGCCACACACACTTCCATGCCTTTTCCTACCCTATTTCAACAGCCTTGCTGGATTTGGGAAAGCATTTAACTGATCTTAGTCAAAGGCACCTGGAGGTATCCACAACGTGCAAGCACCCACTTGTGTCCCAGCCACTGTAAGGCAGACTGACTTCATGTTTTTTTAAAGTATGTTTTTCCTTTCCTCAAGGGCTATTAAATTTTCAATACGAATTCAGCAAAGGAGCATCAGGGAAAATCGGTCCAAACCACCACCAAAGTTTCTATGCTGGTGACTGAGGAATGGGGCTCAAATGAAAGAGTTAAGGCATCAGTCCCACTGCAGCTCTCCCTGCAACCAGCCCAAAATTCAGTCCAGCAATCTGACAACTTGAAACAGACTCCAATGACTGCTATCCGGGGCTTGAAGGGTTCTCTCTCAATAACCCTGGAGCACCTCAACAGATCACACGCACTACAAGGTACTCTAGGGATTGCGAGTGTGAAACACTCCTAGAGAGGGTAGAGCCAGTTGCCCAGCACAACGATCACTATTTCCCACAGTACAAGTTGGCCTGTTTCTGTTAACTCCGTTTCTAAAAAAGGGGCACTTGGATGGCGCAGCTTCTGCGGCGCTCTCAGGAAATGAACAAAATTCCACTCTGAGCCCCTTTCAGATAACCCCTGAGGTCAGGGTTACTAAGCGACAGAAATATTACCGTGGATTTTGCACGGCATTCCCCCCCACAGCGGCCAAAGCCACTTACACTGATTTGCACCTGTCTGACCATTTCTATCCCATTTAACGGCAACATCCGTGAAGTTTCGACTCCAAACTTCATCTGCTGTCTAACACCACAGCAGCTTGTTTTCCCAGCAACGATTAGCTCCAGTTAGCAGAGCTCAGTTACACCGAGTGTAACTCCAGGGAAACTGCAGAAGGACCCGTAAGGACTTGGACTTCTCTTACCACCTAAGTTGCTCCAGGAAAAGCAGGAAGGTTAAAATGAGCCTTACCACATCTCAGAGAACCGGCAAGGGAAGCAGACTTGGCATTCTCAGCTCACTACCTTGAATTTTCATTCTTTTTCACACCAATCAAGGCAGTGAAGCAAATACTCAGAGGATTATTTCTTTTGTGCCCGTGCTTTCAAACCCAATTTTGTAATCTCGTCGAGTACCCGCATCCCCGGCGAGAACCGAGCAGCCAGTTGATTTTGTAACTCACATAGTAAAAGCTTAACTAGTACTTGTCCAAAACCACCTCCCGGCACAGCTGCACGGAGGGGAACGAGAGGGCGATGGCTTTTGGGGTCGCAGCAAGGATCCGAACCAGTGATTCCTGTTTAGCTTGCTAGGCCAAAACCAGACGTGGCAGAGAGGCTTTAGCAAAGTAATGATTAATTTTCCCCTGGTTTTTGACAAATTACTCCTGCCTTGAACCGCTGTTTAGCAGGTCATTAAACTACTACTAGTCCTTACAATTCTTTAGCAGAGACGCATCATGAATCGGGCAAGGCAGGCAGCTAAATATATATTTTGTACAGTAATTTAGAAGTGAAAGGAGCTAAGAAATCAAAAGCAAAAAGACTCTTTAGTACTTTTTCAACTTAAGACTAAAACAGGCTGAATAGAAATACACTGAAATGCAACTAAACCTGAAACGAATGTAAATATAACCATATTCTATATTAAAATGAGCATTAAAAAGTAACGCGACCACTTCTTAAAAAAAAGAAATCACAAGGGAAATTGAAGACTGCAGTTCTCACAGTAAAATTAGCCTTTCTGTGCACAAAGCACTGTCTTCCTGTATTTCACGATAGCTTTTAATAATTTCACAATGCATGCAAAAACCAAAGCACTTCAACACGACTGACTTCAAAAGCTACTTTTCTGCTACTCTGCCACGCTGGTCTCAAGCATTAACACAATCAGAAACTTTACCTTCTACCTCAGCCAGCATAAAAAGCATGTTTTGCTACTTCCATTATGTTTTTTAATTGGAAATACTTCGGTATGTAGAGCATGAGAGAATACAGCCTTGACTTGAAAAGCCAGAGCCACTTTACCAGAAGCCATCTAGAGATAGCAGCACCACGGTGATGAGGTTTTGAGTCTAACAGGCGGCTTTCTTCCACGTTTTAAAAAAAACCCAACAACAACAAAAAAACAGCAATAGTGAATTATTTGTTGTTTTTCTGGACTTGCTCTAGCTTGCCAAAACCACCAAGGCTATCAGAGGCTTCTTCAGATAACCCAGACGTGATGTTTCCAGGCCTGCCAGCAGCCCCGCACAGGGAAAGTCCTACCGCTTCTCAATGTGTCCAACAGCCTCCTAATTTTTATCTGTCCTTTTGGGCATATCAGGGAATACTGGGAAGACACCTCACGATTGCTGAAGGACTGGCTTCTAATAAAGCAGGCAAGCCAGCACTTCATGGAAGAAGCACTTGGTTTTTAGCACGCATCATAGCCACCTTTGGAAGACTTTCCAGCTGAGGGTCCCAGATGCACATGAGATGACTGTTAGCAGCAACACTACCCAACCTAGAGTCCACACAACCCCTTGCACGTGTCTGCACTCGGACACAAACTCTACCCTGATGTTCAACTAGCCTACCAAGACTGTTTTCCAAGGCCAGAGGGAAAACCAGGTAGCCCCTGCTGTAAAACGAGCACAAGCAGAAAGCACTGCTTGCAGAAACGCTATGGGAAGTACTGCAATTCTCAACATCTGAATGCACCAAAGCTCACACTTCACTGGAGCACAACTTCACCCAGGTTTAATCTTTTTGGCTCAACAGACAGTAAAAGCAAATGTAGGCGGGGAAAAAGAAAGCTGTGTTTCTGCCTCGCTGTTCTCTAAGACGTCAAGGTGATCTGGAAGTTGTGATTTGCTTTCTATATTTTACCTCCCCGCTATAAATTCAGATACTTTCTATGCTAGAAAAAATCAAAAGAACTAGGGAAGCATCCAGACCAGAAGTTGTAAGTGTCAGAGTTCAGCTTTTAAGAGAGAAGACTGCTATAGAGAAACAGCCACAACCAGAAAAAAATCCGAAAAGGTTTTGTTGTAAATGCTAAAAGGAAAGTAATGCCAATGAACTCTTTACCCACAAGTTCAGAAAAAGTCAGCAGAAAAAAACCAACGTAAAATACCAGAACAATCGGTGCTGTGAGGGAGATACGTTACAAAGCTGGTTTCCTGTAGCTTTGTGGTTGATTATCCTACATCTAAGAAGGTGCAGGCTCTGACCAAAGGTTTTACTGTAAATAAGTTGAGAGCACTATTCTGGCAGAGCTGAGCTGCTGGTACAGAACATGACATGGGTCTGTCTTTCCTATTTCTGTCCAGAAGTTTTCCATGAAGTTCCTAGAATCTGTCTTTTAAAAACGTAGACCTCTGTCTTACTTGGTTGAAACTCGTCCATAGGTTCAAAAGCTCTCATACAAGAGAGCGTGGAGAACAATCTACTTGCACATAGAAAAGCCAGGCTAAAAATACATTAAAGCCTAGAAAGAAAACTAAAGGACAAAACAGGTTTCAATAACCTTTATGTAGGCAGTGGATTTTCTGTCTCAACTTACATTCAGGGGAAACAGCGTCGTTTCAGCTGTGTTACCTGTTACAGATGAAGAGAAGAGAGGAAAAAAAGATTCCAAGCCCTCAAAGAGCAGCACCAGAGGGTGCACGGGCAATCCTTACACAAGACCATCAGCATGGTCAGGGAACACCAGCTACACGACAAATTAAGGGATCTGAAATTCCAAGGGAGGAAAAAAACCAGCTGCTGATTCCCCTCAGGAAATGCAGAGTGTGAAAAAAGCATCTAAGAAAAAATGCTGAAACATGAGGTACAGTTCTGGAGGAAGACGGGCAGACCCTCCACGTGCAGAAAGGGACCTAAATCCTTCCAGGGCAGCACCTCACTTCACACAAACAGCTGCTGAAAAAGCTGCTAAGGAGTAAGCAGCACTGCACATATGGAGAGAACACCCAAAGATAACCAAATTTTGGAGGAGCGATAACTAATTACACTATTCACTAACCTCAACAGATTACAGTCTCAGTGAGATTACGTACCAGGAAAGAATCCACTAGCAATTAAGCGCTAGCTAGAAAAATCCTTTCCCCCCCCCCCTTCTTCCTTAGGAACAGATCATCCCATGGCAGCCACAAAGAGGGGGGAGGAAGCAAACGAGTCAAAATCCTTACTGTGGAAAAGCAACAGAGCTTTATAGGCAGCCCAGATTTAGAAAATGTTAATACTTGGGGAATTTCGACAAGCTGAGCAGTTTGCACTTCACAGAGGGTAGTAAAGGACAAAGCTTGTCTACAAGGCATGGAAACAATCTGTAAAGTAAAAATGCTTTAATTGGATTATGAAGACATCTCCACTGTTTTTACACACAAAAGCCTGACATAAGTTGGATAACGCAAGACTCATCAACTGCGAAGCTGAGCAGAGCTCAGAGAGGCGCGAAGGCACTCAGCCCACGTCCTGTACCTTTTGGGGGAGAAAACGCCAATATCTGAACTGGTTTCCTTCACTAACTTCTCTAGACAACTGTAAACAAAAATTGCAAAAAAAAAAAAATATTTGAGTGGATTTCAGAAGAATTAGGCTGTAAGAAGAAGAAATTTCACTTAGAAGTTGATTGGGTTTTTTGAATTTGAGAGCGCCAACAGCAAATCTGACTACATGAAGCTCTCCAACACACAAAACTGCCTTGTCCTGCCATTGAACCTCTCCCTCTGAACATGTAGGAACCAGCAGAAATTACCGATAGGCCCTGCTAAGAACAGAGCTGGGAACTGCTGTACAAATTCACAGGGAGAGTTCAAGTCTTTCTGTCCTCAGGGTCTTCAGCCTCAGAAGCTGCAGGAGGACTGTTGTTTCCAGCAGATGCAGCTACTGTTTATGTGACGCTACTCCCGTTGAAAAACTACCGAGAATGCTCAAGTTATAATGCATACCACACTCAGGATGAACTTGTAATATAGTTCAAAAGTCTGTCCATCACCTTATTCTCCCTTCCCTCGCACAGCTACCGTTCCCTGCCTTCCCCTATTTCCAGTTTTCTAAACAAAGCCAAAATGCCTAACCTCCAGACAAACATAAAGCACTTAGTTGAGGGGGGGAAAAAAAAAAAAAGTTTTCAACAAAAAAAAAATGTAGGGAAGGCAATTAGAGAGCTGAAGAGGTACTGGTGTTTCCATGGCAATCTGGCAGACGGGAGCCATGCTCATGTCTTCTCCAAGCGTCCCATCACTCTCCAGCACTAAATCTCTATTAATTTGAGCGTTAAGCACGTCTGCTGTGCAGAAATGCTGCTTGGGCTGAGCGCTGCTCCTGCAGCCATCCCGGGTGAGGTCAGAGGAACGAGCTGAAGACTTGCTGCACGGAACAAACAGCAGACGCCCGTGCCATTTTGAGATACAAAGCTCTTTTTTCATCCTCGGAGCAATCTAAAAAAAGGACATGTGCCCTAGGAACAGACTATTTTCCAAACAGAACGGACGATTATTTCTGCTGCTCTCAGATGACCGCGCTTAGAACGCTATAAGCGGTGCTGCTTCTAGATGGGCAGCGACAGCCCCGTTGCCTTCTGTCAGCAAGATGATTTCACAGAAACTAAAAAATTCTTTTGTAGCTACATTCTTAAACACAGACGCTCAGGAAAGCTCTTTTTGCCCCAATGTGGATGACATTTCCCTGACGTGGCCCAAAGGAGGGGCGAGAATTAATAATCCCTACGTCGCTCCTTGGCTCTGTAGTCATTAGCCAAGAATATAAACTTAAAGGAGCCTTATGTGTAACTTGAAGTAACATTAATGTTACATCCAGAGCTACAAATCGCGACAGTTTGGGTTTGCTGTTAGAAGTGAGATTCTCAGGACCACAAGAAACAGGCTGCCAGAGGCCTCCTGCTGCTGCTCTTTCACCTACTTCTTCCCTTGGGTTCAAAGCCCAGGCACCGGTCACCTCTCACAGCACCAGGACCATTTCTGAAAGTGGGAAAAGTTGAAGAGGACCTGAGCTTATCGAAGAGAAATATCCACCTATTGCAACAGCACCTAAAATAACAGGGAGGGAAAGAGCTGTGGAAGCTGACACACCCCCACCCCACCCACTGTAAGAGATCCGAATGCCAAACGCCACCAGAGGCGTAAGTCCTCTTTTTCCCAAGGATTCAAGTCCTGAGAACGTCAGCGAGAGGATCTTCACGTATTTCTAATCTGACTAAGCGATGCCCTGAAGGGAGCAAGGCAAGTTAGCCAGATTCTCACCATGCTCCCTTTTTGAAAGCGTAAATCAGCATCTCTGATAAGAACAAATTCAACAGATGGTAACACCTTCAGAAAATCGAGTCAAACTTGGTTTTCCGTAAGCAAATCTGTATAAAGCAAGCCGGCCTCGGCAGCTTTATCCACGAGACCTCAGAAGCTCCACGGTTTGCACACTGGAGATGGCAAACGGCAGCCCCACCGGTGTGCCACCTGCGTGCTGCTCTGGATTAAAGGTGCCCTGCAAGCTGTTAGAAATGCCTGCCGACAGCGCCCAGTGAAACCGGGCTTAGTAAAACCCGGGCGTCACGAGCGACAGCGGGTAATTCCGGCGGGCTTCACCAGCCAGGAGTCCCGTTTCACCCGCTGCCGTCTGATCAGAAGAGGAGCAAATGGTTCGCAGCAATTACCAGGAGAGTCTCCTCACCGAAAGCGCAGGTGTTGCTGCCCCACCCCAGCTCACTGCAACTTCAACTGCAGCCTTTTGCAAAAGGAAACAACGGCTCGACTGGAAAAGCAAGTTGCTGCACCGTGAGGCTTGCATGATGAGGCAGAGTTGAGTAGTCCAAACCACAGCGCTCAGTGCATCCAAGAGCCTATTTACTGACCAAGAGAGCTGACATCAGATATCTGCCCTCTCTTGCACAAGAGCATCAAGACAGTTGAACATGCACCTGAAAAATACCCTTTCGGTGACTTCATCTTTCCCATCAATCGAAGCCACAGCTCCCCCTCCCAAGAACCAGATGCAGATCGCTATCTCACGAACAACAGGAGGCATTTTCGGTCCAGATTTGTCATCTCTGACAACCAGCCTTGGGTTAGCACTGGGAAGAGATTTCACCCACAACACCAAAAACTTTCTTGCGCCACGGGAGGACCTCAAGCAGCTCCATACCCAGTCAAGTGACAACAAGCAATACCACAGCCACTTCTCCTCTCTGCCCTGTCAGGGAACAAACCGGTAGGGCCAGTAATAAGCTGGTGAGTTGCTGGTAGGAAAGTACACTTTAACTCAGTGAGCACGATACTCAGTCTTTGCAAAAACAATATTTTGCTGTCTTGCTGATCTGTGTAAGCTGCTTCCAGAAATAACAGTCTTACTACGCACCGCACCTCTACCCTACCAAGAAAGCACATTTCTGATTTTATAAGACACCTACCCTTTATTTTTCCAGTTCTTTTTGAGCAAACCTGGCCAAAACACACTCCAGGAAATTGCGTTTGTTTTTTTTTTGACCCCAACCATCTTCTTGCAACATATTAGTAAAACTAAGTCAGATTTCAGAGCGGGTTACTGGAAAGGATACCAACAAACATACTTCTCAAAAGAAAAATAATAATCATTTCAAAGTCAAAACAGACAGATTGATTGATCCAACTACTCTCTATCCAAGCCAGGAGAACGGTCAAAACTCTGTAGACGCCACCTTCCACTCCACACCGTATCAAACAGTGAAACTGCTGAAATTATAGGCGCCTCGCTCGGACACAAACCAAACAACGTCCGCTACCACTTTCTCCCATCCCTACACCCTTCACAAGTCATCTGAAGAGCACTCTGGCCCCTCGGGAGCAGAAAGGAAGAAAGATTGAGGAGTCACGTAAATAATCAATGACTGCTGGTCCTCGATAGCTTTACCGTGCTGCAAGGCTGCACGTGCTTCGTTCTAGGAGAGGAATGCTGCTGGGAGAGAGAGAGGCATGAAATCCATTGGAACCCAACAGCTAAGCCGTGGACCTCGTTCTCCAGCCCAGCTGTACAACATATTGCAAATGCCAACATACAACGGGGGAAGGGTGACGAAAAGCAGCGCTTTCTTCAGATGTGCACACATGGCTCCATCATGCCTGAATGGATTAGCAATTAGAGGAGGAGGATACGCAGAAATTCTTTCAGTGTGCATCGGTATGTCCCCGACGAAGGTGAGAACACACACGACACACAGGTATTTCCAGGGATGGAAAAGCAGCAAACCATTTTCTCCCCGGCTTTGAAATTCAAACACCTCCGGCACCGCTGCCACTTTTGGGGCAGCAGGTCTATCCCTGACCGCGCTGAACCGACGGCTTCCAGTCCAGCTTTCCGTTACGTGGGAGCTCCCACGGGGGGAGCGGCCCCCACGGCGGGACGGGGCAGCCCCCGCCCCGGGGCC
>VWZK01002273.1:292876-307439 GCA_013396935.1 Baryphthengus martii
GGGGTTGGAGGATGGTGAGGATCGGGGGTGGAGGCGAGTGAGGGTGGAGGGTGGATGGCGGCGGAGACGGGAGCAGAGGGCGGCAGCGATGGGGGGCAGATGGTAGCAGGGATTGGCGTGGATATGGGTGAAACTTGGGGATAGATGGCAGCAGGGATGGGGAGCGGGTGGCAGTGGGGATGGAGGCACGAAGGGCACTGGGGATGGCGGGCAGATGTCAGTGTGGGTGGGGGCACAGAGAGCATCAGGGGTGGATGAACGGAGGGCAAGGGCAGCAGAACACGGTGTCACGCTCCCGTGGGGTGGTGGCAGCAGTGGCAGGTGCCCCCGGGGGGGGGCACCAGAGGACTCCCCCTGCCACTATAGCTCAGGCACTGCCCTGCTCTTTGCTCAGCCATGGAGTGCAGGCAGCTGCCATACAGGGGTGATGGAGCATCGCCCAAGGGCAGCTACCAATGGGAAGGGAAACCTGAAAACGCTGGAGGTTCACCCCAGTGGGAACGAGAGCCCCTGGAGCAGGTGCTGCCCCACAGCTCAGTCCCACAGCTGCTTGTGCTGCAAGAGCCCAGGCAGAGACCTGGGTTCCCACAGAAGAGGTCTTGGCAGGACAGCCACTGAATTTGACATCAAGATCCCTCCCAGTGCTCAACCATCATTCAAAGCATTAAAAATCCTTCTGCCCTGGCTCCAGCTCCCCGTGGACTGAGGGCCCTTTGTGTGTGGTGCTGACACGGCAGACTGGCCCGTGAAGGCAGAATTGTGCTGGGTTCAGGGGAGAAAAGGGGCAATGAATGAACCTCACTGTTTTCCTGCTGTAATTCACCAGATCCCGGAGCTCCTCCCGAGTGTGGAGCTGGACGGTCAGTGCCCTTCCACCACAATGATTTTTCCAGGTATGCCAATGCAACCTGGGTAACGAGGCTCCCACCAGCCCACACGGCTCCCAGAGCTTCCCATCGCCACTCCAATGGCCATTCCCAGGCAGGTGATGGTGCCTCACAGCTGCGATGGCCATCCCATGGCACAGCTCCAGGCACACCTCCCTCGCTGCAGCTCTTCACCTGCTGAAGCGGAGGCCAGAATCCCAGCATGGTCCAAGCTTTCCGCATATAAAAATGATGGGTGCCTGTGACCTATACGTAAGTTGAAACAATCACAAAGTTCAGCTGGGAGTAGAGCTGGGAGGGACAGGAAGGAACATGACAGGAACACAGAGAGCATGAAGATGTTCTCCTGAAGGCAGCTAATTCAGGAGGAATTCTGGTGTTTCACTGAAAGCTACCACTTCCAGCTCCCCTCCATGCTGAGCATTACTCATCGTCCCTGACTTTGAAGCAGCCAGTCCTCCACTGTCTGCGTTTGGCTTAGCCTGACAGCATCGGTGACCACCCTGGCACAGGTCTCAGAACCAGCTCCACCTGACAAACAAGGCTTGCCGGGGAATCCATCGCAGATGAGGAAAAGCGTCGCTTTGATCCCACGAGTCTCAGGAACCTGCTGATTGCTCCCATCTCTCTGCTCTGACGTCGCTCTTGCGGACGCCATGGTTCAGAACCCGTCACAGTCCCACTAACACCACCAGATGCAAACCAGCACAGGTTCACCACCCAGGCCACTCACCGGCAGAACTGACCCAACCCTCCAGCCCTACCACACATCAGTTTCCCACGCATTGGTGACCAGCGACCAGCACTGTAACTGGTGAGCTCGGGCAAGCTCTTCCATAGTTTCCAGCCGGTTTGCACTGCGCCTTGTCCTGCTTTGCCCACAGAAGATCTCTCCTGGGTGCGGGACCTCAGCCCCGGCTGCCTAGAGAGGTGGGCAGGGTGGTGGTGAGGAGAGGCAGGGTGTGGGCGGCTGGTAGATGGCTGGGTGTGCTCCCTCCAGGCGCTGGAAGCGATGCCAGCTGAGGGATTAGGAGAGCTGAACAGACTCAATATCCACGGCATCTCTAGTTAAATGGCCCTGGCAATTAGGGAAAATCCTGGTACTTTGGCTGACAAAGGCAGGGAGATCAAGCCCTCTCTGCCGCTCTCCTGTCCTGGTTTAGGCTGGGATAGAGCTCATTTTCTTTTCTTCTTAGTAGCTCGCTTCTTAGTAGTCAGAACTGTGCTGTGTTTGGATTCAGTATGAGATAAATGCTGATAACACACTGATGTTTTTAGCTGTTGCTAAGGAATCAAGGGCTTTACAGTTTCCCATGCTCTGCCAGTGAAGTGCACAAGAAGCTGGGAGGCAGTAGGGCCAGGACAGCTGGCCTGAACTAGCCAAAGGGATATTCCATACATAGAATGTCATACTCAGTAGATAAACTGGAGGAATTGGCCAAGAGGGTGGATCACTTCTTGAGGATGGGACAGTAGGTGGTGAGCAATCGCCTTGCGCGTCGCTTGTCTGTTCTGGGGCTTTATTTCTCTCTCTTTTTTTTTTTAATTCCTTTTCATTACAATTATTATTGTCATCATATATTATTTTTATATTTTATTTTTAGTTATTAAACTGTTCTTATTTCAACCTTCAAATTTTCTTTTTCCCAATTCTCCTTCCCATCCATCTGGGAGAGGGAAGGAGTGGACGAGTGGTTGCGTGGTGCTTGGTTAGTGGCTGGGGTTAAGCCAGGACAACCCCACGATGATTTCAGTTGCCTGTTTCACCAACTTTGCGTTGGCTTTCTCAGAACAAATTGTGTTTTCTTGCAATAACCTCTCAGTGACGTTTCTGGCAGTTCAGCCATTCAGACCTCAGCTCAGCCCGCACCCAAGCGCCTGCCTGATATCCCATCATTTTACACATCCAGATAAATGTTGCCTCACTTTTACCTGCTGCTGGTCCAGAGGTCCTTAGGATACAGTTGAGTCATATATCCCAGCTTTCTTTTTTTTGCAAACAGGAGAGCTGAAAGCCTGTTAAAAGAGGATATTTCATAGTTACAAGACATCAGCAGCCGGGAGGTTTAAGAAAAACAGGAGGGAGAGAGGCTTCCAACAAAATCCTCAGGGCTGGCAGCATTGTGCTCGCACCACAAATGATCTGTCCTGTGGCTCATCTGCTAACTCTCAACATCCACAAGACTTGGCTTACACCACCATCACCTTACCTGCCAGCTGGTCTCCTCTTAAAAACAGAGAGAGAAGTGCAAAGATATCAAGCCCTGCAGGAACGCACCAGATTCCCTGCTTAATCGCCTGGGGAATTTGGACCCTCTGCCTTCTCAGCTGCTGCCCTTGCTCTCAGCGGGATTGACGTCGCAGACGGAGCCACCTCGCTTCCACCAAAGATGGTCTGATGTGTAGGGTGGCCATGAAGCTCCCGATACGCTCCCCAACTCTGGGTGCAGGACGGACCAAGAATTAGACTAGACATTAAGGAAGAAATTTGTGATGTTAAGGGTGATGAGCCCCTGGCCCCTGTTGCCCACGGCGGTGGTCACTTCCCCATTCCTAGCAATGTTCCAAATGAGGCTGGGTTGGGCTCTCATCTAGTTGCAGATGTTCCTGCCCAGTGCAAGGGGGTTTGGACTAGACGATCTTTAAAGGTCCCTTCCAACACAAAGCATTTTATTATTTGATGTGCAGCTTGTTCCAAGTTTGCTGACCGGATCCCTTCTCGCCTCAATGGTCCCCTCCTCTCCTGAGGTGGCTGCTGCACAGCTTCGAGGGGCTCATGGCTGTGCCTGAGTGACATGCAGCTCTGGGAAAGGTCCTGAGGACCCACGTACAGCCCACGTTCTGCACCGTGGAGACCCGTGCAGACCCCAATGCGAAGGACTCAGGGTCACCGTGACGACACGAGCAAGCACATTTAGTTCTGATCCTCTATGCAAATTCTGTGTCTGCTGCCAGTTTTGGGGGGCCCAGCAGCGGCTGATGAGGAGGGTGCACTTTCCACTCGGGGTGCTGTGGCGTGACAGAGCCGGAGAGTCCCGTTTCCAGTGAGCACAGGCAGCGTGCCAGGGGAGCAGAGCGTGCTGGGGCTGCCGCGGAGCTCCTGCAGGGCTGGTGATGAAAAAAGAAAAAAAGCACTGATAGGAAACAGGTTTATCATCTCCCTGCAGAGCGCCAAGGCTCAACTGCAGAGGTTTTTCTGAGGCATGATTCAAAATCACGCTGGATTCCTCCATGCAGCCATCAGCCCAGAGAAAGCCCTGTGGCAGGAGTCTGGCGGTCCTATTGAGGTGGTCACAGAGAGTGGGGACTCCCCAGTTTCTGCTTTTATCCCCTCTGGTGGATTTGCAAGCTTAGGGGTGCCTGCAGCCAGCCAGGAGCAGCCACGCCAGATGCCGCGAGGCTCGGTGCTGTGGGCACAGCCTCTGGCAAACCCTGAGGCCCTCCTGTGCCCATAGGGGACCCAAACAGTGCCTATGCCAGGGAAGAAGGGGGATGGGCTGGGGAGAGGGTTGGCACAGCTGCCCCAGGGGAAGCAGAGCTGGGGACGTGTGTGGCAGCTGGGTTGAAGGCTAACCAGGAAGCTTGGGTGGAGCACCTGCATGGAGAACATGTATCCCACCTCTCTCTAGGAGCAGCCAAACCCCAAGTGACCCCCAAAGGGCTCAGGTCTGGGGGATGAACAGGGAGGGAGCAAGGAAGGAAGTGCCCCACATTGTACCCTGAGGCTTTCTGAGCGCTCAGGGCTGGGGATCAGCCCAGCTCCGTCACCTGGGCCAGGGGGGATGGGATGGTTCAGGCATGCACTGGGTCAGGGCACAGTGCAGAGTCAGGCCAGTGTGGGAGGGCTGGTCCCAGCAGTCAGCTGCTGGTGGCCAGCTGCCAAGCCCAGCACCCTGCCGTCTGAAAAACCCTTCATTCTCGAGCAGCAGGAAAAAAAAAAAATCGACATCCTCCTTTCTGAAAGGTCATCTCAGTAGCAGCACAGTGAGGCAAAACGTGGGGAAAGAGAACGAAGGGAAAACAACCTCCCGAGCCCCCCAGCCTGGATCGAGAGCTCCCCAAAGAGACAAAGCTGCCCCACAGCAGTGCCCGAGGGAGGGAGGACTAGGACTAGAGCGCTCTAAGGCTGAACTCCAAACCCTGCCACTCAGGCAGTCATCTGGCATCGGGTGCCTCGGGCAGGTGCTTGCCCTGCTGCAGGGACGCTGGCAGAGCCCTCTGCCCTGCCATGGCAAAGCAGCTGCCAGAAACCAACCAGGCCCAAATGCCCCAGAGGGAAAGATGCTGAAAATGTTGGTTGTTTTTTTTTCCTGAGGACCTGCCCAAGAGAGGAGTTTGTGAGAGGAGCTGGTTCCAAGTGGGGGAAGCAACTGGTGTCCAAGTCAACACAGGAAGCAAAACCCTGCAGCACCCAAATGTTCTCCAGTGAGTGGTGATGGTGCAGACCATGGCCACAACCTCTACCAGGTGAGACCTAGTTTAGATTTGACACGGTGGCTGGAGCACCCTGCCAGCCCTCGCCATCGTGCTGCAGTCCTCTCCTCAGTGCCCTGCTCCACCCGTGGCAGGTTTGGCAGCGTCCAAGAACCAGCTCTGCCTGTCTGCTCTTGCCACTTCGCTTTTCAGACACTGGGAAAAAAACCTTGCCACCCAGCACCAGCATTCCTGGCAGTGCAAAGAACCCAGCAACTCTGTGGTGGGGCAGAGCGAGCACGGCCACTCACAATCCTTCCAGCAGGCACTGTCCCTAAAAGCACCCTCAGCCCCATGGACACAAGGACACGCAGGGTGTCCAGAGCTGAGCTGAGTAGGAGCAAGCACAGCCAAAATCCAACAGTTTTTCTGAACAATCACTCTCCTGACAAGGTTTGTCACCTCACTCTGCCTCACGTGATGAGCAGAGCAGCTCCTGGGGCACCTCACACTATCCTCTTTTCTTTTGCACTCTGCTCCTCTCTGCCTGTACCTTGTGCCAAGGGTTTCCTAGCAGCAATAGGCACGCAATGGGATGGAGAGCCCGGCTCTATCCCTCAGATCCCCCAGCACAGGGGGCTCAGGTGCCAAGACTTCGTGCAGCTCCCAGGTCCAGCTTCCCGCCCTGCTCCGCACGTCCCTGGTGTGGAACAGACACTCAGGCTCTGCCAGGTTGAGGAGACCGAGCACAGGAACCAGGGCGGTGCCTGGTGGGGGAACCTAGCAGGCAAAAGCTGCTCCAGAGCCTCCGAGGGCAGAAAGGCAGCTCAGAAATAGAAATGAGAAGAGCATTGGGTAGGAGACTACCCAGGCAAACACCCTGCTGGGATGTGTCACCATCCTGCTCAGCTGCAGCATTCCTGGGGCAGCACAGCCTGGTGTGGCATGGTCCGGGAGCCCTTGCAGCCCGGACCCAGGGAGGCTGTGGGTCTGCGTGGAGACCAGGGCATCATAACGCGAGGTGGCACCTCGGGAGGAGCCCTTTGGTCTCCAGCTCTGGGCAGACACTGCCATCTGCAGGCAGCAGCTCCTGGGCCAGCTCGGGGCCTACCCACAACCAGCAAGGCTGCAACGCAGGGTAGGGAGCCACATCCCTAAGACCAGGGCTGCTCACCCAGCCCAGCCTCGAGCAAGCTGTCAGGGAATGTGGGGAGAAACCAGAAATTGCTTCCTCTCCCCTCTGCCCTGAGCAGTGGGACCAGAACAGAGCTCAGGAGGGGCAGACAGCTCCCAGAAAGGCAAAACCCAGCCTGCAACCCCCACAAAGAACATCAGCAGCGCCTCTGCTCTGTGTGAGGGAGGAAAAGGGGATCTGGAACATGATGTGCTCCCTGAAGCCCCAGGCTAGCGTGCAGGAGTCTGTTAGTACGGACACACATACACCAGGGGACACCACCCCCCCGCCCTGCTCCCTTTGTGCTGCTTCACACGTGCCCCACGTGAACAGCATTGCCAAAAAACCGTTCCCACAGAAACGTGCCAGTGCACCCACGAGGCCTTGCCCACGCTGAGGCCGCCTGCATCCAACCGGCTGGGACAGACAGCCCTACCCCAACCAAAGCACAGAAAGTGGATCAGATCACAGTGCCCAACGGGCCTGCCTCCAAACACCAGCTCTTACCCTCCACGGCTTTGGTTGTGAGGGTTTACCTTTCTTGTGTCCCTGGAAAGAAAGCAAGCATCCTGTGAGATGACAGAAAGGAGGCCAGAAGCTCCACACTGCAGAGGAGATTCTTCAGAAGCATTTATTTCACTGGTGCCACTGGAGCTGCAGGAGGCAACCGCTCACCCAGCTGCCCTTGGCTGCAGAAACGTCACGACAGTCCCCGTAGGGTCAGTGTCCGCTCGCCTTCCAGCACCTACATTCCACAGACCTACATCACCGGGACATTCCTCTTTGGGACACCACTTAAAAGGATTTAAAATAATGATGATAATGATAATAAAGCAATCTACAAAGTAACACTTGGAGGCATCGTGCAGAAATGAGATTCTTAGTCTACATGACAGGTCAGACTGACGAGGTTTATTGGTGGAGAAGTGCTAATTGCTTCCCTGCCAGTCCAGCACGGTGTCAAGCTCGGGAGCACCCTCAGACAGGACAACAGCTCCCTGGTTCCTACTCAGTGACAGGAAACACTTCCAGGTCACAGCGTATACTTCCAGAACTACACGAGATTATGTGCTTGTAAAAGGTGCTGGTGAGTCCTGAAACTTTCTTCTGTGACACCGTCCTGCTTCCTACCAAGTGGCAGACACCTGAGTGCACAAGAGTGCCTGAGCTGTGGGGTTTCTTTTTTTTTTCCTCTTCTTTCAAATAAAATTAAAACGCTATTCTTTGCACAGGTAGACCAAAAAAAACCAGAAACAAACAAACGAAGAAAAATAATCAAATTAGACTGGAAATATATGGATTGGCCCGTAAGACAGACGCAGCTCTAGACTAATTGCCCCGTTATGAGTTTTTCTTCACCTACACTTTCAACTTCCCAAGTGAGGTAGGGAGAGGGTGACTACAGGAAGAAAAGGTGGTGTCGCCAAAGGATTCCACTGTTTTAAAGTCAGCCTTCTGAATTCTTCAAGTAAAATGAAAGTGTTCTTTAAGGAAACACTGCCTTCACAACAACATTCAGAGTTTGGGGGTTTTTTTGGTTGTTTTGGGGTAGAAGAAAACAAGCATCCCAGAGACGAAATGCTGGCAGTTTTGACACAGTTTGGAAGGAAATCACAATTACAAAAGGGAAGGAAATAACGTAGTGAATTTGCAAAGAGAAGGGAAAAAGCCCAGAGTGCTGCCAGTTTGCACTGCGCCCGCTCCAACAGCACTGAATTACACACCCTGTTCACACGGAAACCTATTGGCAGACGCAACTGTCAGGGGAGGGAAAGTGGACACTTAGAAACCTGTGGTTTAATTTTGTAGGATTCATTAAATATAGAAGCCTTTCATTGCCTCTCCTAGTACTAGACAGAATGGATTTTAAGGCATACTCGAACATCCATTTCTTCCTAAAGCAATTTAAAGTGTAACAAGCCAAGGTGTCAAGACACAGAAAACAACAACAGCTATTCTGACAGAGGTGAAAGCTATTGTATGTACAGTGCAGTATTTGCCTTCAAACAGGGGAGTCTGTTCTTTATGGAAAAAAAAAAAAAAAAGGAACAACTGCAGACCCAGATTCTTAAAAAGCAACCATTACCAACACAAGGAATGTTCATTAGAGTCCAGTTCCCACTAAAGTTACTCAACAGCAGGGTGTAGGAGGTGGTTATGCTAAACTGCACTGATTGACTGCTCCCAGAGCGTGCCCCAGGAAGGGGGCAGACACATGGGAGGCC
Source organism: Baryphthengus martii (assembly GCA_013396935.1). Classification (NCBI taxonomy): domain Eukaryota; kingdom Metazoa; phylum Chordata; class Aves; order Coraciiformes; family Momotidae; genus Baryphthengus; species Baryphthengus martii. The sequence continues at coordinate 301,576 of VWZK01002273.1, forward strand.
GAACTCTGCAGTACCCCGGCACAATCTGCCTCAGAGGAAAAGCCTGTAGTCCGCAAGCCTTTGCGCCTATTGTTAGGCTCCACTAAGAGGCGTCACCTAACAAGGGCAGGACGCTCCCTAAAGATGACGGTCCTGCGTGGATTCTAATGCACATCCCCCGTGAGCAGTGTCCTGCACACACACCCTCCCACCCCTGCCAGGCTACCAGCTTTCCCTCTTCTGTCACTACGACCGGCTCACAGCCACCAGAACCTCACGTAGACGATTAACATGATAAAAAACACCGCCACGGCCGCCAGCTTGGCGTAAGTGGAGCGCATGTTCAGGTATTTCGCGTCCTGACGGTACTTCTTGGACAAACTGGACAGGTTGTTGGCCTTGGAATCAAGAGCTGTTAAAGGGAAAGGGGAGAAAAGTTAACGGAGATGAACCCAATCCGATGTTCTCCAAATGATACACCGATTGTGTAAGTTTCTCTGGAGCAGCTGGGAGCGCAGCACTTTCACACCAGCACGCCCCGTGCTTTCTGGTGCTCATACTGCTGGAATGAGAGTCACCCAGCCTCCTGAGATGCAGGTACCACCCCAAAGAAGCACCAGGGCCTGTCAGGTGCTTCAGGATACAACAGATCCAACCACAACAGGCCTGAGTGCATTGCTTTTCTCAGGAGGCTGAGGGATTAGCCAGCCTTTTGCTCCAGTACGCTCCATCCACCCAGCTGACCGAGCGGACAAGGAACCATATGCCAAATGTTGGCCGTTCCCTGTACCTGAAAGCGCCTCTCCTCGCTGTAAGACTTCCTCGATGTTGGCCACCATAATCCTCTGCACATCCTGCAGCTCTGTGTTGATGGAGCCCAGGTTCCTCCTCGCCCGGCTGTCAATGTAGAGCTTCTTGGTTTTCTGGATGTAAGTGTCTAGAAAAAGAGGGGGCCATCAGAGGGAACCTCACCTAACACAGAGCAGCCTGGCTGCCAAAGCAGTCACCAGACTGTGTGCAGATATTAGATACAGTGAGGCTAAGAGACTTAAAGCAGAAAATCTGAATCAAAGGACATTCACCACTTCCCTACCCTCTTGCCAGTGCCAAGTTGAGGCTGAAGTTTCACTTCCGTACGCCAAGCTGGAGATGATCCCATGGCTGCTGCTTCTCCCCCCCAGCAAGTAGTTTTCTACCTAGCCCCAAGGAAAGGGACCTTACCAAATTCAATGAAGGAATAGGGCCTGGAGACTGTTGGCACCTTCTTGCCATGCTGCTCGTCAAACTCGGAATGCAAATCTTCCAGATAGGCAAAGGCCAGTTTCTTGGGGAAGGCAGCTTCACACAGGACCAGGTAACATACTCCTCTCTCAATGATGTAGCTGAAAAAAAGAGCAGACAGAGGAGGAAGCAATCAGTTTCAACTTTATACCTCATGGAACACCACCCTGCATACCTTTCATTCCTACAAGGCAAGGAGAATCGGGTAGAGGGCCTTCCAATTTGCCACGTCCGCATCAGGTGTAAACCTTTCTACAAAGTAGCGGCTTGTTTTCCCTTTAACCGAAAGACATTTTCTTGGAGTCTCTGACTCTCTACCTGTGCCAACAGCTCTAAGCTTTGATTTCACTGAAACAAAAGTTGGTCTGTAAATATCATTAGTTTAACAAAACACCAGCAGCCAAAGGGTTATAATTTTGGAGTAAAAAAGGGAGGACATCCTCCTTCCCTCCCTCCCCACCTCTTGCAGCCAGTGCCCATCTTCCATTTCAGAGGGCTGAGCACCCCCTTTCCCCCCAACAGCAGCCTGTTGGGGGGGTGTTTTTATTCACATTCATGAGATTTAGTGCCAAACAGAGGCCTTTCAGGATAATTCAGCTAAAAAGCCTACTGAAATAAGGAGTAAGATAGAAGCAATCTTAAGGTTATTTAGGTTTTACCACAACTGGCTGCTGCTGCACATTTCCACTACATTCTCCTCCTCATCCAGCCAACAGAAAAAAAACAAAAAAACTCAAAGCAACAATAATTCCACCAAATCTACGAAGTAGAGACGGTAGATTGCCCTGCATACGCTTTTGAATGTGTATTTGCGTTATTCAGGGCGGAATTTAAGCGCTACTTCTAAGCTACCTTCCTTTGCTTTCTGCAGAACAGCATCGTGCATCAAGATTAACAGCGTATTAACGACTCGACCCAGTCACAAGGGCACTGTTCTTAAATAAGCAGCTTAAAATCTTGTTAATAGCTGCATCAGGCTTACAAAACAACTTTCCCCTCACATTGTTTTTTTCTAGATACCCCAACAGGTCTGAGTGCTCGGAATGAACCATCCTCAGCTTGTTTCTGGGCTCAGGAGCACCCATTTCTCTTGCCTCTATACGGCCTGTGTGCGAATGCCACCAGCCTGCAAATCACAACTGAGTCACCCCAACCAGAAGGAAGAAACTCCAGTGGCTATAAAACCATTACAAGGGTGCCCCTGCAAGCCCAGGCTTTTATTCCTTGAAGTCCCTCAGGTTGGACTGCACCAGTGCCTAAGACTAATCCTCCAGTCCATCACACCTCTGTTCCTTCCTTACCCTTGGAGACCTGCTGGACAGCTTGGAGTGGCTACAAATCAGCACCCAGAGCTTGATTTATCCACTGTCATGAACAGCAAGATTCAGAAAAAAAAAAGTGTTTTGAAACAAGCAACATTCACGTCAGATAAGACTTCTGACAGTATTCTGAGCTGGAGAAGCACTCTAAAGAGGACAGCAGTGGAGGAACGTGCCCCATTGGTAGGGCTCTTGTCTCTGCTGGGGCCAGCTGGTCCCGCTTGGAGCTCTTCTTGCTTTGTCCCCAGTGTGGTACCAGACGTGTTAGGTTTAAAGTTGATCTGCCAGCAACACAGGGAGCAAGCACACCTCACGCTGTCCCACGTTCAGGCAATTTTGCCAACCTCAGCCAGGAGGTTTTGTCATAATTAATCTTGGATTATTTTGAGAGAGAAAAAGCTTCATCCTGGTGACAGTGGCAAAGGCCAAAGGTCGCTTTCAACACAACAGGTAAGAGCGACTTCAGCCACTCATTAGCCAAAGGTCAACTCCTGGCTGAGAGCACAGCAAACTCCAGTGGTGTTTCTGTACCTGCCCAGCTGCGCACGCCGAGGGCTGTAGCTGAAGGGGTAACGCTGCTTCTGGAGTTGAAGCCTAGGCGCTACGTTTCACAGAAATCTCCTCAGTGGTCACCATTGAAGCTTCACATTTCAGCACGACTCGGCTCCTCTCTGAACTGATCGAGCTAAAAACATCCAACAGCCCCTCACCAACTTCAGCAGGACCCTGAGCCAGGCTTCTAACTCTCACCCCAGGAAGTGCTCCACCCTGGTTTGCGCTGCCCTCAGCAGCCGGAGCTTGGATTTGGCAGGAAAAAAACTAGATGTGCCGCATTAGCGAAGAGCGTGGCCGTCAGTCAGCATATTTAAGGCTAAACCTCAAACTCCCTTTTCGTCTGTTCTGTTATCACAGGAGGCTTTCTGATCTGAACATCTTATTTTCATACAGGCCCTGCCTTAATGCCCCATCTTAAGAAAGGCAGCTGTCAAGTGCTGTGCAGGAGCAGCAGCCAGTTCCTGGGGAGCTTGTCTAGGGAGGAACTCACTAAAGGAGGAGAGATGCTCCTTTTCCCGCTCACCTGCCAGGCAATCTGGCTGTTTCTGAGACAGCTGCCAAAACGTGAGCTTGCCCAAGTCCTCCTGCCTCACCAGATCCAGTGCCATTACAGCTGCCCTCAGGAGGCTTCCATTTGCTGGGCACAGCAAGTGGCACAGCCTTCCCGGGCATCGCTCCGCTCGTGTCACGGAACCAAAACCAGAAGGGATTTGCCGGGATCTACGCAGACTCTTCCTTCCCCAAGGCTTCCCTCTCTGAGAGAGCTACACCCCTGCAGTGCCATGGAAACATTTAAAACCAAAGTTCTGAAATCCTAGAAAGTTTTAATTTGTCGAAAGAAGCTGATGCAGTGAACTTTGGCAACGGCACCCAACCTGACAAGAGAGAGGGATGACCGGATTATTCTGATCAGGGCCATCCTCTGACCATTACAACTCCGTATCAAAGGCAATCAGAAGCCAAGAGAAAAAAAAAAGATTAAAAAAAAATAAAATCTTGTCACAGTTATCACATGTAAGCCAACCACAAGGAAAGCTGCCCTTAGAATCTCCTAGCTCTTGCCAAAGAGCCCTTCCAAAAAAACTCCCGTTCCTGTCTTTTTGCGTCGCTGAAGCTGTGAAGAAAGGGACAGGGAAGGAGGTTTTTTTAGGAGAGACCTAAAGCCAACATTGCCCTGCATTCGAAGGCCACTCTCCCACGCACACGGTCACCAGAGTTTGGGAATGGAGAGAGATAATGCTGCTGGCAGCACGGGAAATCCTGCACATCATGGGCAAAAGCGCACAACTCCGCCTCAGCGGCCTCGAGTGCCACCTGATCTCAGACACTCCTAACTTCACTATTTCTGCCATAATTCTGATTGTTGACAAGATCTTGGGCTGAATAAATTCTCAGGCATTTTTCTGCCAGCTAATTACATGTCATGGAAAGAAGCATTTCCTTTCTCAAGCTGCTTGCTCTCCTGTCTTTCACTGCCTGTCAATTTTTCTCTGTTTATCTGCTTTTCCAGTTCCCTGGCTATTGGTTAGGAAGTAAAGATGTCTGACCCACACTCTCTAAGTTTTTCTTATTTTCTATCCAGGTTCCATTGTTAGTGTACTACTGGAGAAAGCCTGAAGTGCTTTTAAGTTGAGAGTTTCCAAACAGTTGAGGAAATTAATTTAACATGCCCAGTACATCTGGCAACAGTAAGACAGAATCTACATGATGAGAGAAAAAAAACAGAATCATAGAATGTTAGGGGTTGGAAAGGACCTCTAGAGATTATGGAGTCCAACCCCCCTGCCAGAGCAGGATCACCCAGGGCAGGCCACACAGGAACAGATCCAGGTGGATTTGGAAAGTGTCCAGAGGAGACTCCACCACCTCTCTGGGCAGCCTGTTCCAGGCTCCATCATCCTCACAGGAAAGAAGGTTCTCCCCACGTTGATGTTAAGGAAATAAAAAAAAAACAACAAAAACCAGCAGAACTGGAGATAGACACTCCATATGCTTCTACACATGAGCTAATGCATGAAAAGGTCCACTCTGATGGTTTACTGAGGCAAGCCTTGTACAAGAGGTCCTCACAGTGGTACAGCCAGAGTGTTTTTACCAATAAAAAAGTTTTTTCTAAAAAAAGGCAAGGTACAGAGGATACAATAAAGGTATGTTAGAGGGTACAAACAAAAAGAAAATCTTTAAAGGTAACAGAACCTACAATAACTTCAGTAAAGGCAGAACTATGGAACCTGGCTAAAAAACAAGTGCCAGGCAGCAGTGCCAAGAAGCAATCACTCACTCTCCCCTTTGAGCAGCTACTTCAGCGAGTAGGGTAGAGTCCAATAACTCACCCTCTCAGGCAACCCAGCTTCTAACAAATCCTTACCCTGATCCAAAAGTGCCTTCAGAAGCCTGTTCTCCCACCACCATGCCTACAGATACTTACTGGAATGCCATGGCTCCTGCTTCCAGGGTACATCTCGTAGGGGACTGCTCGTTCAGCTTGCGGAAGAGCTGCTTCGCTTGACTCTGGTACTGCTGCAGATCGCGGCCTGACTGAGAGGGAAGAACAGGCTGTTAGGAGGCAGCTGCTACCGGAGAAACAACTCCCGCTCGCAGGCAGAGGGGCTCAGGAGTGGCCCCAGGCTCAGCCCACCCTGTACAGACGCGACTCTCCGCCTCCCACTCGCAACTACCGGGCGCGAAACGCTTGTACAAGAGCCGCCCAGGTTGTGAGAAGGGACTGAG
>VWZK01002273.1:307686-392299 GCA_013396935.1 Baryphthengus martii
GGGCAGCCCCCGGGGCCTGGCGGCTGGGCGCGGGCCTCCGAGGCCCCAGGGGCTGCTCCCTCGAACCCCCGTTCTTCTTGCCCGCGTCGCGGGCCTTCCTTCAGTTCTAGGGTCCCCTCCCTCCCCCGTGAGATGTCCCGCCCGTCGTCGTTACGCCGGTGCTGGGCAGGGTTCCCCCCGCCCCTTCAGCGGGTTTGGGGTGGAGGATGCAGGTGCCCCTCTGCTCTGAAAGGGGGCCTGTTTCCCTCTGGGTCAGGTCTGAGGGGCTCACCCTATGCCACCCACCCTCCTCCATGCATTTGAATGCCCTCCAAAAAAAAAAATTCTGGCGTGGGGTTTGTGTTGGTGGCAGGGTCTGGGGTGTTGGGCTTCTTGCCCCGGGTTGTGCCCCTTGTCCCCTCTGTGGGGTCTTGGTAACAGGCTTTGTCCAAGAAATGCCCCGCTGCAGTTGTCTCGAGGTGGGCATCGTTTTTTCTTCAGGTTTTTCACCCGCTCCCAGTCTCGAATCTTTCCCCCCGCGCTAGTTTGTGTGTGTAAACACGAGGCTGTGGTCCCTGTCTGTGGTTTTTTAGCCTGCATGGGAGAGATCCCTTTTAGTCTTTATAAAATTTGTGCTTTTTCAAGTCTGGCTTTATCAGAACGCCTTTGAGGATTTTAAGATGCCAAAGATGAATCTTTGAAGCGCTCGTCTTTCTCTTTCTATTTCTTTAATGGGAACGCAGCACACGAGCATAAAAGGGGAACGGAGTCATCGGGCTGCCCTTGCAGGAATGTAAAGATTTGCAAGGTTTATAAACCCCTAAATCCGTCTGTCTTCTGCCCCATGCAGATAGCAGGTTAGACTTGGCCGTCCTGCTGTCTTGCAGGACGAGCAGCTTGCTCCTGGGTCTAGGAGGTGTCTTGGTTTAAACAACACCCACAGTTGTCGTGCTCTGGCATCATGGGCAGAAGGACAGCGTGGGGTAGAAGGAAACCCGAGTCCTACAGTCGCAGATGGTCTTTCTTGGTTTACGGTCTGCGCTGACAGCACCTTGGTGGATCTGTCAGGCAGCAACTTTCCTCACGTGTGTCTCGTTTAGCCTTTCTTCTCTGCAGCAGGAGGTCTTGGAAGAGGACTAGCACCGAGGGGAGTATGCCCCTCTTCATGGAGTTCCGTTCCTGTGGAAGGAGTTACCTGTATGGGGGGAGCTGGGGGAGCACTTGGTGCACTTTTGATTCTTGCGCTGGATTCCAGTGTGGTTTGTATCAGCCCTGGTGGGAGTGCAGAGGACACGGGGGCCCTCTCGCAACGCCCATTTGGAACCCGTTACCCTCCGTCGCTCCCTTGACTATGGGAGAGCGGTTGGGTTGCCAGCCTTGTAACGGTGTCTGTTCAAACCGAAATAAAAAAGTGTCTGTCACTGTCAAGGACTTTTAGTTCTGCATTATCATTTATGCTGATACTTGCAGATCTGAACATGAGCTCACAACATGGCTTGCTCGTTTGCAGATCTGTAGATGACCAGAAAATGCAGTGTAAGGACACTGGCCCTGCCTTCGTGTAGTAGGGTATGGGGTGTATCTGCACAGGACTCGGCATTTAGGGTGGTTCCTGGGGGTGTGAATTGCCGTGGGCAGGTGGGCAGCAGATTGCAGGCAGCTGCTTGAGGTGCCTGGAGGAAGCTGGGTGAGGCAAAGGACAGGTGGTATCTGGGCAGGTGGGGCAGAACTAGGGCTCGAGGAGGAAATTTCAGAGTTACTGGAGCAAGCTGTGAAGCAGGGGCTGGTGAAAGCGTTCAGATTGCATGCCCTGAGGCCTCAATGGGAGCAGGTCTTTCAAGCAGGTCTTTCCACAGCATGGACCGGAGCAGCGTGCGAGGGCTGCCTACGAGGTGCAGCGTACGGCAGGTCTGCGGTTGTCGCTGTGCACGCCACGTAGTTTGTTTGGTTGGTTTTTTTGTTCATCTGAAGCGCAGAAGTGAGAAGCGGCCGAGGTTGCAGATTGTGCAGCGGCGTGAGTCTGACTGCACGGCACGGAGAGGGCTGTGCTGTGCTGTGCTGTGTGTGCTGCAGGTGCTGCCCAGACACTGAACGGATGCTGTAGCACCTTGGACTCTCCAGTCTGTCGTTTCTCACTGTTTCACATCGCATCTTGTGACGCTGCTTGGGGCCCACGCTTTGCGCTTCGTTACAGGCTTTGCAACAAAGCTCTCTGTTAGAGAAGTAGGAGCGTGAGAAGCTTTAAGTTATCCTACTGCCTCTGGGTTTTAAGTTCGTGGAATCATAGAGTGCCAGGTTGGAAGGGACCTCAAGGATCACCTGGCCCAAACTCTCAAGTAAAACAAGAAAATTTAAAAAATTGTTCGTATTGTAATGTCTTTTCCTGTGGCACAACAACGTTTAAGATTCTTTGTGTTAAAGTGAGAGAGACTGGGATGAAAACTGTTGTGCGTGGGAAACAATGTTCCAAGTAAATATTGTTCAGGCGGACGCCTGTAGGGACATGAGAGGATAATGTGGAGCAGAGCGGGCCTTGGTGTGTGGTCAAGGACTGTGGAACTGCTCTTCTGAGATTTTTCAGCAGTTACAAGTTCTCCAGGTTTCTGCTGATAGGACAGGCCTTCCTAGCTGAGAAGAGGTTTGCACTTGGCAGCAAGTCAGAGGATTCATGGAAAAGGGGCATGTGTTTGTGGAGGGAGTGTTGCTTCCTTCTTTTTGGTCTGGTAAATCTTACCCCATTTCTAACCTGTTTTTCCTACGGTGAGCAGGAGCAGGAAGGGCTGGGTGGAAGCAGCGCCTGCTTGTGTTGTCCTAGACTGTGTGGGTGGGTGTTGAGGTGGAGAGCCTCGTGTGGATGTGGCGTGTGCTTGCCAGATGACGGCTGAGAACTGGACTGTGGGAGGGAGATCTCAAAAGCGCTGCTCTTCAACACGCTGCTCTTTGGCGAGGGATTTGCCGGAGCCCATTCAGCTTGGGTGGTGTGTCAGTAAAATCTGGAACGCTGCCTCGGTGCGTCCGTGGAGCTTCCTTGTGTGAAAAGGCTGTGTCTAAACTTAAGGAAGAATAGTTGTGAAGCATCACGGTGTTGTTCTGCAGTTGTGTGTTTTGCGTGGAGCACAGGGTGAGGCGGTAGTTTGCGTTGATTTGCGTTTGGGCTGGCTGCTTTCTCTTCTGCCCCTTGCAGAAATGATTTTCTGGTTTCTTTCTTCACTGTGTTGCTCCTGGGGTTTTTGACCGTGGTGCTTCTGAAATGCAAGTACTTTCTTTTAGTCATCCTAGAAATGTGACTCAAACTGTCTCGGTTTCTGGGTGTAACTGCTGCATACCAGAAGGGAGAGATGCCTACCTTCTGCTGCTCTTTGTTTCTTTCTGAGCCCTCAAATATTTTCCTTGGAGAAAGGTTGCATTACATAAAATTCTTCCTACCACCTGTAAAAACGGAGAGTGATGTTCTCGCTGCATGGCTGCAGGAGCATCAACACTTCTTCCCTCATTTCTCTCATACTGAAAAGGAAGGTGATATTCTGTGGATTTTGTGGTGTGTGGTTTTTTTTTTTCTTTCCAACCTCTTGATGTGGGTGCAAATGGCAGGATGCAGGAATGTCCTGTCTTGAAGGAGGTGATGAGGAGGTATCACCATGAGGAGGCTGTCCAGAGGAAGAGTGGTCTCGGGAGAAAAGTTTTGTTGGAAGAGGGTTTGCTGGAGCAAAACAAGGTGAGGGTTGGTGCTCACGTTCCAAGTAGGCTTTGATTTAGGCTCCTGCCTTAAATGCCACGCACTTGAAAAAGTTTGTGCTAAGTGTTGAACTGTAAAGTGGAGTGTATTGAGAGCAAACTGCATAGAGCAGGTGTTGACCTGGTGTCCCTTGAAGATACAAAGGAGGCCTGTAGAACAGAGCTGGGAAAAGACAATGCTGGAGAGCTGAGGTGGTTTACCAGGCACAGCCTGAGCATTTCAGGTGTTGGCCTCCCTCTAGCTCGCCTACTGGATGAATAAGCATGAAGGGAATCCGTACACATCCCCTGGACTGGAACAGGAGGTTGCTGGTGCAAGGGTGTTACTGCTCAGCGTGCTGTGAGCTGTCATTGCAGCACCCAGACTTTCACAGCAGCCCTGGTGGAGACGTCCCCAGGGGCAATGGAAACTGAGGGGAGTGAGCAGCTGAATGGATCCAGCTTGCTCATGCCCTGGGCTATGCGCTCCTCTCCCTCTGCCAGCTCCTGTATTCTTCCACTGACCTGTCTCACTCTTGGCTTCCTGTAGTTTAATGAGTTACAGAGAGTGGTCTGAGCGTGTCAAGGTGGTGGCATGGACGTGAGACCGGGAGGGACCCAGTGAGGACTGCCGGGGCATGGAGCTCCTGCAGCCATCAGCATGTTCGCACCTCTGTGGGGTGTTAATTCCCTCTCTCAGCCAAGTGCGCTGAGGGATTGTGACCTGCGTGAAGTCCAAGGCTGGCTGTTCACCCTGGGGGGTTGCACAAGTGCTTGGAAGGAAGAGGCTTTTCTTTGTCTGAAAGATGTGTGCCTCTGCTGGGAATGGGATCTTCTTTTGGCCAGTGAGAGCGTGTTCTGAGCTGGCTTGAGCCACAGCGTGTAGGTAATAATTATGATGCTACATAATTAAAAGTACTGATTAATCCAGGGAGGGAGAGATGTTAGTTTAAATATATCTTAACCTCCTGATTTCTTGGTATGCTCACATCTAGGAGAGGGCCCTTGTTAGGATAACTGCTGGCACGTTCATTGAGAGTTGACCATAGATCTTTCAGTATATTTGGAACTAGGAAAATGTCTAATTATTCAGATGACTAGGTACGTTTCAGAAGTGCTCATTTGGAGGCTTTGTTTTGCCTTTGAATCACACAGAATGCCTAACATTTTACCACTGAAGGAAATTGAATACAAATGAGCGCACAGGATAGGCTTCGGAAAAAAAAAAAATCACTAAGGTGATGCTGAATATTTGAGATGCAGGAGGAAAAGCATCCACAGTTGAACTAGGGAGATGAAATGCTTGGGGTAAAGTGCAGTGGCCTAAACCAACCCGTTTATTCTTAGAGCCAGGAGATGCTATTTCTCCTCCTTAGCCTTTGAGGAAGAAATCAAGACCAAAATAACATGACTTTGGGCAAGATTAAGTGATCCCTTATTGCTCCCCGTGTAAATCCTATCACAGCAGTTACCAAGTCTGTCACTTTGTATGATATTGCTGAATGTAATTTGGACTCTCATATTCGGTGGGAGGTGGGGATGGGGGAGATGTTTAAAGACTGAGCAATTTGTTGGAATCAAATTTCCAGTTAGACTTATTCTGAGTTGTCCTTTAGCTGACATAAGGTGAAGCTTGTGCATGTTGAGAACAGTCCTGAAAAAGTCTTAAAATCTCCAAGTTGCTGGCAAAAGGTCTCTGGATGGGACTGTGCGTGATTTTCATCAGGATGCTTTACACATCCCTACTGGAGAAGGGCATTGGGAGTGGAAGGAAAGGGCCTCGTTTCTTTCTTTCCACCAAGTGAAGATGCTCAAGGGACCTTCCCCTCGTGTTCCCTGGCAGGTCTGGCCCGTGCTCCCACAGCCCTGTGTGACAGGAGGTGACCCTGCAGCTGCTTGTCCAGGAAATAAAGGCTCTGTCGTTGATACCCCACCTTTCATCAGCTCTGAGCACGCAGATGATTTCTGTGGCAAACTTGTGGCTGTATCAAATTAGCTATGAAATCATTTGCATAATAGATTAATCAACCAGCAACGAAACATCCCTCTTTTCTGCCAAGAAAAGAAAAGCAACAGCTCAACTGTTACAAGAGGCTATTATGTTCCTTGCAACCCTTAATCTTTCTTTTTTTTGTGTTTTGTTTTTGTTTTTTTCCAGGAGCACTTGGTGTTTTGGCCTTGAGCAGGAAGCTGGCCTGCTCACTGCCTTCATTTTGCGTCACCTCTTGGCAGCCTTTTCTAATTCTTTTGGGCCAAATTTTGCCACCGTTATGGTGACCTTCTAGGGAGGGTATTTCCTATGGAATTGGTGACTGGCTGCCAAATGACTCTGTATTGCCAGGTCCTTCATAAGCCTTCGCCTTTCCATGGACTTCCTAAAGAGAGTGAAATTCCTCAGGGCCCCCTGTGCTCCTTCAGAACTGCCCTGTTTCCCCGGGAAGTTGGGGAGCAGGAGGATGAGGAGGAGAGAGTGTGTAACTGGGGTTGGTCACTGTATTTTATTTTTCCTGTGTTTCTACCTCCTTGTAAGCCAACGATATGAATTTCCAAACGTTTATGGTCCTTCTGTGGCTGTAGATGTGACTGACATCTGTGTGTCCTTGCTTGGTCAAAGAATGCCACCTCCCGACCAGTGCTGGGGCAATTTGAGTCCGAATGGATCCGAGTGCAGATGATAAGAGGCTTAACTGCCTAATTGAATGTGATAGCGTGAAGCTCCTCTCCTGGTGAGGTTTAATTGGATTATAGCACTGTGGAGGGCTGATGGGGAGGTGTGCGGGGCATGCAGCCAGCTTCGCAAGGAGAGAGCGGATCCTTGCTAGTCACTGATTTGTTTAAAACAATGAATTGCCTGGAGGGCTCTGCTGGGTATACCGCAGCCAGCGGCGCTGGAGGAGGGATTCCTCAAAACCGAGGGTCACTGATGACCACCGCACGCCCAGACCCTGGCTTTGGGTCTGTGCAATGGTAGCAGAATGTCTGCAGATCTGCTTGAGGAGCCTGAGAGTGGGCTTGGGAGGAGGATGCAAATTCCACATCTTTGGAGAAGTAAATGTATGGGCTGTCTTGTTGCCTGCTGGAGCCTGAAGCCCATTTCCTTCTCCAGAACTGCTCCAGCCTTTCCTGGAGGACTTTGCATGGGTCTGTGATTTGTCACGAGCTGTGCCTTACTTCTGAGGTTTTCCTCCTCATGTAGCAGCTGCCAGGCTGGCTTCAAGTGTGGTTTCTTGCAGAGCAATAACTATTTTTGATTAGGAGCTCAAATGCCGGTGTTGGACCTTCTCTGCTCCAGTGGGAAAGCAGTCTAATTTTAAAGTGTGCAGAAAAAAAAAAAATCCAAGCAACTCGTGTGCTGTAAATTTTGCCCCTGTGTTTTTGGTGAAGCTCCTGGAGGCTGGGTGCTTTGGGTCTGCCTGCACTGCCAAGTGGCTGTTCTGGGGAGTTTTTTGCACTGAAAGTAAGAAGTCTTGCTTTATTGATATTTCAAAAGAGTCTGAAATCTGCGGGGTTGCTCAGATCTTATTTCAGAAGAGTTGTCAAGGAAAATAGCATTAGCTCTTCTGTAAGCAGGGAGATTAGCATAAAATACAACCTTTGATGTTGCATGCAGTGTGCTCCTCATCCATGGCCTCTGTGCTGGCTTGGAGAGTTACTGCTTGTCTCAGAGAAGTTGAAATGTTCTGGGAAATGCCCTCAAGGACTGTGTGCACCGTTTGGGCAGGGAACAGCACCTAGGCACCAGGCGGTTTTGATCAACTCCCAGTTTTCCTGCAGCGACTCGTCCAAACTGTATTAAAGTGAAATCAAGAAATAGGATTGCTTTGCTGTTGCTGGGGAATGGTGATTTAGCCACCTTTTCTCCAGTGCTCTAAGATGTATGGGACCTCCCTCTGCCCCTCAAAGCTCTCATTTGGTCTAGAGGTAAACAGACTCCCCTCTCATCCACCTTTTTGGCAGCCGGGTTCTCTGGAGCTTGTAGGAGACAAGTGGAAGGGAAGAGGGAAGAGGGAACTCCAGTGTTTAACCGAAACTTGCACAGCTTGCAGATCCTCTTGGGCCTTAAGGAGGTAATTTCTTTTGTTCTAAAAAGAAAAAGAGGGGCAAACCTGATGGTTCAGGATGGAATCGAAGTGTATGTTACTGGGGCTGGGAAGAAGTGGAGGCGTGAGGCTGGAAAAGGAGGGAGAAATCAAGTGTGTGCCGATGTGCAGGAAGAAGTGAAACATGTTTTCTCTGCTCATTTTGCTGTTAAAAATCTTCTGAAGAAAGACACTGTCTCCTTCCATCAGATTTCTTTGCTCTGTTAAGCTTGACTGTTCAGAATTCTTTCCCTGCTCTTTGTTTTTCTGCAAAGCCACTGTAGTTTGAGCTCTTGGAGGAGCTCCTCGCAGGAGAGATTTCTAAAGGAATCTTCACCTCTGCAGGGAAACATGTGGAGGGCTGCAAATGTTGATGTGGGAAAGCCCCGGAGCTCATACTGTGGTTCTGGACTGTGTTTCATGGGTTTCTAGCGCAGGGCTCTCATGAAAGGGCAGAATGAGCTGCAGCTTGCACATACACTTGTCTGATACATATTTCCCAACAGGCACTCGGCCAGATCTAGATATAGAGCAGAGAACAACCCCCATGGAGAGATTCTTAGGAAGCCTTATCTATATATAGTCTCTATAAGTCTGTATCCGCTTTCTGCTGAGAAGCCAGTCTCTGCCTGGGGGTCTTGCTTAATGCAGATACACCCCGGCTTTTGAGAACCAGGCAAAGGTCCACAAGGCTTCCATCTGCTGCATCTTGTGAGTGATCTCCTAACGTGTCCTGGCTCCTGTTTTAGGGGGAATTCTCTACTGAGGGCCCCAGCTGCACTCCCTTGTGCTGTGACGCTGCTGTTGTGGCAAGCTGGTGACAGCTCCCATGGCCAGCTGGGCTTGTCCTCTGCAGGAGCACCCACCAGAGGGAACAGCTGCCAAGGCTGGGGCACATCCATCATGCCTGCGCCTTCTGAGCATGTGAGGTGTTCCCATTAAAGCAGTGAGACCGTAGCTTGGCAATGACTTGTCATGGTATAGCTCTCGTAGGATTTTTATGCCAGTGCAATTCCCTTTCTTGCAGCTGCTTTCACCAAGGTGTACCATGAGAGGAACCTGCACAGACATACTGCTCCTTCTGGAAAGGGAAACAATTTGCAGCGCTCAGCTCATCTGTTTCAACCTAACACAAGGAAAAAAAAAACGGAAAAAAAAAAACCAAAAAGAGAGACTGGCAGGTGGCTTAGATCAGAAGCAGGAACATGCAGTGAGGCAGACAAGGCTGCCTGTTCACACAGCAGTGTGGTCTCCTCTGAATTCCTGTATGGGTGCAGTTTTACAGTTAGGATGTCTGAGGCCGTTCCCAGCCACCTTTGCTTTCCATATAGTACATGACTTTTCCCAGCTGGTGCACCACCAGGTTTCGTAGCTGTCCTGGCAGCTGCTGAGGGCAGCTGTTGGAGGAGCATAGCCTTCTTTGTACTGCAGAGACTTTGCTGCCCATCTAGAATTTTTCCAGTGAATCCCAAAACCACAAAGAAGTGAGAGTCTGTGGAGTTTTGTACCAGCTTGAAATGTCAGTCTGGGAATAGCTCTCAAGGTTCTATTGGACCTGACGGTGTTGGTGAGAGACTCTAACAGGTTGCCGAGGGAAGCTGTGGATGCTCCATGACTGGATGTGTTCATATCCAGGTTGGATGGGGCCTTGAGCAAGTTGGTCTAGTGGGAGGTGTCCCTGCCATGGCAGGAGGGCTGGAACTAGATGATCTTTAAGGTCCCTTCCAACGCAACCCCTTGTATGATTCTATGACCTGCCTCCCTTAGACTTCTCTTTGGATGCATTTGCTCTGAGATTGTGAGTCTAGATCTTTCTTTTTAAAAGAGCAGCCCCATTTTCTGCACTGGAGAGAGTGATTCCTTTCTCCTGTCTATTAGGGAGCTGGTCTGGCAGCATAACTCAACCCTGTTCGGGCTAGAACCTTGACAAGACATTCTCTACCTTTCCTAAGCCCACGAAAGTCGTAGGGCTGTTGGAGGACATCTCCTTGCTCACACACATTTTTACAAATATAGCAGGATCATTTGAGGTCACTCAGTCTTGAGTTTCTTCAGGGAGAGCACACTTCAGCTGGAGGCTGTGCAGAGCTGCATTCCACTGCCTCTGGAGGGACTGTCCTGAAAATGCATGTTTATAACCTGGTCTCTAATCTCAAGACAATCTTGCAAACTTTCCGGCTCATCAGATAGGTGTGTGGTCTTTATTTCACCTTGTCACCTGTGTCCTGATTTCGCTGCTGTTTCAACTGGGCGATGGCAGGGGTTTGTAACGGGGACAGGAACAGTACCAGCTGTGGGGAGCCAGCATGGGGTGCTTTACCTTTTTACCATTCCATCTGTGCAGTGGGTAGTTGGAGGGGTAAGATGTAAACATTTCCCAGTCCTCTGCCTGTTACAGCAAAGCTCCAGTAGCTCGCTCACCGACGAACTGTTTATCAGTTGTGGATGAAGCTGTGTGTACTGTCCTGGTGCTCCTCAGGTAAGGTCCCAGCCTGCTTTTGCCAGCTCCTCTCAGGCTGCTGGGTCTGGTGGCTCTTTGTAACCTCCCTGCTTAGGCTGCCGCTCACCAGCACCTCTCCTGCCTCGTGCCGGCGCGAGCCTTTGAGATTTCACATCGTAAAGCGGACCAGGGCAGGCTCTGAGGGGTAGAGGTGAAGAAGTGGGTTGTGTTTCAGTTGGATCAGTTTTCTGCTGTGCTTTGCTGCCTGGTGGTCCAAATGGTTGTGCGGGCAGAGTGTGGGGATGAGGATGGAGCATGTAACCCCTTTAATCTAGCGCTGCGTCTGGGAAGTCATTAAGTGGAAGCAAGAGGTTGTTCTGCACGCTCCCAGTGTATGCACCACGCTTCTAATTTAGCAGAGCTTTTCTTTCAACCAGGGAAATGACTTTCTATGACCATGGGAGGAGAAGTCCAGCTGCTTATTTAGAGGCTTGTATTTGAGCTGGAAGCCCTGGGTGGTCTAGAGTCTTGTGTGTGTTCTCCAGCTTGGGGCTGCTGTTGTCAGAGCTGCAGAGTGGGTCAAGGGGAAGAGCTGGTTGGGGTGGAGGTCGTCTCTCCTTTTGGGCTCTAATGGGAGGCCGTCTGTGGCGGGAAGGAGGTTTTGGGAGCTAGGCTCTCTGCAAGGAGATTGTCAGACTGGCGCTTTCTAACTTGAATAATTGACAGTGGAAACCAAAGCTGCTGCAGATTGTCGGGGATGTAACCGAATCTTTCACACCGATTCTTATGCAAATTCAAACATGTGCTCCTGGTTTCTAATGGGACACCTACAAATGCAACTGGCTCCACTCAGAACTCGCTGGAGCTTTAATTGCTAATGACTTTGTAGTAAGAGCGTGACTTGCAGCCCTGCATCTCTAACAGTTTTTCTGTACTGCTCTTACCTGTACATACAGAGTTTCCATGGTTTGTTTTATGTTAAGTGACCTTTGGAGGTTCTGGCCTGTGGTTTTGTGTGCTTGATGCTGAAGCTGTCCAAGCAAAATGAGCTTGAACATTTCAGTGCCTTATTTCTCTGCTGGTATATTGAGGCTCGCTGAAGGTAACTGACATCCCCTTCAGTTCTGCAGAAAATCATTTGGTGAATTTAACATTGAGTGCAAATCATCTGAAGTAAATATACAACTGTGAGTTGATGAACACATTTGATAAGTATTATCTTGGGATCCTGGGGGAGATTGGTGTCTGCAATCTCCTGGCATAGCTTCAAAATTAGGCTTGCCTTTTTTTTTTTTTCGTACAAGTGCCACGTGGTAATGGAGCAGTTGGTCAAAACCATGTGGGCTTAATTTCTTTAAAACATAAGCAGCCTAGAAATGTTTGTTTATGTACAAAATATCCAGCCAGTGACTGTAAGCATTTCCATGTTTCTACAAGAAATGAACATAATTATATAATAAGCAAGGATTCATGTGGCTGAACTTGTCTCCCATCTGGCATTAGTTGAATTGATGTTTTCATCTGCATGACCTCTTGGGGTGGGGAGAAACATTGAGAATAGAAACGTGGCTGAAACAGGCCTTCTGAGGCCGTATTCCAGCCCCTGTAAAGGCTGGAGCAGCTTCACTGAACAACCCCTGACACCTGCTTGGAGGAGCAACTATAATCTCCTTCTGCCATGGTCCATATTACTGGGTAGGTATTGTAGGAGTTTTAAAACGGTTGTTTTTAGTTGACTGAGGAGCTGTGTGTCCTGCACACAGTCCTCCCCCAGTATATAAATTTATATTCAGACTGAACAGATTAGCTACAGCAGGAAGAGCTTCCTTCTTAAAATAAAGCTATTGTTGGAGCATCACTTATAAATCTCTAGTACTTCTAATCCTCTTCTCTAATCCTGTCCTCCTCCCGTGGCCCTTTCCACCCTTCCATCTGCCTGCTGATTCACAGTTTGCAGGGTCTACACTGAGTTTCTTGGGGTCTTACTCTGGGAGCTCTTCATCTCAGGCAGGCAATTTTCACTGTCAAAAGGCTCATTCCAAAGTGTCCCTTCATTAAACTATACCTGCATGCTTTCGAACTGCTAGAAAGATGATATGCTGCTTTCCTGATCAAGTTGCACCTACTGCCTTAAAATGAAGGATTTGGAAGGAAAGCTGAGAACTGCAAGAACTGGATCATATATATTTCATGTTGCTGGTGGCTTGCTAGGGGCTGAACTCCCTTTTATTTGCTCTTCTACTTCTTCCCTATGCTGTGCCTGAAAGCGTGCCAGAGTTTAAGGTGCTCCGATTTCTCTTTCAGGCTGTTGGGATCTGTATCTTCTTTCTGTCAGTATTCTGCCTTAATTTGCTTAGTAGAGCTGAAGACCATTAGTGTAGGCTTTGTCCTTGATTCACAAATAAACTTTGAGTGTCTCCACGTACTTGGGTAAGCTTTGCATGCTCATGTTTGGTCCCGATGAGGATCTGAGACAGCTACTTGAAGACCCCAAAGCAGATCAGAGGATTTTTTTTTTTTTTCTTCCCAACGTGTAGCGTTCGGCAGCTCAAGTGTAAAGCTGCTCGCTGAGACGAAACTCTGTTGGTTCTTTACCCTTGGCCCGTGGGGATATGCTTGAGGATCAGAAGCCTGGCCAGTAGTTAGTTCAAGCAAACCGGCAGAGCTTTTTCCAGGGAGAAGGGGTTTGAGAGGTGAATGTCCTCAGCCCTTGTTCAGCATACTCCTGTTTTTCTGACATATAAATGGCAGGTCCTGCTGAGTGTCCTTAAAAACCCCCACCCATTCATAGTTGCTATTGCTGTTCATTCCATTGTTTCGTTGTTCCAGGATCATAACCTAAAGGTACTGGCAGTGCTGAAGGGCTGTTTATATTCCTGCTGCACCTGCATTCAAGGCCCGCTTTTGTGTGCGGGTCCTTTGCTCAGCTCCCCTCCGTGCTGACGGCGCTGCCTTTCGAAGATACGTCTGCCTTGTCTGGGTTCAGATGCTCAGGTTTGCTTTGCAGCACTGTTCTGCTGATCCGAGTAGCCTGTTTCCTGGTGTTTCTGCCTTTGTACAGCACCGGCCATCAGGAGGATCTCTGGATGAAAACCCTGTTTGCACCCCGGTGCTTGAGTACAGGCTCTGCTCCAGAGTTGGGTGGCGAGGAGGTTTAGCCTGAGCTCACCGATGTCCCAGCCGTGTGCTGCCTCCTGCCTTCTGGTGGTTATTTCCTTCTCCCCTGGTTTCTCTCGGCATTGCCAGAGGCCGCTGCTGTGATTTGGAGCCGTGAAAGCACTGGGTTTCTCCCAGACAGGGACTCAGTGCGCACGTTCCCTGCAGAACGGCTCGCTCTGAGGCTGTCTGTTGAGTACTGAAGTCATCCAGTTCTTCACAGGGCTTTCAGGGAAAAGGTGCTTTCTCTCTTGGGTGCTTTTTAAGTGCTGTGCAAATGAGCCTGTCAGTAAAGCAACTGCCCAGGAATCCTGCTTTGCTTCGCTTTGCTTTCACCAGCAATGTGCTGGAGACTGAGCTATGTGAGGCTACCGCCAACGGTGGACTCTCAGAGGTAGCTCTTCATTTAGGAACAGCCATGAGATGATTTCACTCTGCTTTGCTTTGATTCGTTTTCACTATGTCGTTGTATTTCTCTCTGGCAGCGGTCAGATTTGCTGATGGTTCATATTTTAGCTGGGGGGGAAAAAAATGCCCCTTGTGATTCTGGTATGTCTGTATGCAATGAAAAATGTTGAGTGGGCTGGGAATAGCTTCCAGCAAAGTTGTATCGGTTTCTTGGAGCTCTTTTGTTCTGTAGAAATTCCTTTCTTTTCTCTCCCGCTTCCCATCCCCCTGCCAACCCACCTCTTTCTGAGGAGGACATACTGAGGTATAATTCACAATAGAGTGACTGAAGTGAAATATGCACAGCCGCAAATGCGTTTTTAAATGCTCCTTCATTGTGAAGGCAGCTCTCTGTGCAGGTTTGCCTTTCTAGTGGCCAAGGGATCCGAACGGAGTAACAAAGAGGATTTTGTTATGAAAACACTTGACTTTGATTTGTATCAAGCTCCGGGAATGTTACGACCGCTCGCTACTTTAGAGGAGAGTTAGGAAGTATCTGGAGCAGCGGAGATCTGTGCTGGGGAGATCCGTTAGATGTGTCCCTGAGAAAAGGGAACATACTTGACTTTTCCTCTGCTCTCTCCCTGCCTTGTCTTGCAGAAATCATAGGACAGCTGGAGTACGATAAAGGACACATCAGACAAAGCTTTTATTGACATTTGAATGTCCAATCTTGCACGCTGCAGCTCTCCTCTACCTTCCCACTGATTGGAGAAGCTTTGCCACTCTCGTGACACTTTGGATCCATCAGACTTGATGCTTCTGTGATTTTTTTGCTTTTTCATGGAGTGTAATAAAGCCCAGCAACTGGAAGCTGGGGGCATTCCGTATTCTGTGGCAGTCACTATAGCCCAGTGCTGTCAGGATTTGGTATGGTGCTGACTGAATCACAGCCATACCCAGAGCCAATGACTGTTTATAGGTAAGTTGAAATAGCTGTATTGACATCCAGGGCATCACAGAAGGCAGAATTCGGTGCAGCTTGGTGTGAATAATTCTCTAATTTCTGCAAATTCAACAGTTCATCTTATCTCCCACAGTTCTTATCTCTTGAACAGTGAATTCAGGCTTCTTCTCTAGCTTTTCTTTCTCTGGTTTCTGGCCTCTGCCAGTCTCCTGGGATATCTTTGTTCCAAAATTATCACCAGATTTTCTAAGCTATTGCATAAGTAACTTTGGGCTTTTCTCCTGTGAGTGAATTCGCGCTCTACATCAGCCCTTGGAGAGGACCTGCTCCGAGTCGAATCCAGTCTGCATTTGAGATGGTGCATCTGCCAAGAGAGGACCTTGCTTAATATGAGTCATGGGGGACCATGTGCCTCTGCACTGTTCTTGCTGCTTCAGATGTGAAAACAGAGAAATGACTTAGTGATTTGGAGCTACATGAACGTTTTGCATGGTCAGAATTCACACAGGAATATCTCTTCGTGATACAGTTGTAATGTATTCTTCTTGGCTCCAGTGTTTCCCTTCAGCCAGCTTTAAGGTGCTTGCCATGAGCTGACCTTTTGCTTCACAGCAGTGGAAATGAAGGCTCAAAATAAACTTCTGGGGAGTGGTAGCAAATCTGGCTATCTGGAGAGCAAATCTGGCTATCTGGAGAGCTCGAGCTCACTGGGGCCTCTGTTGGGAGCCCCAGAAATGCTGCTCTTGTTCTCTCCCTCTGTAGGGAAACAGGATTTCTTCAGAGACGTGGAACTGGCTGCCTCAGTGCTGTCTATCATACCAAACCAGGACTTGGGATACTTCTTGCAAATTGCATGCAAAATCTTAAAATGGGAAGCATTGGGGATACTTCTTGCAAATTGCATGCAAAATCTTAAAATGGGAAGCATTAGGGATACTCCTTGCAAATTGCATGCAAAATCTGAAAATGAGAAGCATTATTCTACTGTTTGTAAGATGTGAAGATGTCTCATTGCGGCTTCAGTGTAACCACCCAGACTCCAAAGGAAAAGAGCATGAGGAATGCTGGATTTGCATTGCCTTGTAACAGATGGGCACAGAAAAGGAGATTTAATGTCTTACAGGTACCCCAACAGAGAATTTTTTGCACCATCCTTTTAAATCTCATCTCAATCTGCCAGACATGGAACATTTAACGGCTTCGCAAATTGTGTTGTTCAGTAAATCATTTGCCTGTTAGTGTATTTGAGGCTATTGGGGAAAAATCTCAGGAGCCAGACACATATAATGTACATAAATACATTTCATGTATGACTGGCTATACACAGGCCCAGGTGCAAAGTTTGATGTACTTGGTGTTAGCTGTGGTCACGTGGTGAATTTCAGAGCGTGGTCCTCTGGGTGTGGAAGGCATAAAAAATGAAGGGTAAATCCCATCCTGATGCTGGAAAAAATGTTGTGATGCTTGTCCTTTTCTTATCCCCGCTGATGATCCTTCAATGTTTCTGTGAGAGAAGTAAGGTTGGAAAGCTGCAAGTTGGAAAAGGACCTGGGGGTGTTGATCGATAGTCAATTAAATATGAGCCAGCAGTGTGCCCACATGGCCAAGAAGGCCAATGGCATCCTGGCTTGGATTAGAAGCACCGTGGCCAGCAGGAATAGGGAGGGGATCGTCCCCCCTGTACTCAACACTGGTGAGGCCACACCTTGAACATTGTGTTCAGTTCTGGGCCCCTCAGTGCAAGAAGGACATAGAAGTGCTGGAGCATGTCCAGAGGAGGGCAACGAGACTCGTGAAGGGCCTGGAGCACAAGTCCTATGAGGAGAAGCTGAGGGAGCTGGGGTTGTTTGGTCTGGAGAAGAGAAGGCTGAGGAGAGACCTTCTCGCTCTCTACAGCTACTTGAAAGGGGGTTGGAGCAAGGAGGGGACAGCCTCTTCTCCCTGGTGGTGTGTGACAGGACCAGAGGTAATGGATGCCAGCTGTGCCAGGGGAGGGTTAGGCTGGACATTAGGAAACATTTCTTCACTCAAGGGTTATTAAGCATTGGAATAGTTTACCCAGGGCAGGGGTGGAGTCTCCATCCCTGGAGGTATTCAAACGGCGTGTGGACCTGGTGCTTAGCGACATAGTTTAGTGGTGAGCTTGCAGTGTTTGATCGAAGGTTGGACTAGATGATCTTGAAGGTCTCTTCCAACCAAAGACATTCTGTGATTCTCTTTGACAGCACAAGTATGTGCACCTGCTTTCAGGCTGCTCCTTGTCTCATTTGTAAAGAGCGGCACCGACCACAAAGTGATGCTGGTACCTGCTCCTTGCTCTCAGTATCACTGTCACATTAGCGTTAGCCGGTTGCATCAGGCGAAGGTATTAGAAGAGAACATTTTCAGGGAGCTGAGGCTGAGCTGGCTTAGAGT
The DNA here is from genome assembly GCA_013396935.1 of Baryphthengus martii. NCBI lineage: Eukaryota > Metazoa > Chordata > Aves > Coraciiformes > Momotidae > Baryphthengus > Baryphthengus martii. The sequence goes on from VWZK01002273.1 coordinate 324,824, forward strand.
TTGGTCTCTGTGAGTAATGATCTAATGGTGGGGTCCTTGTTGGCAAATAGAGTCCCTCTCAGCATTGTTTCGGCTCCTCAATAATCCCTCCCAGCAGTGAACACGAATGTCCTGCCGAGGAAGAGCTGCCTCACTTCCAACCTCTGCTTGTTCGAGCCTCATTTGCCTCCCTCTGCTTCTTCTGTAGAGCGTTTACAGTTTATCTTGATACATCTGGGTTCTGTGGGAACTCGCCAGCCTGATGGAAGGTTGCGGGATTCTGATTGTTATAAATCACCTTTTGTTTTACTGCTTATATTCAGCAATAAAAAAATCTTCCGGGGGGTCTGGCACGAGTTCTGAGCAGTAAAGACCAGCATCTCGGAGCACCTTGCGTCTACCACGACTTAACCGTTCCGCTGGCTTACACAGGTCACCGATATTTTAATAAATATTCTTGACAAATTGAACTAATGAGTTCGGGCATTTGGCTTGCTTTGCTGCTCCCATATTGCTTTCAGGAATGAAATATCACCAACAATAATGCTGAGAAAAATGTCATATCTAAATAACATTGAGTCTCTGCTTGCCAGCTCCACTTCCGACAGCTGCTGAGGAGGTTTAGAGTATTAAAGAAATGCAAATGTTTCTCTGGAGCAAATCACTGTGTTCTGCCCACCACTGCAAGTGTTTGACACTCGTGGTTCTTCTGAACTCTTTTAGTAAAAATTGCGGTTCCCTCTTTCCCTGATAAGCTTAATGTAAACTTTCGGAAAAGAGGGTGAGCCAAGTCTGAGTCGCCAGGTTTTCTCCCGTTTCCCTGAGAAATGCAGTGAAATCTCAGTCGCAAGGGTTTTTACAGAAAAGAAAACAAAATAGAAAACGTTGCGCTATTTCCAAACAAGTGCTTTCTTTTTCAGTAGCCGCTCTTGAAAGTAGAGCATACAGAGTATATTTAGATGCGAAGAGAAAGATTGCAGGAGGCGGGGGAAGACGTTTTTAAAGAGCTGTTGAGAGACATTTTGAGATCACCTGGCGTTTCCCTAAAGGAAGCTGCTCTTGCTGAGAGGGGATCAGAAGCCTGAGAGCTGTTGGCAATCCCACTGCAAGGGCTGGAAGCGCATCTCCTGGCTGTTCCCCGGGCCGTAAGGACAACCTGGAGATGTGGATTCTTTCCCATTCAGATGTCTCCTCAGAGCTGGACAGGGGAGAGACGTTTTGTGCGGTCTTTGTCAATGCAAAAGCTGCTGCTGCTTCACTGTAAAGTAACCTCTGCGGGTCAGCTTTGAAGACTAAAAGAGATCCTAGTTTCTGTTCATTGGTGCACTTTTGGTGGGTTCTGTAGTTTTCAAGGCCTTCAGTGGAGAGCTTGTGTTGTGCTTGGCAGGAGGCCAGGCTCTGCAACCCTCTGCAAACCTTTTTGGTTGATTTTCGCTGGGTTTGGAAGTTTCGGATGCTGCCGAAGTTCCATCCATGGCAGTAGTTCCATTTCAGCCACCTCATTCTTGCATCAACCTGGGCAACGTGGTTAATGGCTTTTGGAATCTCACTACCTCCCTTATTCCTGTGCTTCGGTGATTTCCTTCCCAGCTCATCCGTGCTCTTGTGAGCACTCCAGCAGACAGCATGCAGATAAGCGAGCAATGGAAGGATGGAAGAGATGCTAGGGCTGGGTGTGGGAGCATGGTGCAGCTTCAACCAAAGGCATCAAGAAGCCTCTTTCCTTGCAAGGAGTGCTGAACACTTTTGTCTCTTCAGACCTTTTGTGACCCCTGTGAATATTGCAAAGCTTCTCTGTTTGCCCCTTCCTTCTTGGGGAGACAAATCTGCAAGGGATAGTACAGTTCAGCTGCTTTACCCTCGATGTTTTGCTCCAGTTTGAGGGCTGTTAACCGGTGTTCCCAGTGTGTTACGTGCTGAATAGAATCCCCAGCTTTAGTGACAGCATCCACAGTTCTTTGTGAATTATATTTAGCACTCATTGGAGGCAGCTTTGTCAGCTGGATATTATTGCCTTGTAAAAACTGGCCACGTTCACAACCCTGTAAATGCTTCTGGGAAAGAACCTTCCTTTTATATAACTATGTTAATGTGTTTGTTTTGGAACCATCCTTTGAGCTGTGGCCAGAGGACGAGTCGGTTGTCAGCGTTGCACACACAGCCCAGCGGGTGCTGTGGTGCTCAGAGGAGCTCAGCGCTTTCAGAGCGCACGGCCAAGGTGCTGTGAGCCTTACTCAGGGCACTTGGTACAGCTGTGGACATTGCTCTTGGTGGAGCTGGTGGTTCTCCTAACCTTCCTCCCAACCTGTAGTTAAATACGTTAGGGTTTGGAGTTGCAACTTTCCCTTTGCTGGTCCTTCCCCATAGTTCAGGTTGCTAATAGTGTATTTTTGGAACCTCTGCATGCTGGAAAGAAGTCATACTTTGGAATGCTACGTAGTTCTGTGTTTGAGGCATGAGAATTGTGCAAAAACCCCTGTCTTTCTAACTCAGGCAGCAAATTCTGATATTTCTTTGACTGTCAACCCGTTAATCTCTGGCGTTAGGGAGAGCGGAGCTGGCATTAAACGCAGGGTGATGAAAGGAGCAGAGCAGTGGCTCTGTGAGCTGTTGGGGTAGCTGGCTGCACATGCCCATCTGGAAGAGGGCCAGAATGGCTGGATTTGCCAGAGTTGCTGCAATGAGAACAGCACTGGGATCTGTCAAGTGTTCTTCTAGTCCGAATGTGAGCCTGCCAGCCAGATGCTTTGCATATTTGATTGCTGTGCTGGCTAATACCAAACGTAACATCAAAGTTCACAAATGTTTTCTGGTGCTGCTACTGACTGCTCTGCCTTTACCCTCACAGGACATCTTGGGTTCTCAGTAAAAAAGCAAACCACCGTTTGGGCTTTAAATGATGCCTGTGTGATTCTCCTATCTTGTTCATTTGAAGCCGTATTGCAAACTGGGAGAAGAAAACCATATTCTTCTGGCTCTTGATGCAACTCAAGATTACAGAATGATGATCTGCTAGGAATAGGCCAGCCTGCCCTGGCTTTGGGTCCAGATGGGTCAGCCAGGAAAAAGCAAGCTTGAAAACAAACACAAAAGCCCACCCCCACAATTCCTTTTAAAAAATTCCAGCAGCGGTTTTCAGAAAGTCTGTTTATTCAAAGCAGTATAAGGTGGTTGTCTTTCAGAGGAGCACCAAGGCTCAGGAATTACATGCCATCAGGATCTTGGCTTTAACTGGGAGGGCCGTGCGTCTGACTTGCTGCGGAACTGGGAAGCATTTGGAGATGGTTGAGTGAGAAGTAATTTGATGGGACCCATGGTGTCAACCTGTCTGGCCTCTGGAGTGACAGACTGTTCAGCTCGCCTCTGCGTCAGAAGGTGTCGTGGAAACTGTTGGAAAGGGAGAGAAATAAGGCAGAAAGATGGCAAATTGTTCATGCCTTGAGAGCAAGCACAGATTTAGGGACACCAAGATGCCATCTGTTTTTAACTTGACTGCTTTCTTAGCTGGAGGCTTCCTGGCCCTCATTTCAGATGATGAAGAGATCACAGTGACAGGTAACCCAAGTGGAACTGAGCTCCTTGTTACAAGCTCATCTGACGTGGGCCTAAAGTCAGGACTCCCGCTGGCATCTTTTTTTTCCTCTTGATAGGTCATTTACAAAGGGGAGGATCCAGGATATTGCAGGCTGAGTCCTGGCCTCATGATTTGCAGGCCTTGCAGGACATCGCGTGCTGGGGCTGCTGTGTCTCCTTGGGGTACCGAGTGGCCTGCCACAGTGGGAATGAAAAAAGGAATAGCACCGAGCTGTTTGAAAGAGATTTGAGTGCAAGAGCGCTTGGAGACCTGTGCTTCTTGCCACCAAAAAGAAAATGGCAAGTGCAAAATCAGAGTATAGTCTGCAGGCCTCTGAATCTGCCTGCACTCAGCTGCATCTGGCTCCTCGCTGCCCAAGGAACGGGGCAGGGGAGCTGCTGGGAAGTGCTTGTTTGAAGACCAGAGTTCTTGACTCAATAGTAAAAGAGGCTTTGCCATCAGCCTGCTCTGGGGAGAACTGAGGGGGACCGAGCAGGGTGTCGAGGAGCTGTGATATCCCCAGTTGCTGTGGAGACCTTACAGCTGCCAACCTGCTGCTGCTGCGCTTGGAGATGCCGCGCTAGGAGTTGAGGCGTGGATGTGGTGGAGGAGAGGATGGGGGAGAGTGAGGGCTACCATCCAGGCAAGGCCATGCTGGAGAAAACATGTGCCTTGAGGCATTTTAATTAACCCTTTCGTCTCCCTGACTGGTGCCTGTAACAGAGCTAGTGACCACAGTGAGGATTTCCTGGGCTACGTGTGTGCTGGCAGGCTGGGTGCTGTCTTTGTTCTGGTCAGCTTGGGAGGGGGGTGCTGGCAGAAATGGAGGCAGAGATGCGCTGCTCCGTGCTTTGCAGCAAGCTGCCTTTAGCTCTGGTGGTCCTTCTCATCTGCTAGCTGCTTTGGTCTGCCTTTCCTTTGGGGTGTGATTAGTTTGCACATTTGTGTAGGTGATTTTGTGCCAATCTGCAGGGCAGGTGGTTGGAGCTTCGCTGCACCCCACCTGGCTCTCATAAGCTCCGTGGTTTGTGCCTTTATTTTGATGCTGGCTAGCTGAGAAATGAAGCCCTAGCCACAGAAATTATTTGACCAGCCCACATCCTACAGGCTCCCCCTCTCTGACATGTTGTACTTTGACCGCTCTTATTAGGTGCTCAAGTGGGAGATTGGCATTTCAGCAGTGAGAGACAGGACTGCAGTGCAAGGATCTCTCCTGCAAGTTTGTTAGACCCATAGCAACCACTGGCTTTTGCTCAGATGGATGTGGCTATGCCTGCTCTTTTTCCATCTTGCTGCTCGTTCCTTGGCGGTGGTACCTCTGGTTGCTGGAGCTACTACTAAATGAATACAACAAATATCAGATGTGTTTGTGTCATCTGTAATATGGAAAATGTTATCCTGATGGTCTGCCGAAGGAGCCTAAACTGTGAATCAGCTTTTCGTTATTTGCTGACCTCTTGTCTTTAAAACTAATAAAACATTTTCCTAATGCCTCAAAACTTTAAAACATTGATCAAATCTAACCCCCCAGCACCGTAAGCTCTTTCCTGGGTGCTCACTTTGGTGTCAGGATGGTGTGAAAACAGAGATGAATTTGCCTGACTCCTTTGCACTCCATTGCCTCTCTGAGAAGCAGACCTAACCCCTGGCTCATGGGTTTTCAGTGAGGGGGTGTTTTTTCCTCCTTAAGTCTCCCTGTAAAGGAATTTGAAACCATCAAAATGAAGAATGAGAACCAAACATACAGCAGTGTGTTCAGGAACTGAGATCCTGACTTGAGATCAAGAGATTTGTGAAGATTGCTGCTTCTGCTCTCACTGAAGGGACTTCTTAAAGGGAGAGAAAGCTGCTGTTCCTCTGTAGCACAGTTCAGAGCACGTACCTGCTTGTTGGGGACACACAGGCTGGTTTCCTGCCTATATGCCTTGGAATACATGAGGTCTTGGCCAGGTGGTCAGAATATGGTGTGACACAGCTGCCAGCTTGCACAAGAAGTTTTACTTGGTGACCTGGAGCTGTGGAGATTTAGCTTTAACCCCTGTGGGTAGTTTGACCAGCATTACTGTGCCTCAGTAATGCCTTTTCCTTTCCAGACTGCTGGAGCACTAAGAAATGACAGGTGACAGTGGAATATGTGAACTCCTATTTTGGGAGCCAGGCTTATTTGACTTGCAGGGATCCTGATCCCTTTCTGCCTTGGCTGGGTTCCCTAGAGCCAGCCAGAAGTGGGACAATGTCTCGTCCTGCTGAATGAAGATATCTCTGAGCATTTTCCAGCTAATACTCTGGATTGGAGTGTCTAAGCTCGGACGTGCTTGAATCCATGGTCTAGTGACTGTGTGCTGGTCCTCAAATAGCAAACGTGCCCATATAGAATGCTAGTAGGATCTTTTTAAAATTATGCAGGTCTGCAGAATTTTGATACCCCCGTCACTTTTGCACACTCGATTTGGAGCAGATCTATTTGTAATACATTTGAAGTGAGCAGGGCAGTATCTCAGCTGTAAAAGGGTAGTGTCTGGCTGTGTATGCATGTCTGTCAGGTCCTTGGGAGAGCCTGTTGTGTAAAATAGGCTGCCATCCTCTTACCTGTCTGAGCAAGACCTGCTTGCTATGGTAGTGGTCTTAGTCTGAAGAATCTGAAGAGCTTAATTCTCTGTATTAATGCTGGGAAGAGGATTTCAAGATCCTTGAGAACAAGAACAATGAAAGTACTTGCTCTGCAATTGTTTCCTGGCTTCTTAAAGATTATGTGAATGAGTCTGTAGCCAGAACAGCTGACTAAAGGCTGCTGTCTAGCTTGGTAGTGTGAATGAAGGAGAAGCAAGCAGAGGGAGCGTACAGGACTCTTCCGCTTCTTTGCGAGTTCCTCAGGTTTTGTTTCTGGAAAGACTGAAATTGGGGTGCTTGACCTCTGCCTCCTCATTTGATTTCTTCTTGCCTTGGAGCTTACCTGTGAATGGGACTGACAGTAGATCATTTTGAGTCAATTAGCTGGTAAACTCTGGGGAGTGAAGAAGGACTTCTACTATTGCTACCCTTGCCCAGAGGCCCTACTCTGATGCTTCAGCAACATTAGAGGCTAGCTCTTCTCCCCAGCCTGACTTTCCCAGGCCACTACAGAGCCCTGCCTTTAGCAGGGAAGTGCAGCAACGAGGACACCCGTGTGTTGTTCTGCTCTTTGTGGGCGTTCATACCTCACTTAAGCAGCTGCCTCTGAAAAATGCTGTGTGGGGCTCCTGGCTCTGGCCTCTCCTGCACAGAGGCCCTTGTAGCTATGTGCAGAATGACTCTGTTGGGCCGGGCAAGGAGGCGTGTGGAGGCGACTGTCTCCCTCCACTTCTCCTTCAAGTGGCTCGCGGTTTATTTTGGGAATGACTTGTGTGTAAAGTGTCAGCTCAGAGCACAACACTCAAAGTTAAGATTGAAAGCAGGGGTAGGAGGCTGCTTGCTGCCCCAAGATGCTGAAATAACTTGGGTGAGGTAGAGCTGTCCAGTGATCAAATGGAAACCTATTCCTTTCCTTATAGCCACTGGTGGATTGAAGGTCACAGACCTTGGAGGAGAACTCTCCTAGCATGAAACGTTTTCTCCGGGAACAATGTCTTCACAGCTTTTAACCTGGACAAAGGGTGTCTATGTAGTGAACTAGAGTCTGCGTGCCCCACCTCCTGTCCTGCACTGGAGTCCCCTGTAGCTGTGGATGCATCTGTTGTTATTCTCGTATTTTAATTAAGCCCCACAGAAGTCAAATCTTTAATTTTTAATTTTTCCTTCCTGTTGATTTGCCTGTCTCTGCATGAGTGAGGTCTCAGCACAATTACTGTGCTCCCTGTGGAGTAACAGACGTTTAATTCAGCGAGGCAGACTCTTTCTTAGAGGGGATTTATTTTTCTGATCTTCTTACTCAGAGGGATGCAAAGGCAAAATATCCAGTGAGTAAAGAATGTGACACTTTATTTTGTTGTTCTGGCCAAGTTTGCTGGATCTTAGTTACCAAAATGTCACGTTATTTGCAGATAACTGCCTCCTTGAGCAAAGAGCTCGTGATGAACAACTTGCATTAGCAGGATGAGTCAAAACCTTTGGGTCAGGTCCAGATTTCCTCTTTAAAACTGCATTCTTGCATCAGCGATGTAAAAAGATGACGAGTTCCAGTCTTGTAGAATGCATTAAGCTGTCTCACGATTAGTTAACCTGAGAACGGGATCAGGCCATTACCTTGTGCCTCTTTGCTGTGGTTGGGACATGCGTGACCAGAGGTGACCCAAGCTCCTTGGCAGGCACTGCCTGCCACTGTGTGGGACCCAGCTATGCTCGTAGCAGGGAGATCTACTATGAATCTTCAAGAAAATGGTGGGGAATCTTGTCTCTCAGATTTCCATTGTCCTTACTTAACACTGCTTCAGCTAACAGTGCTTTTGAAAGGTTAAAGCAAGCCCCTTGTGCAACCATAGCTCTCACTGCTGGAAAAAAACATGCAAAGAAAGGGTTTGTCTACACCTCCTATATTGCAGCCCTAGGCATTTTATAGACCACTCAAGATACTTCAGGCTTTTTCAGCTCCAGACTTGAGGCTTCCTCAGTTCCCCTTGTGTGTGTGCGCGTGCTAGTTTATTTTCCCTGCGTTCCCAGAGATCGTGTGTGGGTATTAAAAATGCCCAAACGTAGCTGTGTTCTTTTCAGATCTTTCCAGGTCCACCTGTGTCTGTTTTTTTCTTACCGATGTTTAATCTTAACAGGCACCTTGATAGAAATGTTTTGTGAGCCCAGTCCCCTTCCTGGTCCCTGGGACTTGACGGAAATTACAACAAAACCCAGGCAAAAGATAAGCGTGTGGCAGGAGGTGCCGCTGTTATCGGAGGCGGTTATAGCAGACGAATCCTTGCCCTGCTTGCAGGTGTGAGCGGCTCAGGGTCCTTGTCCTGGTGGCAGGGGCACCGTGCTGGCTCTGGAGGCAGTGACATGCTTGGAATATGCCTTTTCATGATTCTTTGAGTAAGGTATGGCTCCTTTCTGCCACACGTTCTGAAGATGGCTTTGATTTGTAAGCTGCAAACTTAGACTGAAGTCCCAGGACAATAAGTGTGTTGAGGGTCAGGGTGATCGGGTGGGATTTAAACCCTCTCCTCTCATAGAGAATATAAACATTTCATTGTATTTTTGTGTGAAGCGCCTTTTAGTACCAGCAACCCAGCAATGGGGGATAAAGAAAGCAGATGTGTCCTGTGTCTTTTTTTTAACTACTTTTGTTTTTCTGATCACTATGAAGGAGGCTTTTAATTTTATGTTGTTTTTTTTTCTTTCTAAGCACCAAGTGCTCCATAGGGCTTGATCAAAGCTCATAAACGATGAATTGAAGGAATGCCTGGCGGAGAACAGAACGCCCTCCTTGTGCTCTACTCTGTATGCTGAGAACACCATTGTTTCTTCCTGTACCTTTTTCATCCTCGAGCTTGGGCCAGAGAGAAAAGGCCTTTGTTCCTTGCCTGTCGACCGAGACAATGCCAGAGTGTTGTCCTACCTCGGCTCCCGGCACCTGACTGGCCCAAGCTCTGTGGCTTTTGGCAAGCTGGGCACCATTGTCCTCCAGCTCCAGGGTTACAAAGGAAACAAATGGCATCACAGCCTCCTTCCTCCAGAGCCTGGCCTGGCTGTTTGGTTCAGGACGCGGAAGGAAAGCCGGCAGCCCCTCCTGCACCCGGGAATGAGGGGCACAGTCTCGCCTGACTCCCAGCTCACAGGGGCGCTCGGGTTTGCGGTTGGCTGCGCTGGCCTGTCATCTCTGACGGTCCTGTCTTCTGATGCAAAACTGCTAAGGAGAGAGCTTTTAGTTCTCTCTTTCTCTTGTTTTTTGAGATCCTGAAAGCAGGAACCGGTGCTTTGCAAGTGAGCAGAAAAAGCAGATAGTGTGGACTGGGATGGAGGAGAGGTTGACAAGGGCAGATTTGGAGAGGTGCTTGAGGGAAGAGCATAAGAACCAAGACAGTCATCTCCCCATTCCTAGCCCTGTGCAAGAAGCAGAGTTCAGGCAGAGCCACAGGCGTTTCTGGATGAGACAAGCAGCAGCTGCTTCAACATCTGCTGCTGCTCCAGTCAGAAAGAGCCTTTAGATGTGTCTCCCCTGCAGGTTTGCACCCAGGCTGATGGTGGTCTACCTTCAAGCATTGCAACAAAGCAGCGTTGCAGCTTCCTGCTGTGGTGGAGGTGCATGTCACCCTTGCAGCAGTGACTTGTTGGGTTCCTAACGCCAGCGTTCAGTCCTGTAGTTCAAGTGCAGGCTTCAGCCAGTGGCACTTTTGTTACTGCTGCCTGGTTACGCACCTAAATCCAGTGTCGGCTCCTCTTGCCTTCCCATGTACTGCTGGATTTGTCCCCTTCCTGAACAGCCCTGATGTTGTGCTTTATCTGGAAGAGCGAGCTCTGCAGTGGACTTCAGAGAAGCCATGCTGAGGCTTCCTAACATCCCATGGCAGAGGCCCAAGGTACACGTGCCATGGGGTAAGGACCTGACACAAAGGCAATGCTGGCTCCTGGCCAGCGTGAAGGATGGTGTCCAGTCACTAGAGCCCACCTGGCAACTTTCTCTGGCCTCCGCTTTCTTCAAGTGGAGTTGTCTTTTCTTCAGGTTCATCTTTTCCTGAAGTTAGTTCCTAGGCATGCCTGCTTCATTACACCAGCAGGTGGGAACTTCTGCAGAATTGTCAGTGCCAGTAGTGTGATTCCAGCACCTCAGAGCCTTAACTGGCCTGCACCTAGAGTCATAGCATGTTAGGGGTTGGAAGGGACCTCTAGAGATAGCTGGGCCAAACTTTTATCTGCTCCCAAGCTCCCTGTGCCTGAAGGCAGGAGCGCAAACAGCTGTAGCCGGAACAACGAAGCATTGCCTGAGTAAAGAATGTGATTTCCTTAGGTATGTGTGGCATGGGAACATCAGAGCCAGAGGACGCTGCTTCAGTGAGGAGGAGCATGTGTGGGTTGACAAGAGGAGGTGGGAGCAAGATCTTTGGAAGCCAGTAGTCTGAAAGTGACTAGGAGAGCTTTGTAGATGCGTTTAAAATTAGTCTGACCCAGTGCTTTTATAGAGCTAGAATTTAATTCTTCTGATGCTAAAGCTTTTGGTCTAACTCGGAGCAAAAGTTCCCAGGCTGATGGTCGGTGGAAGTCTGTGCTGTGAGGCACTGTCATGTGGCCATGGCTCTGTATCAGAGAACTGTACCTCCTGCCCTCCTCCTTCTAGTTGTGAAAGGTTGGAGAAATGCAGTCTGAAAAGCCAGGGAAGCCTCACTCATTTCTTCCGTCTTTATTGTCTGTATGAGTGCATGGCCTGTGTCTGGAGCCTGTTCACCCTCAAACTGGAATACTGCTGTGTGTAAAACCTGTTCAGAGCTTTTTCCTTTTTCAGGCATGATTGTAACTATTTCTCTTCTGTTCCTGTTTGCAGGTTGTGCAGCTTGACTTTAAAGAAACTGGTTGTCTTAAAGGAATTGGATAAGGAGCTTATTTCTGGGGTCATTGCTGTCAAAATGCAGGTAATTGCTGCTCAGTTTTAAGAATTAAATGTGTTGCTTGGGTAAAAATACTGGCAGATGCCGAAGCTGAGCTTCACCTCTCTGAGCATCTGTTGCAGCCAGGGGCTACTTAAGTACATCAGGGCATTCTGGATGTGTGGAGAGTATCTTCTTATCCTTCCCCCGTCTTCCTACTGAATTTCACTGTTGTAAGCAAAGGCTGTTCTTCACCGAGGGCTCAGCACGAGCTTATCTGTAAGTAAAAATGCTCTTTGCTGATCATATGCTGTCACCTCTTCTCCCTGAGCTGTCACTAAATCCAAGCCTAGTTCTCTATTTAACATGATTCAGCTCACTTTAGGGCTGAACATCTTGGTAACTGGTTTGAGGGGTGTGTGGGGACTGGGTCATCCTCTGCTGTTGGGCAGCTCTGCTATCAGGAGTCAAACTCATTTTGTAGCCAGCTGCTTGGCAGTGGATTTGTAGGGTGCCTGTACGTTTTAATTTGTTTCCATAAAATACAGCTGCCATCCTAGGTAAATATCCCACTTTACAGCATTCGTTTGTGCCATTTAATGAGCTGCCTTACATGTAGGTCACAGTGCCCGGAGGCAGGCTGGGAAGGAAGGGGGCTCGATTCCACAGTGCGTCACAGTGACAGTTCGACTCGTGTGCTCCCACCGCTGCAAATGCTGAAGCGCTAGTTCATGAGTAAAAGCCTGGCAGACCTATAAGTAGAAAACTGCCATTAACCACACTGGAAAGCAGCTGATTTTCAAGTAAAGAGCTAGGAAGACCCTTGCAGAGAGCTGACTCTGTCAAAACACACACGATCCAACATGGAAACTGGAACATGACGGCTCTATGGTGGATGAACATGCAGCTGAGGATAAAACCATCATCTACCATCTCTGTGAGCAGTCCAACTGGGATAAAAATGTGTTTCTCTATGTTCACGCACCCACAGCGGGGAGCAGAAAGGCAGGGAATCATTTCACACACCTGGATTCATGGGAACCACGGAAGAAGCACGGCTGTAGGTTCCCAGACTGTTTTGCCAGATACTGCTTATTGGGGCCAAAGGCTTTCCAGACATTTGTGCTCCTAGATGGTGGATGCATCATCTAAGATTTGTCAGTGAATGATCTACATGTAGAGCTTTTCAGACTTGAGTCAAAGAATTCAGTAGCTTTTCCTAGAGCAAAGCTGCCTTTTCCTGTCCAGGTTACTGCTGACCGCTGTATGCTTCTTATGGATGAAAAGGTTGGGAATACTGCCCCAGACCTGCAAGTCCAGAGGGAGCTGTAACATGTGGGACTTTCTTGCCTATTTTGGGTCTACATTGTCATCTGCCTTGCTACAGTAAGTCAGACACTGGAGCCGAGCACTTCTTCTGTGGTCCTTCCTACACCAGAACAGATCCCTGAAGAACTGGAAGGCAGAAGGACTTGCCCTGTTTGGGGTGCTCATCTGCCAAGTCCCAGGCAGCAGCTCACATTCTTTTGATCTGTCCTTCCAGTTGACCTAGAGGTGACATTGGCTGGAGTGATTGCTGTCCCAGAGGGTGTCTGGCCTTGGATGTCCCTTGTACTAGATCAGCACCCATATTCAAAACAGCCAGCATGGCTTTACTAGGGACAAATCCTGCCTGGCCAACCTAGTGGCTTTCTACGATGAAGTGACTATGTCAGTGGACAAGGGACGACCTGTGGATGTGATCTGTCTGGACTTTTGCGAGGCCTTCGACATGGTCCCATGCAACATCCTACTTGACAAGTTGGAGAGAGATGGATTTAATGAGGGGACTGTTCAGTGGATAAGGAATTGGCTGGATGTCCCGCAGGGGTCTGTACTGGGACCTGTACTGTTTAATATATTTATCAGTGGTATAAACAGTTGCATCAAGTGCACCATCAGCAAGTTTGCAGATGACACCAATCTGAGTGGTGCTGTCAACATGCCAGAGGGATGGGATGTCATCCACGAGGACCTGGACATGCTGGAGAGGTGGGCCCAGGTGAACCTCATGAGGTTCAACAAGACCAAGTGCAGCATCTTGCACCTGGGTCGCAGCAATCCACATCATCAGTACAGGGTGGAGGATGAGGTGATAGAAAGCAGCCCTGCAGAAAAGGACTTGGGAGTGCTGGTGGACAAGAAGCTGGACGTGAGCAGACAGGGTGCGCTTGCAGCTCGGAAGGCCAGTCACATCCTGGGTTGCATCAAAAGAAGTGTGGCCAGCAGAGTGAGAGAAGTGGTTCTGCTCTACTCTGCCCTGGTCAGACCTCACCTGGAGCTCTGTGTCCAGCTCTGAAGCCCTCAATATAGGAAAAACATGGACCTGATAGAGCAAGTCCAGAGGAGGGCCACAAAAATGATCAGCGGTTTGGAACACATCTCCTACAAAGACAGGCTGAGAGAGCTGGTATTGTTCAACTTGGAGAAGAGAAGGCTCCAGAGCGACCTAATAGCGACCTTCCAGTACCTGAAGGGGCTACAGGAAGGCTGGAGAGGGAGTCTTTGCAAAAGCCTGTAGTGACAGGACGAGGGGTGATGGCTTTAAACTAGAGAAGGGCAGATTTAGATTGGATGTCAGGAACAAGTTCTTTCCCATGAGGGCAGTGAAACCCTGGAACAGGTTGCCCAGGGAGGTTGTTGAGGCCCCATCCCTGGAGATATTCAAGGTGAGGCTCGACAAGGGCCTGAGCAACCTGCTCTAGTCGGGGATGTCCCTGCTCACTGCAGGGGGGTTGGACCAGATGACCTGTAGAGATCCCTTCCAACCCAAACCATTCTATGAATTCTTGGCCATGTCCTGTTTAACAGTGGGTCAGGAGTGCTCCAACTCTCAGACACGGGCACATTGGAAGCCCTGTTATTAAAAGTCCCTTTATAGCTTGCAGGTTATGCTGCTGCTGACAAGCTCTTTCAGGGACGTTTCATTTGCCAGCACTCAGGTTTTTGACATGGCTGTTGTTTTAGGCTGCTGATACTGGATCATCAAATATATGATCTCTGTCAAATGACTCACTGCCTTTGTGCAGGGAATCGTGAGAGAGGTGTCAGGCTCCGGAGCCCTTCCGGAGAGGATGACTGAATTCAGTCCTAATGAGAGCACCTTACCTGCGTTTCCCTTGTCTCTTTGCAGCCTCTTGAGCAGCAAAGTTCAAAGAGTTGTCATCTGTATTTCCCAAGCTGTTGCTCTGTTTATCTGCTGTGGTCTGTTTAAAAGCAGCTATATTTGGTCTCTCATTAGCTTGCGAGTTGCATAACAACTAAAGCAAGATTGCTGGCATTAGGAGCTTTGCACCAGTGGAACAGATGCCGCTGTTGCCAGCGGTGAGCCTTGCTGGGCTCTACAGGAACATGTGCTGCTTTTCCTGGGGGGAAAACCACTTCTGTTTGTCACTCTGCTCTACTGTCTCTCTTCTGATCTGCTGGAGCTTAGGCACCTCGGCTTTTCTGTGGAGGAGCCTGTGCTGTGTGGTGCAGGAGCTGAGGCACCCCGCTGCAAATCAGTAGCGTTCGCTCTGGCTGCCTGAGCGATGCGTTTGGGGAGGAAGGGATGTCAATGAAACTCTGCTCCTCTCATCTCAGGATGCTGTTTGAGGCTGACGTGGGCACACCAGATTTTCCTTTGGATGTAGCTGGAAGGTGTTTACCCACCCCCAGCCTGTCTCTGATTTCCCAGATGCTTCTTTTTTGAGAACTACAGTTCTGGGCTTCTGGGAGATCAGCCTGTCTGGACAAAGCCAGATCTGCAGCGTCAGCAGAACGTTGAGCCAGGGACCTCTGAAACTTGCCACTGTATTTGAACAGGGCGGAGGGATTTGCTCGGCAGCAGTCTGTCGTGCTTTCCTGCTCATTTTCCCTGAAACGAAATGCTCACCCAGTCAACGGCCCAGTAACCTGGTTAGCATACAGCAGCCCACATGCGGTGTTGGAGTTGCCCTGTAATCCTGTCAGGTCTTCAGATTGCACCGATGCTTAGGGGATTTTTTGTTTTTTTTTCTCTTTTACAACGTCAGCCACTCACAGTTGTTTAAACAGGTTAAAATCTCCACTTTCCCCAGGGAGGAGTGTATGCACAAAAAGGAAAGACCAGTCTGTTGTGGCTAACGCTGGAGATTTAAGCGTGAGGCTGAACCTCCAAAGCCAGGCCTTGTACCTATTGGCCGAAGTAACAATAGGAGACTTGAACTTGAGGGGTGGGAGTCGACTCATAGCTTTTGAATGCTGGGCTTTGGCGGAACAAAAGCTGCTTTGTTGCAGTTAGGGACAGTAAATATGCCCAAATCTTTATTAGTCAAATATCTCCCTTCCATCTCATTAATGTTTCACAGAAGTGCAAGGTCAGACCCATCCATTCTCTTTCTCTGTGGAAGTCCCTGACAATGTTTCCTGGTTTTCAATAAATAGTGGCAGGGTGGGTTGTATGGGCTGGCTTCTGGGGACCTCACCCGATGGACTTTGTTTCCGCACAGGGCTCCAAGCGCATCCTGCGGTCTCACGAGATTGTGTTGCCCCCGAGTGGACATGTGGAAGCGGAGCTTGCGCTGACCTTCTCGCTGCAGGTGAGCTGGGATGTGGCCTTGGAGCTGTGTGCTTGCTGGGCACTGAGCAGAGATGTGGTGTGGGTCGGAAGTGAAGAACAAGCACCTTCAGCAGCACCAGAAGGATCTTAAGGTGGTCCCAGCTATTTCTGAAGAGCTATCTGTGCTCTTTTGGCTTGGCTCAGGGCAGTGAGCTGTGGGGAATTTGAATAAAAACAGCTCAGATGCTTCCAGGATCTGGGATACTCACTAGGAAAGATACCGTAGAAACCCTTAGAGTTGTTCTTGGGCCCAGCCCGGCATCGTGAAAGGCAGGTCTCTAATCCTGACTTGTCTGGGTGGAACAGGCAAGTTAGACACTACCTACACTTTGCATATCCTCCCTGCAGCAACACAAAATGGTTCGAATTGCTTCTTGGCATTGGAAGGCCTGGAGCAGGGCACTGCTTCACAGTGTCAGGGGACCTTCCTTGTGCATCCCGTGTTTGGAACGTGAAAACTTTGCTGCAGTTTGTCCTCATCCTCTTCCTTTGTGGCAGGAATTGGAGCAGAACAGGACTGCTCTTTTTTGCCCGTTGTTGCCTTCCTTATGCGTAGGCACTGGAAGGTGGCAGCTGTGGTGGGGGGTGCAGGAGAATCAGGGTGATAGAAGGCAGGAGTAGGAATGAGACAGGTGAACCTCTGATTTGGAGTTGCTGAGGCAGGCAGGCTCCTTTCGGGGAAGCAGGAACAGTATGCAAACAGTTGCTCCTGGCTCTACAGTCATAGGAATAACTAGGAATTGGAACAACTGTATTTTATTGGTTCCTCTTTTCCTCAAAGCACACTGCCTTGGTGCTACCTCCTGAGCAGGGAAATAGGTAAATAGAGGCTGGCTTGCTGCGGTTAAGAGGGAGGATCCTGCAGCCTAGAGCAGAGCCAGCCAGACACTCAAGAGTGTTCGTATCTGCATTATCTGTGGTTTGGGACTGTTGGTTAAATCCTGAAGTGAGGAGTTTGATCTGACCTATAGCCACATAGCAGCAATATGTGTTCGTGGATCCTGAGGCTGCAGCTTTCCCATGGTTGGAAGCAGAGCTGTAAGATGAGCCAGGTCTCCCTCTGTGTCAGTCCTGTGTCAGTAAGGAACAAGTATTTTTGCAGATATTTTTGGAAATAACTAGGGATACGAGGGGTTTGGGGTTTTTTTATGTTCCTGAGACTGCAGCAAGACACAGAGCATTGCCTTTAACTCAATTTCCCCTGAAGGGGCTGGGAATTGAGCCAGAATGGAGGAGAGCAATGAAGTCCATGACACTGAGCCTTCAGAAGAGGTGAGCAAGCTTAGTGCAGAGATGTGCTGCTGATGTCTGACTGCAGGAAGGTTGATGGTCTTGGATGCAGTAAGGCCTAGGAAGCCTTTCTGAAGTAGCACAGCAGGATTTTTGGCAGCTTTAATTGTTTCTTAATTGGCCAATGGCTGGAAGCTACTCCTAGCTAACAACTGCAGCTTAAGCCCGATACAGTCTGAATTCAGTGCCCGGGATATATTTGAGAGTGGTGATGGGCCACAAAGTAAAACTCCTGTGGATGTCACCGTACAAGAAGGTCTGGGTGCCTTGCAGCAGCCAGTATCTCCATATTGCACAGCCACTTCTTCAAGCTGTACGCCTTGCTTTGTGCCGGCTGGCTGGATTTGCAGCCCCTTGTATCTTCACAGTCATCACCTCAGCTGCTCCTCCCGGGTGAAATCCTTGTCCTTTACACAGAGCTAAGCTGGAAAGGTGACGGTGCAGACTGGCATAATAGGGAGCAGCCCATTGTGTCTGGCAGGCCTCTGCTCAAACGGAAGGGAAGAGTTTCCTATTGCTCTGTTACACAGCTGGGGTAAGACTGGAGTCAGTGGTGTGTTCGATACTGTTTCGCCTTCCTAGCTGGGGCTAGACCAGCGATAGCCTTTTTGGCAGGTGAGCTATCATCGCCCATCCTGCTGGAATGGCTGCTTCTCCTCACCCTCTGTGGGTTCTGCAGGATCAAGTGAAATTCCCCAGATATTCCAAGCACAACAGTGCACCTAATTCCTGTGTTGAATCCAGTAAACCTTTCCAGATGGAAAGGATAACAACATCACTGGGACTTGAGAAAGAATGTCTTGCGCTGACTCTGGCTGTTCTGGTGTGTGTGATGGGCCCCTCTTCTCACCCCTCAGAGGAGCCCTGAGGTACTTGGTGCTTCCTCTGAAAGCCTTGTTTTCAAATGTTTTGAGCCAAGCTGTTTTCCTCTCCAACCTCTGTCGTGGACTGGCAATTGCTGAAAAGTTTTGGTCAAAACCGTTCTGTGGAGTTGATAAACTGTGGCTGGTGTCAAAACCAGCTTGTTTGTGCTATGAAAATGACTCTGCTTTTCTTGTCGAGGCCCCCACTTTTAATAGAGGAGCTGAGTGGTCTGATTCTCTCTGTATCTTTTATCATCTATGTGAATGTTCACGAGAGGTGGTCAGGCAACACACCTTTGAAAAACAGAAACCTGCACAGGTATGGACTTGAGCTGTCCAGTCTCATCCCTGAAAACTGCACACATTGCAATTGAGCTGGCCTGGGACCAAGCCTGGCTTTGGACTTGAGTTGCAGGCTCGCACTTAAGCAGCCTCAGCGTGACCCAAGTGCTTTGAGCTGAGAGCAAGGGAGTCACTCTCTCCTGCTGCCCTTCCGACGTGTGGAAGGGTCCCAGAAGCAAAGAGATGGTAGATTTGAATGGAAAAGGTGCCACTGATTTTTTTTTTTTTCTTTCTTTTTTTTGAGCCCCTCTTTCCTCTTCACCCTAATAACTTTCTTCCCTCCTTGCTAGGGATATAGCACACCTGTAAAGTCACCATCTCCATTTGGGTCTGGGTATAGGTGTGCTTTGAGGTTATCTTTTAATTGCATGGACTGCAGTTCCTCTCTTCTGCAGGGCTGCTTCCTTGTGCATGCTACGCTAGATCTTGCCCTTGTAGTGCGATCAGTTAATTGATATTCTGCTTGATTGTGTAGCCACTGCTCCCAGCTCTCTACGCAGCAGTCAGCCTTGCTCTGGACTGCAAATTAGTATCTTGGGATTTCTGGTGGCACTCAGAATTTGTATTTATCAAGTCTTCTGATGAGCAGGAAGTTATTTTCATAATGTCCCAAGGAAGGGGTGGGGAAAGTAGGTCTTGCCTGTGAGAGAAGCATTCTTCGCTTGGGAATGTCCTGTATGAGATCCCTGCATTTAGATTCTCCTGTCTGGAGGTTACTTAGGGCTATGGATTTTGTGTGTTTGGTTTGTGTATTTGGAGCATGTGTCTTACTCATTTCCCTTCTCAGGATGAAACTGGTGAGGTGGCTGCCATATCTTTTCTTGAAGGTTGCTCTTCCACTGCACAGCTTCTTCCTTCCTCAGCCTGCGAGCTAGGCCCTGGAGACTGTCAGCCCTCTGGCCAGGATCCTGGTGGCAAGCAGGAGCTGGCTGTGCTGGTGTTACTCTGCGCAGATGAGTGGGGCAAGCTGAGATAGCGGGGCTAGCCCCACTCTTTCCCTAATTGTCTCTGCTTGACTTCACAGCCTCTCTCTTCTCAGGCAATTTTTTGAAGATCTATAAACCAATATGTGCTCTTGTATGAAACGTGTCTTGGAAGGATTTAGGTCTTAACAACACGGCCTGGCATAGGGCAGAATTTTTCTTGACTTACTTAAAATCCAACCCTTTGAGCAATAAAAGTTTGAGTGTGTTAAGGCTGGAGAACACTGACAGTTGCAAGAGCCAAGAATCATTGCACGACTGTGTAGGTCTCTGTGCTTTAGCAGGAGAGGTATCAACAAATCCTTGACCTCTTGGTAGCTGTGCCTCTCTTCACTTGCCATTCAGAGCACAAGAGGCTCTTAAGCATACAGCAGAGGGTCAGTGAGGAGGCACTTGTGCTGGAGGGAAGGCACTGTCCTGCCAGGAGTGGGGGTGGGGGGTGTCTGTGGCTGTCCTCACCACGGTCCCCTGTGAAGCAGGCAGCTTAGGAAAGAGTATCAAGAGCTGTAATAAACTTTTGCACTGTATTTCCAACCACAGTACCCTCACTTCTTGAAGAGAGAAGGCAACAAGTTGCAGATCATGCTGCAGCGACGGAAGCGCTACAAGAACCGAACCATTTTAGGCTACAAGACTCTGGCTGTGGGCTCCATCAACATGGCTGAGGTGAGCAGAACTTGACATGATCTCTGTTTACAAAGGTGGACACTTTCCTTTCTCTTTAAACCAAGCGTTGTCGCTTTCCTCAATGAGAAGTACCCGGTGGGATTTCCTATAGCTGGCTTAACTAACCAGTATTCACAGGGCAGTATTTTAAACAGATTTTGCTACTGAGTAATAATACTGGACATTTTGTGGACAATATCTTGAGAGCTAAAGCTTTCATGAGGCCAGCTGATTAACATGTCATTAACTTGTTTTAGTGTTGTTCTGTGGGTTGTGTTTTGGAGTTAGAGGATCCAGTTTATAAGTGGAGAACAAGACAGATAGGGTCTCTCAGGCAAGACTTTCAACCCTAAGAAACATTAGAGCAAGGTTTGCTCTGCTTCTCCGCCACTGTACAAGAGTTTTGGATCGAGTAGTTTCTTTCATTTTGCTTGTAACACTCTTTGCAATTCTTATTTCGTGGCTATTGGTAATTTAGGTGGAGCTCTATTCATGAGAGGGAAATGATAAAATTTTCAGATATACATCTGAAAATTAATGCTGGAATCAGATACGGATCAATTATTCATTAAGGCTTTCTGAATGGCTTAGCTCTGTGCTTCATTATTTTGTGCCCAGTTTAATCCTTACTCCTTCTGGACTTAGCTGTAGCAAGTTCAGCTTAACACCAGTATTCTTCATCAGACTGCATTCTGTCAAAAACTCATTTCCATCCAAAATAAGCCAGTGTTTTGCTGTGGTGAGTTACTACTTTATTAAATAATTTATTACAAAGACCACTCCTTGTGTGTGAGTTCGGCTTCCCTTAGACTTGCAGTAAAGGATGAACTCCCCATTTGAATTGGCCAAATTCTGATTTGTGGTGTTGTAACTAACGCTTTTCCTGTGCCATGTTTGATTTAAGAACTAGAAATTAAATACTGTTGTAAGGCAGAAAATGTGTGGGCCCGTTAATTAGACCCATCAGTGAACTTGTAAGTGTTGGATATTTGCTCCTGTGGCATGTGGTTTTTCTTAGGTCTTTTTGTAATGTCAGCTGGCTGAGGTTAGAAGGTCAGAAGTTTTCAAAGGTTCATTGTGTTAGGAAATAGTTGCTCTCCAGATTATCTGGAGTATTTCTGAAATTGAAGGTTTCAGGAAAACAAATTTCACGAGCTCCTTCCCTTTGCAGTTCATAGTTCAATGACCCCTAAACAGCACTGACACATTTCATAAAATTTTAAATAATAATCATAAAAAAGATTCTCTCAGTTGTTGAAATAAAGCAATGTGAACCTGAGCAGAGTTTAATAACAGGGGAGAGCTTATGTTCCTTATCGGCTCAGGTCTTTTTAAAACCGCGTGAGGAGGTGACCAAGCAGCCTGAGGTGTGTTAGAAAGCTGAGGCGTAGGTGTGGGGAAGCACTTTCTGATGGGGCAAGAGAAGAACCTAATTCTTGGGTTCCAGGGAGAGCCCTGTGAGCTGTGAGTGACAAAGGAAAGAGAAGCCCACACTGTGATGTCCCTCTGCCTCCACCACGGTCTTGTTTTTGTGACCCACTGCTTCATTATTCTGGGGTGGCCAGCTCCTCTGAGATTCAGATGCCAACTCTGCAGCAGGGATTTTTGCTTTAGGAAGCACTTGGCATCTGTATCTCGCCAAGAATTTTTGCCTTTATTGGCTCTTCTGCTGGACTGTAACACAAAATTAAGGTCCTTAATTAGGCGTTCCGAAGGTTGGTAACTTAATTCAAATGAGTACTGTGCCATGGAAGCAAACACCTAGTAATGAGGTACTTGGGTATTGTGCTTTAAGAATAAACTAATCAACTGTCAAGCTCAGAATGCTTTTTCTTTCTTTCTATCACTTCCATTAGTACTCCAGTAAAATCTCAGCTAGCACTGTGTAGTGCCTGCAAGTGGCTCCTGCAGTTGCAGGGTCTCGGCTTGCTTCTGTGCTTGGAAATGTGGAGTAACTCTATTAACGTAAGTTACTCTTTATGGTATGCAAATGATGCAAGTTTTAAATGTATTTAAATGCAGATCTGTACTGCTTAATTTCTGTCCCAGGTCATGCAGCACCCAACAGAAGGTGGCCAGGTTCTGAGCCTTTTCAGCAACATCAAAGAGGCTGCAGTGAAGGTAGCAGAAATCTGGATCTTCTCCTTGTCAAGTCAGCCAATTGACCATGAAGACAGCACTATGCAGGCCAGCCAGAAAATCAAGTCTACAGGCAAGAATTGCAAGCACATTTCTCTGAGGACTAGTGTCTTCCTGAACTAGCTGGAGTTAAGCCCCATCTAGTCTTAGATGCATCCTGGGACAAATGAGAAGTCATTTGCACAAGTTGCTGTGTCTGTCGCTGATTAATGCAAAGAAAACCCGTTTTGCAAACCTGTTGCTGTGTGATCAGGGGGTGTGACAGGAGTAGGGACTTGAATTGTCAGAGCTTCTCCTGCATGTCACACCTGGCCTGAGCCATCCAGCAAGGGTTAGCTGTGTTCCTACCGATGTTCTTTCAGC
The DNA here is from genome assembly GCA_013396935.1 of Baryphthengus martii. Taxonomy (NCBI): domain Eukaryota; kingdom Metazoa; phylum Chordata; class Aves; order Coraciiformes; family Momotidae; genus Baryphthengus; species Baryphthengus martii. The sequence goes on from VWZK01002273.1 coordinate 347,128, forward strand.
ATTACTGGTGGGTGTGTTGAGAACCTGTAGCTTCTCACCTGGGTAACAGTGTGATATTCACGAGATTCACACTTAAGCTACCCTTCCAACTTTTTTTCTTCTGAGTATTCTGCAGTAAATCTCATTAACTTAGATGGGACCTGCAAGATATTTTGCTGTGGACAAAGACCTGGTTTAGTGAGTGTAAATCCACGGTGTTGTGCACTGTACATGGTGGTCACTGGGTTTCTACCTGAGACAGTCTTTTTATGTGATACCGGCCTTCTGCTCACTGCTAGAAGAGTGACCTGTTGAAGGTAGTGCATGCAGGCACTTGCGTGTTGTTACCTGAAACCAGACAGCTCACCTCAAGTGTCACTGCAATAAAGAAATTAGACTCTTCTGGCATGTCTTGCTTGCTCCACTAAGCCAGGTATGCCCAGTTAAGTGGACAAAGTGATTTTCCTTGTGGAGAAACCTCTATTTGCTGCTGTCTGTCAGCTGGTTCTTCTCAGGGTAATAGGGGGTGGTGTTTCAAGGAACTTTATCTGTGTGCTGGTCCATCCTTCTTAGATGTGTTTCTCTTGGTTGCATACCCTCAGGTGGTTCCCATCTCACTGCTTCTAGCACAGATAGAAGATAAACTAGCAGGCATCTCTTTATGTGCCTCCTTTCTTGGTTTATGACTGTTAGTTGGCCTTCTCTGCTCCTGAGATGAGACTGTCCCCTCACCTTAAAGGAGTTTGACAGGATCTCTCCCCTCTTTCCTTCCCTTTCAGACAACTATTCCGAGGAAGAGTACGAGAGCTTCTCTTCTGAGCAGGAGGCCAGTGATGATGCTGTACAGGGCCAGGTACTGTTTAGGGCGTAGCTTCTCCCTATGAGAGCTTCAGCAGAACGTGTACACTCGCAGCTCATGCTTGAAACTAAAAGCCTATTTCTTTAGCTAAGCCATGACAATGTGAGCCTGTCACCAAGTGTCTAGCTGCAGTGGCAGAAGGCCTGCACAGCAACCCATTTCTTCCTCCATGAGGTGATTTATCGGTTCACGTGTTTGGACTTGAGCTCCCTTTAAACACTAAAACATTGACATCCTTGTGTTTCTATCAAGGCACCAGTTGATTGTTTCTGTAACGCTGATTGGATTCAAGGAGCCCAACTAGATGCCTAGCTGTAATTAAAGGGCCCGTGGAGTCTGAGTTAGTCTTCAATACCTTCTGCAAAATAGATCCTTGTGGATCCATATAGAGAACCCCCTGGCTGGATACGAGATATGTCTGAGTTTCTGTCTTATTTGCCTTGAGACTCTGCCATCACCTGCCTTCCACCTCTTGGAGGGTGTAGAGAGAGGAACCCACCAAAATGTGGGGCTGTAACTATCCTTGTTCCTTGAAAGTACAACTAGGGCTGTTTGGCTTCTCCAAGCTGTTACTCCTGGCTCTCTGCAGACCCGATTCCCTTCCTTTTCCCTCTGCCATCATAACTACAACTAAGGCAAATGCTGAGAGCCTGGAAGGCAGCGGGTTCGTCTTCACAGAGTGAACACGTTTAGCACTTAAATGGTCATATGTCCCCAAATCAGAAAGATAACCCAGGAATCCTCTTTCTTTTCAGGATTTGGATGATGACGAGTACGAGCTGGGGAAGCCCAAGAAGCAGCGGAGATCGATAGTAAGAACGACGTCCATAACCAGGGTCGGTGGAAATTAGTTTTACTAACACTGATGGGGTTTGGCCAGGATGCATGCGGCTTGTGGGAGCAGCAGGACTAGACATGCTGACCCAGCAGAGAGCTTGGAAGCAGGGGAGCAGTATGTGGAGAGCTAGCAAAAGCTGCCAGTTCAGGGAGTGGGGTCCAAGGTGTATATGTGCTGTCTTGAGTGTCCTTGGGCTGCAAGGTTAAAGAGCTCAACAGATCATGTAAGTGTATGACATTCCACCCCCATGAAGAAGCCAGTGCAGGATCCATGCTCATTTAAATCCTGAAAGTAGCTTTGAGTGGAGGGAAGCTCTTCTGTTTGTGCTCTGCATAGGACAGGCCAGTGGGGAGGTTTCAAAATGCAGCTCAGTCAGGGTCTGGAGCTTGACAGATACACCTGAGGTTGGTGCATGTGGTGCTGAGGCAAAAGTAGCAGCTGGATATTGAAAGCTTTGGCAAGTTAAATGCATCTGCCCAGCCTCTCCCAGCAAGCATTTGTGTGCCTGCAGAACTGCCCTTCTGGGTGGAGCGGTGATTTGTGCTTGACCACCCCATAACACAACTTTCTACTTATACAAGTGTTTATGCACGTCTATGATGACAGTCAGAATCACCAGGATGGGCTAGATTTCTTTTCGGACTTAGGAGTTACTTTGGAGATCACTGTACCTCCTGTGAGGCTATTTCTGAAATTTATGTTTTGATAAGGTCTGAAATAAACCTTATTTTGACCTGAATCTGACACTAAAAAGATCTTCTCTATGAAACCAGGAGCATGCTAGTTTATATCTTTTATGTCCTTAGTATAATTTTCAAGCTCCTGTGAGATAACAGGAGAGCCAGCAAATGAGCAACTTTCTTCTTGTCACCTTCCTTTTCTTCAGTGTGTCTGTTGGGTGGGTCAGTGGCAGAGAGAGAAGGGCTGGGCAGCGCATGGCAGAGCTGAGTTGTTTGGTCCTGAGACAGAGCTCTTGGGGGCAAGGAGGCACAAGGAAGTGCTGCAGTTTGGCTTGTGTTGGCTTGAACTTTGTGCCAGCTGTGTCCAGGATCTGGGGGTACCGGACACAAAAAGGATTTTTCTTGATAGACGAGTGCTAAGGACAAGCACCACAACTTTTCTACAGTGCTCCTAGTCAAATACATTGTCCTGCCAGGATGGACTGCACGCTCATGGAAAGAACAAGTGCTTTGTGGGTAGAAAATACTGTTGTACTTCTGAGTCAGTGAGTAGATGCTCAACCTTGTTAAGAATCAGAAAAGCTGACTGCCAAATATTTGCCAGAAATATATCAAACAGGTACAGGAGGTGTTCTAGAAGGTAAAATAATTTGTTATCCCCTATGTGTCCAACCAGGAGTGGTGTGCTATCCCTCAGGGCCAGATTTGTCATGCCTGGTGGAGCACGATCTAGTTTGTTATAACCAGGAAAGACAGTATCATAGGTGTGGATAATCTCATTCCAACATAAGAACAGCAGAGAGCTGATTTGTGGTGTCAGCAATTGTTAATGTGAAGCAGCAGCTAGAGCACCAGTGCCAGATGTGTTTGGGCTTCTTGCAGACTGGGAGAAGACAATTTGCTTAATGCTTCACTTACGTAAAAGTGTCTTTGACTTGCAGCAACAAAACTTCAAACAGAAGGTTGTGGCCTTGCTGAAGAGGTTTAAAGTGTCTGATGAGGTAAGTAATTCATTTTGTAAGTCTTCCTGTCGTGTGTGTTGCCCTCTGCTTGGTGCATCTTGCTTTAGTGTTCAGGAGCACTCCCCTCTTTCCCCCTAGTTCCCTTCATGTTGTTTTCCAGTCTGCAGTGGATGTGACCTTTCCTTCCACCCTAGCCTTGCATCGAGGCTTTGAGGGCCAACTGTAATGTTTTCTAGATCAAGTTTTATCAAAAGCAGGTTTTGGCAACTGTGTGCATACCCGTTAGTTTTGCAGTCTGCTTAGGAATTATCTTTGACCCTTCAAAGGCAAGTAGTCTACGGTGCATATTGCTTGTGAAGTTAAATTCCAGCCTGTTTGATCGTCTTACTTGAACAGCCAGGTGAGACATGAAAAACTTGAATAAGGAGCTCAGATCTGCAGGAGTCAGCTGAAAATGAGAGATCCAGAACCCAAGAAACCTGTGTAAATCAAGCATCTAATAAAAAAACCAAACCAGTTAACATCTCAGTTGGCTGTATGGCTGTGTGCTGATTTTGTGGCTTGTGGGAAAGAGCAAGTAACTTCTCACGCTTCCGAATGCTTCCAAGCAGTCCTGTTAGCTTTGCTGTTCTTCCCAAGTTAGCTCAGCAGAGTCAGCACCCATAGCTGAGCTCCCAACCAGCTAAGCTGCTGCTCCTCTGGAGCTGCCATTCCAAAACCAAGCTCTGAAGGATGCCCGGCTGCCTGCTCTACTCTGGGGGGTATGTGAAGTAACCCACGGAAATTTTGTGTCAGAGATCTCTTGTCTTTGACTTTGTGTGTGAGTGGCAGTGGATCCCGGGCCAGGTTTCAGATGCCTCCTCTGTGGACATTTTTGTCATTTCTGCCTGCTTGGGTATCAGGAGGTGCCACGGCAGCTTGTTCAGTAGAAACTCAAGACAGGTTGCACTATTGGGAGTACTGCCTTTCTGTAGTGGTTCTAAGAAAATTTACACTCCATTAGGGGGCCTTTTTAAAGCTTTGTTTATAGAATGGTTTTGAATAATGGACATAATCTGTGGTTAATAGCTTGGGTCACTGATGCTTAGTCCAACATGTAACTCTGGCTTAACCAGACACTGACAAACTTGACCCAGAACAAGCACTTCTCATATACTTAATGTTTCTGTTGGCTACAGTATCCTTGCAGCATCTTGCTCCCAAGACAGGAGCCAGTCCAATCCCACATCACACCAAGCAGACTCAGTGATGCCTGCTGTTGTTCTGCGTGTAGGTTCTGGATTCAGAGCAGGACCCGGCAGAGCACGTTCCAGAGGTGGAGGAGGACTTGGACCTTCTGTATGACACGCTGGATATCGAGAACCCCAGTGACAGCGGGCCAGAAATGGAGGATGATGACAGTGTCTTGAGCACTCCAAAACCAAAGTTAAAGTAAGTGTGGGGCGGCGGCTTCTGCTGCGCCAGAGAGACCATGTGTGGTCTCAGCACAGATTAGATATTGGTTTTATTCCCAGCCCTCCACCCTGGGATTTTTTCCCCATCTTGACCTGATGTTGGAGCCCTAGTGAGTGTTGTTACAGTGTGAACTGAGGGTAGTATGGGGTGTCTTGACTTTAGCCTTATTTCTTCCTTATTGCCTTTGCAGATGTTCTGCCCCCTGAGCACAGGGGTAGGAATTGCTGACAGACAGGGAGTAAAATTAAACACTATATAGGTGTTTTGAAGAGGTGGTAGAATCAGCTGGGAAATCCATGCTAAGGCAGAAGGAGATGTGGTTGGTTGGAAGCTGCAGAAGTAGAGGCAGGGGTAGACGAGGCAGACTGTCATTCTGGAAAAGCTATGCAGAAAGAGAGTCTTTACAGGGATTAGGGAAGAAGAACTGTGGGAAACAAAGGAGTTGCTCAGAGCCCAAGGGGACTGGCTGCAGCACACGTAGAAACACACAAGCCTGTCCTGAAGCAGCTTTTGTAGGCAGTAACACACGGGCAATCACAGCACTGTGAGGTTCTATCTCCAGCAGATGCAGAGCCCTGAGCTAGCAGAGCTGTGTCACGTCCCCACTGAATAGAGACTGAAAACATGAGACTGTTGGAGCTGCACTCATGCTTCTGACCATGTGGTTGTGTGCTCAGGCCTTCACAAGCAAGCAAAGCCTACCACTGCAGCTGGTCACTACAGTATCTGCTAAATGCCAGCTAATTATAAGGTGTCCTAATATCCTAATTAATATAGAATAGCATAGTTAGACTAAGAATAGATTCTGAGTCTGGAGTGACTTGTTCCCTGTCAGTGAACCAGAAGATGTCAAGGATAGACTGAGGAGCAGTGATGAGTGATGATGCTGGTGGCTTAGAAAGATATTCAAAGCTTGACCCAATATATTGCCAGTTGGTAGGAAGAGATTTGAAAGTAGATGTGTTGTGGTGAGCAGCTGCTTTAAAACACACCAGAATGTTGAACTGTACACACCGAGAGTTTGTGTCCTGTTCCCTGGAGCCGAGGAGTTAACTCTTCCTGGGATATGTAATTGCTGGAATAGGAACTTACTGTGTCTGGTCCTGGGGAGACACTTTGCGGTTTGCTGTGTCCAGTTCTTGTGTTCGTGTCTTGGAAGGGATGTGATAAAATGCTGATGCTTCTAGGCAGTTTTTCCCTGCAACAGCAACAAGAAAATAATTTCCTTCAGTTGTAATTGAGCCTTGTAGGCTGGTGTGATGAGCTGCGTTTTCACATGGAAGTGCAATCTGATTGTATGTGCTCTCTTATCTTATTGAGCAAATGTGTAATTGGATCCTAGGGCTGGCAGCCAAATCCAAAAGCAAGCTGGAAATAAACCACATATTAGCACCAAGACTCACTTACCGCAGGAGCAGAGTGTGGGTGAGGGGCAGTAACTCGACTTTGCAGTCTCTCAGTGAGGAGCTAGACCCTGACTGGAATGGCATGTGGGTCAATCAGCATTTGCAAAACTGAAACAAGAGTTACAGCGTGAAACTTTGCACCTGGTGCTTGGGGTAGCGAGGGCTGGAGTCCCTGGACTTGCTGGATTCTCTTGCTGTCCTGGAGACCTCCCCCTCCTTTCAAAAATTGCCTATAAATTTACTGGAACCACTAGGGAGCAAACACTCTGGGAACAGTCATGTTGCTTTGCTGTAAATGTGGTGGACTTTCTCTGTTAGTGATTTCATAATAAGAAACTGTTTCTTGCTTCCCTGATTCAGACCTTATTTTGAAGGGCTGTCACACTCCAGCTCTCAGACAGAAATTGGTAGCATCCACAGCATCAGGAGCCAGAGAGAGCCATCAAGTCCTGTAAGTCATGTTTCAAGAAGGTTATCTATCTGTAGGTAATATAGGAGACCTGCACTATGTCTGTTTGCACGTGTAAATTAAAGCACCCACTCTGACCTCCTCCAAAGACTTGGATGCAGAGATGCAAATTTTCTGCTAAGAAAACATATTGGTTGTTTTGGGGGTTTTTTTTTGTGTTTGTGGGGTTTTTTTGTTTGGTTTTTTTTTTTTTGTTGGTGGAGTTTTGTGGTGTTTTTTAAAAGTAGATACTGTATTAACTCAAGGTGACCTCTTCAGTTTATGTATTGAGTACTTCCTAACAGTATGAATAGCTCCAGATTCCCATGTACTTGAAAGGAGTGCCAGCGTGGGAGATGTTGCCTGGGAATTTTAGGGTCTCATTGCACTGTCTGGAGAAAGCCTTCCCTTACTGTCGTTGGGATATCTTCCATGGTGGCTGGAAGTGAATGCTGAGGGGCAGCTCACCCCATTTTCCATCCCCTTGTGGGGGACACAGAATATCCACCCTGTTCCAGGGCACTTCCTTGCCTCTACTGCATATTGTGCACCAGCTGCAGCGTTGCTGCACCTCTCACTGATGTGTTTGGCCCTGATGTGACCAGGAAGCACTCCTGGTTGTCCTGCAGAGCTGTTTTAAACAGAGAAGCGTGTCTTCTGAACAGCCTGATCCCCCTGGAGTGTATCTGGAAACGGTGCTGGTGCCACACCTCCTCATGATTTTTGTTCTCTCAAGCAGGTAGAAGTGCCTGAAAAGACAAAGAGTCTTGGAACCAAACATGCCGGTGACAGTATTTCTGACATTGTCTCTTATGTAAGTTGAAAACACACTTATTCTTCCTGGCTGTTTGAGTGTCAGCTGTGTTCTGTGGCAGGGATCTGTCTGTCCGTATAGTTGCACACACAATAACACTTCCATAGGTAGCATTCGCTGTGGTGAAGGTGATGCTGAGCTCTCTTCCTGACCTTAGTTGTTGGAGGTTCTTGTCTTTCAGTCTTTTGAAACTGAAATGCTTTATGTGGCCTTCTGTTTAAACAGCCTTTCTCATGGTTTGAGGAAGGCTGGCCCGAAGTATGGTACTGAGCAGGTGTATTGTCCTGAAATGTGTCCCATTTTATCAGATAGACATATTCCTTCAAGTTAAGTTGACAGAAATCAAGCTGGTCCTAGGGTAAAAATCCCCAATTTCAAGTTGCTCTGCTGGGGATCTGCAGTTCATAACACTTCTTCCATGTCTTTCTCTCTCAGCTAGTTCATTTGGGTAAACTGAATTCATCTGCATTTCTTGAGGAGGTACGTCCCTGGCTTTGGGCTGGGAGAGTGCCCATTCCAAAGAGTGGATCTGAGCATCTTTCCTACTTCCAGCTCCCTCGTGAGGCAGAGCTGCGAACTGATAGCCCCAGACAGCCAGTATGGGATTCTCCCTGTTGGCAGAGAGAAACATGTCTGGAAGGGGGCAGGCTGAATGTGCCCCAGCCAGAGCTAAGCTGGGATGCCTCCTACTGCTAGTGAGACAGAGGGGAGGGTTTGTTCCTGATGGCTCAGTTCCCTGTCTTTTTGCAGGAGTCTAACCAACAAGCTGAGGTCCAGGAAGCTGAACTTCCCACACCGGATGTGTTTGTTGAGAAGCTCCCACCCAGCGGGAAGATCACTAAGACCGAATCCCTCATTATCCCCTCCACCAGGTAGAGTGGTGACACAGCGGTGTGACTGCTGCGGGGTGGCTTGGGAGGTCACCGGCAGCCTCCTCGCACTTGTTCAGGGCGGCCTTCAACCACAGACTGCAAGGAGATTCTCGTGCTCAGGCGCTTCAGTGATGAGTCTTGAGCAGTTGCTAAGTGAGTGCTCAAAGATAGGATTGCTAAGTCGGCACCTGATGCAGACGTTGGCCTTGGAGGTTGTTGTCAAATTTAACATGTCCTGTTAAACCTGCCCAAGTAGGGTGGAGAAGGTGGGCTTCAGCAACCTCACCATATTGTTTCTTCGGTCGTTTGCAAGGAAATAAAGATTCTTTTGGTTAGGTATTTCTGTGCGACTTTTGGGCGGCTGACTGTGGTTTGCATGGCTGGATCCTAGTATGCTGGTGTAGCAGTAGCAGGGTGCTGGAAGTCTGCCTGGCGCTACTGGGAACATGCTCTGTAAGAGAATTGCATCCCCTGTGCTACCAGAAGCAGAATTAGTAGATCTCAAACTAGCTCAGATCTATGTGCACGATTCCCCAGTGTTTCCACTCACAATGTTGAGGTTGCCAGACGAGGGTTTCAGGGATGCGTGTCACTCAGATATGAGCCAGCTCTGGAATGCAAGCACATCTCTCCAGCAGGTCTGAAGGGAAGCAGACGGGACGTCGGGGAAGGAGCACGTCTCTGAAGGAGAGACAGCCCGTGAGGCCGCAGAACGAGAGAGCGAACAGTCTGGACAACGAACGCTCTCCAGACACTCGGCACCACTTACAGGTGTGAAAAAGATTGCTGTCTCTTTGGCCACTCATAGTTTTCCCTCTTTTTCCAACTGTCTCCTGTGGTCCTTTTCCTTCTGGTCCAAATACCATCCCTGTTGGAAAGGAACTGAGCCCTCTGGCTGCAGGAAGGAGGGAAATTATGTCTTGGCTGATACCGTATCATCTATCCAGTCTGCTGCATTTTGCCAGCTTGTTGCTTTGTCGCTCCGCCATCAACTGGAAATACTGGAAGAGGTTGTTATGAAGACAAGTGAATAGGCATTTGTTGAGGAATTACTCCTTTGGAATAAGACAAATTGCTAGAGATTGCAGAAGTGAGCTGACTTGCACTGAGCATATCATGCCGTGCTTTTGTTAGCTGCGGGACTCACTGAATTCCCGCCTTGAAGGAGATTTGTTCCTGGCTTCTATGAATGCAAAATTCCTTGGGCTACTGTTAGTTGGTGTAAGGTGATGTAAATAAAAAGTGCATGGCAGAAGGAATAATGGCCAACGAAACTCAGGTGGCTAAGAGGAGCCTGCAGATGACTGCAGCGCTGAAGAAGCTGTTGTCAGTCCCAGCAGCCAGCGTGGCTGATACTGTGCCTCTGCTGGTGGGGTGGCCACCACTGACCAGCCATGCTCTCATGAACTGTAAGAGACAATTGGAGCTGACACCTACTCTTGTCTTCTCTGTGTCTTTATTTCCAGATCCCCAGGAAAACAGTATATGACCAATTAAATCACATCCTGGTTTCCGATGACCAGCTGCCAGAAAACATTATTCTTGTCAATACTTCTGACTGGCAAGGCCAGGTAAAGGCAGGAGATGTGACCTGAAGCACAGTTCTCCTTCACCGTTCCTCCTCAGGAATGGACAGGCCTTGAGCTCTACCACTAACCAAGTAGGTTCTGCTGCTTGGTTGGAAGAGCGGTGGTGGTGCGTGGGGGCTGGCAGCGTACCGAGTGTTCAGTGCCTACAGATTGGATTTCATTTGGCCAGGAGTTGCTGTGGATCTTGTAAAGCTTTGCCACCTGAGTCTTTCCACAGAGGTTCTATCTCGTCTACAAAATGCCATTCATTCTGGTTATGAGCACACCGGGTGTGGCTAGACCCTTGCACTCAAGAGCGTACTTCTCAGCTGTGGTAGACCGGGACAGAGGAAGCCAGGAGGACTGGCTTGTGGTTTAGGCTGAGGTTTCTAGGCACAGGTTGTGAACACACGAGAAAATATTTCAGGTCAGCTCTATTGCCTTGCACGCACACTTGTGATTCCTGACTGAAGGTACGTCCCCTTCACCTCTTCTGAGTGAGTGATAGTTGTGTTAGAGACCCCTGAGCAGTGCTTTCTTCTGCTGGCAACACAGGGTGGTTCCTTCTGGGTTTGGAAGAAATTTTGCTTCTTTAGGAACCTTAGAGAAAGCGATAAAATATCTATGGAAGAGGACCAATAAACATGTGCTGAATGACTGTCACTTATAGAACTTGTGCCAGGCCCATTGAGTTATATTGTCTGGTTTGGCATTCTGCTTCCTGAAGAACTAGGATCTTAATGTCCGAGAGAGGGAAAATCCCAGCTGAGCTATTGGTTCAACTTTCTCTATACTTGGAATACAGAGATGGATGGAAAGCATTGCAGGTCATCTTCCAGTAGTTTTAGCATCTTGTGCCTTCAGTATCAGAGGACGTGAAGATGGCACTGACTGGGGTGTATAGATTTTTAGATAGGATGTTAGGAAAAAAATGTTCACAGAAAGAGTATTCAAACATTGGAATAGGCTGCCCAGGGAGGTGGTGGAGTCCCCATCCCTGGTTGTGTTTAAAGGTTGTTTAGATGTGGTGTTGGGGGATATGGTTTAGGGGTGAGCTTTGTAGAGTAAGGTTAATGGTTGAACTTGATGCCAAGGGTCTTTTCCAACCTGAATGAATCTGTGATTAGCTGTGCAGAATTTATGTGTGAGATAATTTGAGCCTCATCAATATACTGTCTGTGTATATCCAAGCTGCATGGAGGGGAAACTGTCCCTCATGAGGAAAATGCGTCTTGTAGTGCCCTTCCCTTTTTTTTAATGCTTGAGGGTGGGCAGAACATTGCATTTTTATTTTTTTAACTCCTTTTGAAATCAGAAAGTTAAAGAAGCAGGCGAATCAAAAGCATCTGCTCTAAGCCAGTGCTGTCTGCTAGGCCGGTTGCTTTCTGCTGCTGCCCTGCTCTCTGCAGCCATAGAAACCTTGCTCTTCTAGAGTTGTTTTTGCTGTCTTTTGGATATAGTGTTGGTGTTTGCCGAGAAGGTGCAGTGGTTCCATTTTTCTGCTGGAAGAGCTTTCCTTTGGCTGATGGATATTTGGGAAAGAGCTGCGTCAGGTACAAATTTGGCATGGGGAGAGCTCCTGGGCTTGAGTATGAGAATACCTAGGTGACTGGGGGAGGCAGATTTTTCTTGTGACAAACTGTACTAAAAAGAGGACTAAAAATGTTCTGTTCTCTCCTCAGTACCTATCAGATGTCTTGCAAAAGCATACCTTGCCAGTGGTCTGTACATGCTCCTCAGCTGATATTCAGGCAGCTTTCAGCACTATTGTCTCCAGGATACAGAGATAGTAAGTTCCCACCTTGCTTGTGTTGTTAGTGGAGTCTCAGCTCTAAAAGCCTTTCAGCTCCTGTGGCTCGTGTCTGGGGAGTTTTCCGTGCAATGGAGAAGAAATCTTTCTCTTTTCAATATTTCTCTCCAACCTACTCTCCTAAAGTCAGAGTTGTGTGGCTCTTCAGCCCTGCCAAGTTGTTACTGTTCTGCCCTGTGTGTGGGGATACAAGCCTCCCATCGTTGACACCGGTGATATTAAAAGATCGTGCTTTGGAGGCTGTCTGATAGGTCAGATCTAATAACCGGTGAAGCATGCAAAGCCAATAGGTAGGTTTTTAAATAGTTCTTTCTTCCCAGCCCCGGCAAGTAATTCAGAGATTAATTCCTCAGTCCCTCACGGCATTCCCTAGATACCTACGGTGGCCTGTGGGTACCTGAGGATGTTCTCTGACACAGCAGTTAGTTGCAATAGGTACATACTAACCTAGATAGGTGAATTCAACCCAGATTATCCAAATGTGTGAAAGGAGCAAGGAGACCAATGGAGGAAGTACTGAACAATGTTGCATTTTATTAATAATGTTTTAAGCTGCTGATAATCATTTTGATATTGCCTTATGTCTATTGAATGAGCTTTCTTCTGCCATGGTTGTTGTTAACCAATTTTCTTTTTTTTTTTTTTTTACTTGTTCTGAAATAGCTGGTTAGTAGCACAATTATGAATATTTTTCCTCTTTTTCTGTCTAGCTGTAACTGCAATTCACAGCCTCCAAACCCAATTAAAATTGCAGTGGCCGGAGCCCAGAATTACCTCAGTGCTGTATTGAGGCTCTTTGTAGAGCAGCTGTCTCACAAAACCCCAGACTGGCTTGGCTACATGAGATTTTTGATCATCCCTCTAGGTAAATAAGGAACAATTTTTCTTCATAGAAAGATGAGCTGGTTAAATGTGATGTGTTCCCTCAGGAGCAGCCCTCCTGGAAGCTTTGGCTGGGTACGTGGCTGTTAAATGAGGCCAACGTCACGGTGTCACAATATTGGGTAATCCTTATGTTGCTGCTCTTGCCTGAATTTTGTCTTTATGTTCTTGGTGTCAAAGTCTGCTTTTAGTGCTTTTGTTTGAAGCAGGGAGTTGAGTATTTCCTCCTTATACAGGGAGGCTCTTATCTTTTTGTCACGGTACAATGAATAATGTTCTGGAAGCCCTTTCTCTGGCCGAAATCCTGAATTCGTTGGACACCATGTTTCCCAAAGTGATAACTGTTCTGGCCTCTCTGAGGCTGACACAGAAAATGTTTATGGAGGATGGGGGTTGAAAAACTTTTAAAGGCTCTGAAACTGCTGAGAATTTTAGATTATTCAAATAACATGTATCTTTTGACCTTTCTTTTATGTGCTGTTCTCCTTGGGTTTTTCTCCTCAGTTTTCCAGCACCTTATCTCTGCCCTTCCAGCAGCTCAACAAGCCTGCCCCTCTGGAAGGTTCTTCATCTTGGATCACTTGCGTTGGGAGAAATAGAGTGAACTGGTAGTAGCACTGTGGGTCTCAAAGTCAGAAATGTAAGGAAGGTTGTAGCAGCGAGACTGGGGAAGCCAGGCGGTCACTGGTGCTTGTTGTCAGGGCATCTGCTGGTGTTGTAAGGGTGTGATGCCAGAAACTGGTCTAGTCCAAGGCTTGGCTCATGGGAACAGGGCACTTAAATGATGTAGGCATCAGAATTTCTCAGTATTTTCGGGTCTTCTAGGTTTGGGACCAGCTGATGGCAGTTGCTATAGGAGTCAGAAGCTGCTGCCCAGCACCGTGGATAGTGGCGTTAAGCTGTCCATTCAGCGGTGGGATTTGCAGAAGTGAAACGAAAGAGGCAGAGGAGGAGAGCTGGATCCTTCTGTAAGGAAGATATTTAGTTTCCAAGGTGGTAAGCAGGAAGAGGAGAGAGTCCCTTAGGGAGTGAAAACAGAAGAAATATTTCTACGAAGCCAGATGTGCTTTGAGTCTGTGTGACTGAGGGCTTTGGTCCTCACAGACTGACTGTCTGCTGGCCTCAGAAGAAGAAGTTTTTGTCCTGCAGTTTTTAATGGTCTGAAAATATTCTCTCTTTGAAAGTAAAACACAAGATTTAGCTTGTGTGGTTTTAGGTTGATATTTCAATATTAAAACTTTCTTTGGTAATTAAAAAAAAAAAATAAAATACCACCACCACCTCCCCCTGAAAAGCAAACCAACAGAACCCACACCAAAACAAGCAAACGAACAAAAAAAAAAAAACAAATCGGAAAAAGCATAAAGCGCTTTGCTAATGGAACTGCTTCAGAACTGTGAATGCTTTTAAAATGTACTTCAAATGTAGAAACTTCTCTTACCAGGGCCTTTCCCACAGAAGTCTGCAGTATTTCCTGATCTTGAATCAAGTCGTTTTTTTCTGGCCAGCTTTCTGACAGTTCATTAGAATGATTGAGGAACAACCTCTTTTCTGACAATTGAAAAAAGCACCAGACAGGAGGGTGACCATACTATAAATGTCTTAAAGGAAAAGGCTTCCTGCTGTTAGCGGCACCTTCGAAGTAGGAATGGTGGAGTTTTTCCTAAGATGGTTTTTACCTTTTTAGACCACAACTATATACTGCCATGACAAAAGAGTCAACCTGCAGTAGTTTGTTAGCAAGGAGAAATGCTTAGTATCTATAAGCATTTGTACTGGGAGATTCAGTCCTGCTTCATGTTCTGATTCCATAGCTGAAAGACTCCTCTAATGTCCAAACTACTGTAGGCTTGACTTGATGATCTCGGAGGTCTATTCCAGCCTCAACAATTCTGTGATTCTGTGATAAAAACTGAAAAGGGGTAAATTAAATAGGGAGGGCAAAAAAAAAAAATTTGGGGATTATTTTGGCTGTTTGTTTGGGGTGTTACTTTTTTAGCATTTTATTTAGCTTCCATGCATAGAACTTCTTGGGAGACCTTGTGTTTAGTGCTTGTTTGCGCTACAAAATAAATGGTGCGTTGAAAGTAACCATAATCAGGGGGGTCCAGGAAGAACTTGGGCCCCAGTCTCTAATGGCACCGAGGGGAGCTCAGAGCGACCTTCTGCTTGAACCTTTCTTGGAAGTCTGGAAGTTAGCGCTGGTTTGGAGAACTGAAAAGATATCTCCAGCCCAAGTGGGTTTTCTTTACCATGAGCTTGACTAGACTAGAGGATGGTGAGTGTAGCCAAGCGACTGGAGTTTGCTCGGAAGGACTTGTCAGGTTACCAGTTATCAACTGATGACTCAGCTGTTGCAGTCTCTGGAAGTGTGGCTTCATGTGAGAATTGGGTGTGCAGGAAGGATACAAATAAGCTGATTAGGAGGAGCTGCAAGGCCACTTCATGGCTGATTGTAAATGTACTGGGGCTCACGCTGAGCATGACTGAAAGATGGTGACTGGGCAGTGCAGTTCTGACACGCTTTTTCTCTTGTGTTGGAAGACGGGAGAGGTAGTTTCAAGAGCGGGTTGTCTGCTTTTGGAACATATGTGGCTTAAAGTGAAGGCAGCAACTTTTTACCGCCTCACAGGGCAGAGCTTGTCATTTAAATACCTCCTCTCTTCTGCTCAGTGTAAGTAAAAAGTCAGGTCTCCCTTCAGGGCTGCAAGTTGGAGGCAAGACACGCAAACTTTCTGCTAGGAGGTCTTTGAGGAGCCATAAGGCTCAGCTAGAGCAAGCAGAGACCTGATGTTTCTGCCAGCATCCTTGGACTCTGCCTTCTGTCTTTAATTACAGCCTGTTTATTGAACTTATAGCCCTTCTCCGCCAAGTAAACCTTCCTCCTGGAGTTGTTTTTCGTGGTTTGGGACAATTGCCTTTTCTCAGTATTGCAAAACAGCCACGGTGTGTGACTGGTGTTTGGAGGAAGGGGTCCAACCCCCTCTTGGCAGAGGTGACCTGACCGTGCTGCAGCCTGTGGGTTGGGTGGAAAGGGCTGCTGGAAAAGCCGCTTGCAGAACTGAGAGACTGAGATGGAGAGCCACGGGGCCTCTGTGTCTTCCAGGTCATTTATTTCCTCAGCAGTTTCCCAGTCCTGTTTTCTTTGGCCTTTTAAAATTTAATTTGGTGGGGAGGAAGGGGGAAGGTATCACTGAAAGATTATCAGTGATGTCGAAGCGTTCTCTCTGCTGGGAAGTCGATTTGCATGCTTCTGTATAGATAAGATGGACTAAATTACTTGGTTATGATTGAAGAAATGTATTTCTGGGATGTCTAGTGTAGTTTTGGGTTTGGAATTTAATTCCTTGCAGATTAAAAACCACATTTGCATTCAGTGCTGGGAACAACTGTCATGTTTTCCTTCCTTTCTTAGGCTCTCATCCAGTGGCCAAGTATCTGGGGTCTGTAGATTATAGATACAACAACTTCTTCCAAGATCTAGCCTGGAGAGACCTGTTCAACAAGCTTGAAGCACAGACCACTGGTAAGACCATGTGTCTGTCTGGCCTGTGTGGGATAAAAGGCTCGAATGAGTAATTTTAGCAAAGGTTAAGTAAATACTAGAGGAAGCAGACAAATGTTTTTGTTCCTCTTTTCTCCTCACTCCGCCACATTCCCTTTTCAGATGCTGACCTTTCTATGTCCTCCAGGTGGTGGTTTGCAAACAGTTGTTGGCTCCCAGCGGCACTAGCCGCCTCTGAGTCACGCTGGTTTTACCTAGCTCTCAGCTTTGTTCTTTGATGTGGGGGTCTCACTTACCAAGGTTAGTACATTGCTTTCTTTGGCCCTTCAGAAACTGTCCAGCCTAAAAGATTTGGAAAAACCTGAAAATCTGGAAAGATTAACTTCCATTAGTTGTGCATGAGACCTTGACTGCTGTCTGATGGCTCATTACTAAAAAAGGATGTCGTTCTTCACCGGTGTTGTGACGTATGGGATCAAAAAGTTCCTCTTCTGATCTGTTCTAGGCCAGCAGGAAGCCTTCCCATGTGCCATGAAGTACTGATTTGCTTAAAATATTAATGCTTACAGTTTTTCCATCTGTTCCTTCAAGAACAGAAAGAAACAGGAGAAAGGAGGATTTGCACCTGACATCCAGGGCTTGAGACTCGTCTTGAGGACTGATGCTCTCCTGGTAGCATATCTCATACAGAAATTTTGCTAGAAGGAAAAAGCTTTGCAGTTCTTGGAGTGCCACGAGAGTGAGGAGGTTGCAGGGTGGTTGTCCTGTTGGAAGTGCCTCAGTGTGCCTGAGGCTCCCAAGTTGCTTCTGGAAGTCCTCTAGCCGTGAGAGGATGAAGGAGAGACCTCCTCAGAGGTGATTGTTCAGAGCCTTTTCTAGCAGATGGGAATTTGACTGGGCAATGCCCTGGGCAGGCTGTTCCAAAGTTGAAGTTAGCCCTTCTTGGAGCAGCAGGCTGGACTAGATAGAGATCTCCTAGTGTGCCACCCGGCCTATGCTTTTCCTCGATTCTAAGCTCGTGAAAGAACAGGTGTCTGAAACTGATTTCTTTTAATTCCTCGCTGCACTTGAAAATGCAGACACGTGTCAATACAGACTCGTTTTTTGTGTGCGGGCTGGGAATATTTCATTAGCTGTAGAAATCCAACTCGAAAGCCATATCTGTTCTTTAGTTGATTCTATGCTGCAGCCCTTATTTATTTGGCTGCGTGCCCTGAGGAAAATTCAGCCTTGCCTGCGTGCAATCCAGATCTTGTTTTCATCTGTGCGCCGAGAACTGCACGGGAACCCCACGATGACATAAGCTCATCTGGCAAAGAGTCGTAGCTCTTCACAGTTCACCGTTCACATACAAAGAGTCTGGGTTAAAATGCCCGTTGGAGTATGGAAGTGCCTGGTGAAGGTCACTTGCGTTCCCTTGATCTCATAGTTCGAGGCTTTTTGCTTGAAACCAGAGAAATATGGAAGGCATTTAGGAAATGTCTTCCTGTCAGCTCGAATCAGACACAATCTGATAGATCTGAAGCATTCTGGCTGCTACGTACGTGATCTTTGTGCTCGCTTAACGCTTACGTGGCTCTCAGTTGTTTCAGTTAATTCAGCAAAGCCAGGTAACTCACATGCTGTTGTGAGCAGAGAGCTTGCCAAGGCCCTGGGAGAGATGGCTCGGCACCTTCTTCAGCAGATACCTACAGCCAAGGTGTGAAAAATTCTAAAGCTGACTCTGGACGGGTACACATTTTCAAAGAAATGTGTTTTAGCAAATATAAAATAAGCATAACACTTGGGTCAATAGTTCGCTTTTGGTCACACAGATTTCCAGCGCTCTGGGATAGGCTGCAAGAGCTTCCTTTGGAAAATGCAGCTGGCTGGGGACCATCAGCTACTTGGCCAAGCAGAAGGAGTACGGTGCTGGCGATGGCCTGAGAAAATTCAGTTCTTTTATCTCTTTGTTCTTTTGCAGTTCCAGAAGCGCCGGATGTCGTCTCCCGGATAACGCAGTACATAGCAGGCGCGAACTGTGCACACCAGTTGCCCATCGCTGAAGCGATGCTGACGTACAAGCAGAAAAGGTATGTCACTAACCTAGTTCTGCCTTCCCAGAGTGAGCCTCAGGTTGAAGCCCAAGTGGTTTTCTCATCTCGTGTGCCAGCTGTCTTAACGTTGCTCCAAATGGTGAAACACCCTGGGAGTTTATGGGAGTCTGCACCCAGGGATGTGTCCCACTGAGATAACGGTGAATCTGCAGCACTGTGGGTACTTTAAGTGCAGTGATTTTGGTTTGGTTTTTTTGTGTTGTTTTTTTTAAGATCTAAGAGATTTGGGGAAGTGGGGACTAGGCAGAATCAGGATGGATGGATTAGATGTGCTTAGGTTGCAGAGGTCTCTTGCCACAGAGACCTTAGGTGTGTAAGACCGGACTGTGGCATTCCCTACCAAAGTCTCTTCCGTGAGACCTGGCCTTTTTACATTCGTGTTGAAAGAACTGAAACTCTTTCTCTTCGGAGTGTAAATAGCAGAGCTTCTTGCCGGAGAGAGAAAATCCTTGTTGATTGGCAGTTGCAGGCTATCAGGACTCCTACTGGAAATGGCTGACATTCACCAGGTTTTATTTCAACTTCTCTTAAGGGGTAAGCAGCCTGTAGGAGGAAGGATTTGGGTCTGGAAAAAAGACTCAGAAATACATAGAGCCTCATGTGGCCATGGTCCAGGAAGAAGAGTGACTGTCACTGAAGGGAAGAGATGCTTTTGTGTCTGAGGCACAGAGGAGAATAAGAGACTCCGGTTCACATCGCACTAATTTCTGAGAGCAGGACAAACACTCAGCTCGTGTGATTTTTATCGATTAGGGACTAGCAATGTCCTGAGAGGCATGCATGATGTTAATTAACCATTCCCACATTGTATCTAATCTTTAAGTTTTGGTCTGTTAACATCCCTTATTGGTGACTTCTTTGCATAAGAACTGGGAGGGATTAAAGGTGTGGGTAGAATCCCTTTTTTTCCCTCTTTTTGGAAATGCCTTTTGTATCCTGCTTTTCCGTGCCTGTATCTGCTCTACGTTACTTTGCAGAAATGATCGGGTAAAATTTAGCCCATTCTTCATATTCTTCTAGAGAAGTCCATTGAAAAGAGTACACTCTCTTCCTGTATTTCACAGAATCACAGAATTGTCACGGTTGGAAAAGACCTCTAAGATCACTGCATCCAACCGTCAACCCAGAAAAAACCAAAATGATACAAAACCCACACTACAAAACACAGAAGACCCCTCATCATACCACTAGAGCATGTCCTGAAGTGCCTCATCTGCACGTTTTTTGAACACCTCCAGGGATGGTGACTTGGCCTTGTTAAACCTCCTACCGTTGGCCTCGGCCCATTGATTCAACTTGTCCAGATACCTCTGTAGAGCCTCAAGCAGATGAACTTCCATAGTGTAACCTGGTGAAGGTGAAGTTTGGAGAGCCACAGGGTACTCAAAGCTCTTAGCTTCCATCTTTTATTTTATTTTTGGTGTGAAGGCTTACCTTAGAATACTAGTAGGGAGTTCAGCCACCCCTAGTGCAGTGTGAACCCCTTCTGATGGCTGCTTTATTCTTTCTCTGCACCCTTCAGCTGCTGGGTCCTGCACTTGTCTCCACTGCCTTCTCCATTACGGGTTCACTTTTGTCATTAGCACGCATTTAATAATTTTGAGTTTCGAATGTGCCCAGAAAGGTCAATTTGGTACTTTTGTTGGAAAACATCTGAAATGTACTTCGGTAACATACGCACTTAGGCCTCCCAGCAGCGGGCACGGCCGCTTTAGCAAGCCTTTGAACTTGGTGGTGCCATGCCTGAAGCTGTTGATAGGTTTAAATCAGGCTCAAACCCTGCAGAAAGTTTAGTTGGGAGAGAGAGTATCGAGACTTTTACTCAAACCCGTGGATAGCCTGCAGTCCCTTAGTATCTCTGTTGTGTCTGCTTTAAAATACTTTCAGCTAAGTACCCCGTGAGCAAAGTGGGGAGTGAGTTAGAGGAACAAGCTCTCCCATGGAGATACGGACTGTTATCTCCCCGTGTGGCTTGCTTTAGAAATGCAGCTCTAAGTCAGCTTGAGGAGGATATTGTGAAAAACACCCCGGAAGTTGTTTCCATTAGCACTATCTGAATGAATGTACCACTTTGTTGTAAGTATAATAACATATTTATCTTTTTCTTTGGTTGCTTCTGAAAAGGAAAAAGAGCTTTCATTTTGATTTTACCATAAGGTATCAGTTCTTTTTTTAGGTTCCCTCTCCCATCTCCTGTCTCTTTTCCCCCATGAACTGGTCTTTTGTGCCTTGTTTAACAGTTCCTGCAAGTCTGGGATGCACAGTTTGTGCTTTTAGGTTAAATTCCGCTCGCTGCTTTGAAAATGTGGTATCTGCTGGCAGAAAGCATTGTAGAAAATGACTGCTCCACCTTTGGACCACACTTCCAGGTTCCCAGGGTGTAGTTTGAGTGGGAATGAAGGGGTTATTCAGGACAGTAGCTTTGAGCAGTGAAACAGAAAGAAGGTAAGGTTTTTTTCCTTCCCTTCTTCCTAGCCTTCAGAGTGTAGCTCCAAAAGGATCAGGACCGAGCAAAGGCTTTTCAGGCCCCTTCTGTTGGAACTGGAGTGCCGTAGGTGGCACCCAGTGGCTCAGGGTGGGGTTCAGATGTGCACTGAGTGGAGACCAGCAAATCTTTTCCCTGTAATTAAAAAAAAATGAGCACCAGTCTCTTCCTGGCAGGCTATCTCAAGTGTACTTTGGATACATCTCAAACTTCTCTGAGTTTAAGAATGGAGGCACACATGTATGCTCGCAGTGGAGTTGTGCTCTCTGAGCTGCCTCCGAGACCCCTTTGCTCTGTAGGGGCAATCAGATGATTACTGGACGTTGCTGACTTTGTCCTCGGTTCACAAAGTTACTGCACCTCCCTCTCCCTCGAGGCCAGAGGCGGATGGCTTCTCCGAGGCCAACTCTCGAGGCAGTGGTCCACGTAGAAACAGCAGCGCCACCTACGAATTCGTTGCAAGACAAATCTCCCAGCATCTTAGCATTTGCTCTGTTAAACAAGTCCTAGTGGTCCAAGGAAAGCCAAGCCAGACTTTAGGATGTAGATGTATGCGATGAGCTGCTTTAACTTTATTGCTAGCTATATCCCTGTTTTCACCTTCCTCTGCTCTCCTTCCTGTCCCCGTGTGCTGTTTGTCATGGTGAAAGGTTGGCGCATGTACTGCCTGTGATGGACTGCAACGGTGCCAAAGCTTTCCCCCTTTCGTTTGGAGCATCTGCTGACCTTCCCTGAAATCGAGGGGGCTGACAATAAGGAAGGGGTTCAGGAAGGAAATGAACTGCCATTTCAGCTCCTCTGTGTTACACTGGGTGACTGACTTTGTGAGCACTGGGAGAGTCACCGGATACTGAATTGTCAAGAAATGCTACAGTCCAGGCTACGTCTGGGGAGCTGAGACCGTGGTAGCAGAGGTGGGCCTCTCACTAGGAGGGGTGTATCGTCGTCGTTAATATCTCTCTGCATTGCTTTCTTGAATAATACGCTGCAGTATTTGAGATCTGAGATTCCACAGACTATTCCCAGTGTCCCTGGATTGCCAATCAATTCTGTGAACCTGGGGTGGCGTCACCCACTGTAATTCAGTCCAGCACAGCTCATGCCACGTGGCTTTGGGACAGCCCTTGCATGAATCTGGGAAGCAGCTTGGCTGTTGGAAATAAAAGCATTGCTTGCTTGTCAGGGTGTGGGCTGGGTCACTTCTTACCTAGTCACACATTTACCAAAAGCTCTTCACTCTTGCGTGTTGTAGAGCACTTCCCCAACTCTTGCTCTCTGGAGCACACGTGCCTTGGATTGGGATCATTCCTGGGCAATGGGAAGCAGGGATAACACCGTTTTCTGCCTACTGCCTGTCTCTGAGACTCTGCAGGGCAGTGACGAGGTGGAGTCCCAGCCATTTCTCCGAGCGCTGCTTCTAAACATACCCTGCAGCAACTGCTGAACTTGAACATAGCTGGTGAAGATGGACCTGGTCGTCCCTCCTCTGGCTCGGCACTGCCCATGTCATCTGCCTAGTTGCTGCACGACCCTTCTTGGGCAGCTGGTGGAAACGTACCGGTTTACTTGTGCCCTTTGCCCAGAGCAGTGCCCCAGGAGAGAGTCAAGGCTCAAGATATGCTGGATGTCCTGCTGAGTGGAACATGAAGGGTGCTGGATGGAAGTTTTGTGAAGAAGCAAAGCGGTGACTCATCCAGTGTGTTGTGGGGACCTGGAGTTGCTTTGTCCTGTGCTTTGGTTTGGCTGCTGGAGGCTTAGTGGGACAGGGGCAGTGGTAGCCAGCAGACATCTACAGGTTGCCCAGTGGGAAGGACAGTTGCTTCATACCAAAGAGGAATTTTGGAGAGTTGTTGGTAGTGTCTGGCCTGAAAAGGCTTAGAGACCTGTTAGTCCTTTGCTGATCCGAGGCCCCACTTGCATGGAATAAAGGTAGTACCTGAGTCCCTCCTGCTAGGAAATCGCAGGTGTTTGGCTTCATTTGAATCCATTTTGGGTTGCTTACATTTGAAGTGAAACCCTATGGAAAGGCTAGTGACTGGCATCACTGCTCTAAGTGATTATTCAGTACCTCTTATCGGAACATCTGGGTGCTTTGCAGCTTAGTTTGTACTTTGCCCCAGAAGAGAGAGAGATTATTCCTTCGCTTTGTCAGCTGGGTGGCTCTGATGTGGCCACTTCTCCTTTCTAAGAGTCCTGAAACGTAAATCTGTCTATATGTTTTTGTTCAGTCTGAATTAATTTATTGGGGTAGGGCAGGAGTCTGCAAGTCCTTTTCTGGACAGTTTACCTTTCAAGGACCGATTGCAGGTGGATGGATTTTGCCCACACAAAACCAGTAACTAGACAACTCCCCAATCCAGATGAAGATTTTTCATTCCAACCTCTTTGCATAGGGTCTGGTTTTTAATTTCCTCTAGGACCTGATGGTAGGTTTTTTGGATTTTTTTTTTTGTTTGGGTTGTTTGTTTTTTTTTCTCCCCAGAATTAGAGGTGGAGCATCAATAACACTGTTAAAAATCACAAACCAGAGTCAGATCTGGCTTTAAATTATAGCTGAGATACCAGGGCCTTCAGAAGTACTGTTGATAAAACCAGTGCCATGGTCGTCATTCTGGGGGTAAAACCTCTGCAGGCTGGCAATCTGTGCAGCCTGGGTAATAAGGGGGAGCTGTCTTTCTGGGGACAGGGGATGTGTGAGTTGCAGGATTGAGGTAGGAGGAATAGAGAAGACACTTACCAAGGTGGAAGCATTCTGGGTTAGTATTTTTGAATCTTGAAGGACAAGAATACGGAAAGAGCATGAAAGAGGACAGCAATCAGAGTCATCTCACCTTTCCTTTCATCCACGTGAAGAGCAGCTGTTTTGCCAAGCTGCGTATTCAGAGGCACATGTGCAAGATCAGAGTTCCCCAGAGGACGTGTGATGGGACTGGATTAGCCGAGCTGACATCCAGCTGGATTGCTTCAGGAACAGTCTGTGCATCATTGTGAGCTGTGATAAATGGTGACTGAAGCAAATGATTTATTTCAGAATTGCCCCTGAGCTCTTCTCAGTGGAAATCAGAGCTCCCAGGGGGAACGAGAATGAGCTTCCTGCTGGAATTGGTCATGGTTTGTTTTTTGAGAGCTCGAAGCAAAGCCATCCAGTAGCTGAGAGATGACTGGGCCGCTGCCGTGCTTCCTTCACTTGGTCAGAGGGGATTCACTTCTGCCTGCTTCTCAGCTCGTGGAGCTGAAGAAATGAGAAGAAAGCTGAGCCTCTCTTCTGTGCATCTCCCAACAGCTCTCTGGGTTTCTCGTTCCCGTTTGCAAAACCGTAGCTGGAAATGTCATGTTGGTAGGAGATTTATTGGCTGATGGGCCTGCGGCCATGTTTTCTGGCTTCCAGCACAGAAGCAGGGAGTCGGTCGTTTTGTCACGTGTTCTTTTGGGAAGGATGAAGGTGCAGTGCCTGAGGTTGTGAGGTAGCAAGGGAGTGAAGCCCTTGGCTTTGTCTTAAAGCTGAGTAAGCAGAGCTGAGCTGAAGAAAGAGCCTATTTGCAAAAGCTTGCTGCTCTTCAGACCAAGAGGCAGCTCTGATTGAGTCAGGTTCACTGCAGCTCTGTGCCGTTCTTTCCGTAGGACTTGGAGGAAAATGCCCAGCCACTGTGTGGTTGGCAACCTTTGTGCCTTTGGTGTGTTTCTCATCTGTGCTGCAAATAGTACAGAAATACCTGCTTTCCTGAATACTTGTGCTGCAATCCAACAATGTTCTGGATGAAGGCGGCTCTGGATGTTTTTTCTGTGAATGTTGCAGTGCTCTAAGCCATGGCGGGGGCGGGGAAAAGAGAAACATGGGAAGTCTTGGTGTTTGTCTGCTTCCCACCCTGTTTCCTGTGCTTGGCCACTGAGAAACGTGTGACTTGCCCATACGGTGACGTCTGCTGCTGAAATTCCTCTGAACATGTGGACATGCTCCTGCAGTTCTCCCCTCACCCTGTGGGTCCATCTTCATCTCTGTTGCTCTTGAAAAGGAGCAGTGGTTCTGCAGGCCCTGCCAGCCTGCCTTCATCCTCACTCAGGTCTTCCCTCTCTTGTCTTTGTTGAGTCTTGCCCTTAATTCCCACTGGATTTGACCGTGGCTTTTCTTGCTGGCCCTTCTCCACCCTCTGGCTTCTGAATCCTGGGCAGGGCCAGAGCAGGAGGGGCTGATGGCCTTCCATTTCAAAATGTTCGTAGCGTTGTCTTCAGCTGTTTCTGGGAGATGGCGTGGGTGGTTTTGTTCAGTTTTGGGTTAGCTGTTTGCTGTCCTGGAGTCGGTGTCCTGATGGTGCCTGAGCGCTCTCTCCGGTGTGCCTGTCGAAGGGATCTGCCAGCAGGGAATGTGTATCTGTGTGCGTGAGCGCGTGTGAGTACCTACTTGCTGGTGCCATCCAAATAACCACGTGTCACGGCTTGTAACCCCGTGGCAGGCTAACTGCTTTAGCGATGCCGGGATGGGCAAGGTATGGCACGTGGCTCCAAAGGTGGGACGCGCCAAGGCCGCACGTGCAGAGCGCTGCCGGCACTAGTAAGTAACACGCAGTTCTCCGTGTTGTTGTGGCGCAGATCCATTTCCTTGCCGTAGGAGGTTGTGTGTCTGTAATGACTGCCATGCCATTCAGCATGTTTCTCTGTCAAGCGTGAGGGAGGGAGTAAAAGGCCTTTCCCCTCCCCGAGAGATGTACCGTGAGGTGCGTGCTCTTCCCCATCTGTGCAGATTCCGAGCGTGCTGGCAGGGGGCCTTGAGAGGAGACGGACTGGCGCTTGCATACTGTCCGTCCCTGCTGCATGCTTGAATGCAATGTGGAAAGTGAGTATCCTGCCCGGTGTGGGAGCAAACTGTTAACGACTCTTTTCTCTTTGCCTTTAGCCCTGATGAAGAATCTTCGCAGAAGTTCATTCCCTTTGTCGGGGTGAGTGTTATCTCGGTCTCAAATCAGCTAGAATGTGTCTGCAAGCGTTAATCCAAATTTACCTAGTTTCTGGGGTCGAGCAGGAGCGCCGGGTGCTCTAATGTAGGGTGTCAACATGAGCACCTGGTGGTTGGATGCAGCTGCCTGGTACATAAGCAAACCTCTAAGATCCCTGAACAAACCACGGGGTGTATTTTATTTTTCCAGGCGGCTGTATGCTACTTGTCTACCCCCACCGAAGCAGGCACCACGGCCTTGCTCTTGCCTCGTTCATTCCATGCAAAGAGGAGAGTGCAAGGCTGAAGTGCTCTAATCCACAATCTCTCCTTGCTGCAGGCCAAAGAGCCTAGTTGGTGGACAGCTGCTGCTGGGTCACGTGCAGAGGAAGGTGGTGTGTGTCTAATCTCAGGGTTACTGTGCCCAGCATTGCCCTGGGTGATTGATCTGGCCAACCTTGCCGTTCCAGTGTCAGTCCCTCTGTGTGCTTGTCACGAATGGTCTCTTAATATCCCAGCCACTCCTGGGAAGTGGGGAATATGTCCCACCAGGGTGATTATTTATGCCGCTGTGAAATTTGAGTCTGAGGCAGTAGCTATTTAATGCACTGTATTATGTGAATATATTCAGAATGGTAGTTCCTGGCTTTTCCTCCTGTCCGTATCTTTAAATGTTCCCAGCTCAGGTGGCCAAGTGCAGAGAATCTAGGCTGGGGAGTGTTTGTGGTTCTGTCCATCTACTTGATGCACTGTGTACTTGGCCTTTTTTAGCTTCCCTCACCTTGTTTGATGATGTCTTCAGTTCACTCAGTTTTAGGTATCAAGCCATTGACCTTTGGCCAGAAGTTCATACTCTGATTGCTCTTCAGCTACTGGATGTCCTCTTCGCAGCTTTTGCTGCTCTCTTGTAGCTTCTCCTCCTTGCCTGCTGGCTGTCTTGTTCTGCTTTCTCTGTGTTAAGCTGACTTGTTTGTGCTCCTGTTTGTGTCCCTGTCAGTGCGTCAGAACTAATCTGAAATCCCAAGGTATTTAAAGAGCTTAGTTTCTCTTGCCCTCAGGCTGACCCTGCTTTCACTCTGGTGTCTCTTAGGAATGAGAGTCTCTCTCTGCAATGTTCCTGAGACAACAGTCTGCTTCTGTTGGTTGAAGGAAAGGTGTCTTCTGCAAAAGCAGAGAGGGTACATCTTCCTGGTTGTTCCCTGCTGATCAGGTTTGCCATGATCTTGTCCCTCCAGTGAACTGGAATTGCTGGTGAAGGACTGTTGTTATGAAACAGCTATTTCACCTTTCCCAGTAACACCAAAAGCCCGGAAAGGCTGGAAGCTCCAGGACTCCTGTCCCTCATGCTGCTGGACTTTGCAAAGCTTTTCTTTGGGGTTGATTTAGTTCAGTGCTATGTGTAAGCAACCTGGGACTCAGAGTGCTTGTCCAGTTGCTCTAAAGCGACCATCGTCAGGACATTTGCGATGCGTTTCCAGTCTGGATTTGATTGTCTGAAAGAGTGAAGAGCTCTGTTGTGTGCAGAACACTGCCAGCCCCCCGAAAAAACTTGCCTGGAAAGCACTGGCTGAATTCCTGTGTCAGGTGGTGGTGAGGGTCAAATCAATGCTGCTTGTTCTTGCTTCTGAAGTGTTCCTTGCACAGTAATTCCCCCTGAGACACATCTCTGAAGAGACTCTGAAAGGCCAATAGCAGGTGTGTCTCAGTCTGAGGCTGAACATGAGCACTGGAGTTCTTTCCTTCAGCTGCAGCCTGCTTGGAGCTGTCGGCCAAGAAAGTAAGGGAGCCAGCAACGTTTAGGTTTGCAATTCCAGACGTTGGCTGAACTGTGGCTTTTAGGGTGCAAAAACTGATGTCCTGCAGCTGGGTTATGTGGTCTTTGGCCCAGAAGTGAGCAGGGCAGTGCTGTGCTGCTCAGCCGGGCTCTGAAGCAGTGGGAGTGGAGCCTCCCAAGGTGCCAGTCAGGTGCAAAAGCCAGGTTTGAGTGGTGGGGCTGCATGGTCGGCAGCCCGTGGCCAGGAGAGTTAACAGGATTTTCCTACTTCCTGAAGGGAATGGAGGCTGGCTACTGCTGCAGCCTGGATGGAGACGGTGTTGGGACTGCAGTGGTCCACTTAGAGAAAGTGTTTAACCTGGTCTTCTTTCCATGCATCTGAACTCGAGCATCTTCTGTCAGCCAGCAAGCAGGAGAAGGGCCAGAAGAGATTTCCTGTCTAGCTTGCAGATCAAGGTGGCTTTAGGCAGTTTTCTGCATTGCTTGGTCTTCTCCTAACTCTACTGCCTCACCTCATCTCGCTCACAGCTAGTCACAGCCTCTGAAACATCCTCTTGGCATTTGAGAAATGCAGCACACGTGGCTGGTGGACTCCAGAGCCTGATTCGTTGCCCTCTGGGTGGAGACTGGCCAAACTGAGCTGCAGCCTCCTTCTCCCCAGCCAGTGCCCCCTCAGGGAGCCTCTGGACACACTGCTGAGTTCATGATGGCTCTTCCAAGACTGGAGCTACCAGAGAATCCACCAGAGTGCCTGACAACTCTCCAAGATCCAGTGCTGAGCATACACCCACCCACTCAGAAGTGGGCAAAGTTTTTCGCTTGTAGTGATTAGGTCCTATAGCACAGAAGCACGCTTCCTAGAGATGTGGTCTAGACGTGATCATGTCTGAACTTAACCATCTTCTGTTTTCAAACTAAATAGACCACATAACATTGCTTCTTACTCTAAAGCGGGTTTTATTGACTTGAGATTCCTTTGCAGCTCTTTCCCTTTTACTAGGGTTTCTATAGGATAATTGTTAGCCCGGGATACAAATTTTTTCAGGACCTTAAGAAGGGTGTCTCCTCTGCAGTGTGGAGAGTAATGATCCCTGTGCCCCATAGCAGATTATTGCTACAAGAGATCACTGCTTTTATATCACCAAGGGGCATTTTATCTTTCTAGGCACAGTGTGTTCTTGGGAACCTGTGTTTGTAGCATGATCTGTTCCACAAATGATTGCCAGGGGCATTTAGCGTTAACCTAAACGTACTAGCTGGTGGTTGACCTTATCAGAACACACAGTTATCCTTCCTACAGCGTGACTGGGGTGGTTGTCGCTTGTCCATGTGGTGGTTTCTCCGTGGCTGTGCCCAGATGCTTTACTAGGAGCTTTATCTTCTTTGCTGGACACTTCCCATGTTTGGAGACTAGAAGATTCTGATCTGCAACTGTGCTTTGTTGCTTTTGTGGTTTCCTTGCGAACCCTGACGATGCTGCGTGCTGGAAGTGGCCACGCTTGTGTGGAGGAAGCAATAGGTCTGTAATTAGCAGGGGTATCAAAGCAATGCCAAAAGGATATTTATGTTCCTTTCTCCTCCCTGCCCTGTTCCCACGATTGTCACAGACACTCTATTTGCTGTAGCTTGGAGCTGATAATATTGTTCTGCTTGAGGGTAGGAAGGCTCTGCAGAGGCATCTGGACAGGTTGAATCGAGGGGCTGAGGCCATTGGGATGAGGTTTAACAAGGCCAAGTGCCAGACCCTGCGTTTCAGTCACAGCACCCCCAGGCGACGCTACAGGCTTGGGGAAGAGTGGCTGGAAAGCCTGGCAGAAAGGGACCTGGGGGTGCTGATTGACACCCAGCTGAACAGTGTCCAGGTGTGTCCAGGTGCCAAGAAGGCCAACGACATCCTGGCCTGGATCAGAAATAGTGTAGCCGTCAGGAGAAGGGAGGTAACCGTGCCCCTGTACTCAGCAGTCGGGAGGCTACACCTCGAGTACTGGGTTCAGTTCTGGGCCCCTCACCACAAGAAAGACATTGAGTTGCTGCAATGAGTTCAGAGAAGGGCAACCAAGCTGGTGAAGGCTCTGCAGAACAAGTCCTATGAGGAGCAGCTGAGGGAATTGGGATTGTTTAGTTGGAGAAGAGGAGGCTGAGGGGAGACCTCGTTCTCCACCTGAAAGGAGGTTGTAGTGAGGTGGGTGCAGACTCTTCTCTGCAGCAAATACCAACAGGACAAGAGGAAATGGCTTGAGGTTTCATCAAGGGAGATTTAAATTGGATATTAGGAAGGATTTCTTTCCTGAAAGGGTGGTCAGGCACTGGAGTGGGCTACCCAGGGAGGCGGTGGAGTCACCATCCCTAGAAGTATTCAAAAAACATGTAGACGAGGCACTTCAGGACATGCTCCAGTGGGATGGTGAGGGGTTTTCTATGTCTTGTGGGGTGTGTGTTTGTTTGGTGGGGGTTTTGGGTGAGGAGGTTGGTAGGGTTTTCTTTTCTGGGTTGGTGGTTGGACGCAGTGATCTTAGAGGTCTTTTCTAGCCGTGATGATTCTATGATTCTGTACTTTAACACTACTCTGACTGCAGGGACAGCGCCAAGGGGGCTGTGGGGATGAACTTAGTTTGGGGGTTCCCACAGTTCAGGGGACTCCTGTTTCATAGAGTTCTTCTGTTTTGCTCTCTCTAGGTAGTGAAGGTTGGAATAGTGGAACAGTCTTCTGCAACATCAGGTAACAAGCATCTTGTGTGTGCTTTCTGTGTTGTACAGATGGTGGGAGCCTGACTTCATAGGCTGAGGAAACTTGTCCATTACTGTTGTCTTGGAGTTTTGTAAGGTGGAATTGGATTTTATTAGCTCCCAGTTCTGCAGCTTTGACTCCCAGTGGCTGTCTTGAAAAAAAAGAGGTGCCTCTCTTGAAAGATGCCCTTTTTTCTTGTTGCTTTACGAAGAGCTTCAGGCCAGATGAAATTCCCACTCCCTCATTCAGGGAGGCTCTACTTATATATGTGCACCCATTTTTCTTACATGTGTTCTCAGTGAGGGGGATTTACCACTGCAATTATTAAAAGTTCCTGCTGCAGACGGGAGGCAGTTCATTGGAAATTTGTGCCTGTTTCCCTACGCTGGGCTCAATTGCCAAATAAGATCAGTCTCAAACATGGTGCCTAATACTGGTTGCTCCAGGATGGGCAACCGGTTTGTCAATAAGACAACAAATTTAGACACCTTTTTTTTTTTTTTTAATGGGGGAATGCAAAGCTGGTGCACATGATACTGCCTGCTTGCACACTTGGACATGAAGTAGTACTGTTTTATCAAGGTGAACTTGTTTTCTCCTCCTTCATATGTACTACTAGTCAGGAATATTACTTTTTCCTCGTCCGTTGGTATTGTTTCTTATTGCTTTGCTATTAAACCCAGGTTCCTGTGACTCGGGTTACAGATAGGTTTGTGTGTGGAGGCAGCTCTTCTGTGGGTCAGTCCTTGCTACCACAGTGCTCCTACCACAGTGTCCTAAGGGGCCAACATGAGGGGAATGATGCCTTGATTGTGGAGTGTGGAAGCAGAGGGAATGGGGAGATCCCTGTGGTCAGCCTAGAGGTACTGGCAAAGATCAATGGGCTGGGCTCTAACTGTGCAGGAGGAGGCTCTGAATCAGCTGGGAGCAAACCCAAGGAGAGCAGGTGCCAGGTGGGCAGGCCTGAAGAGTGTGAACATCTGTGCCAGCCTCTTACCCAAACATGGAAGGTACTGTGGTTTCAGTGTGGAGACAGTCAGAACGGACGGGCTAGCTGATCTCTGGGTTGAGTCTGAACAAAACTTGTGCAGCAGGAGCGTGGGCAAAGAGCCTGAACTACTGCAGCGTGCGTGTGCCGGGCTAGGAGACCAACCCAGACAAACAATTTGACTTCTTTTCTGCAAGGTGACTCTGATGACGCAGCTCCCTCAAGCTCCAGTGTCCTTTCTTCTACCCCACCTTCTGTGTCTCCTGCTGTGAAAGAAGCCTCTCCAACACCACCTTCCTCACCGTCTGTCACAGGCAGCTTCTCGTCCTCAAGGTAATGCATGTCTTGTCTCCTTCCAGCCAAGCTCCCTTATCTGACATACACACGAGAGAGGAATACTCTTCTAAAGGAAGTGGGTTTGTTGGATATTGAACCGTCATTCACCAAACCTGGTAAAAGACCTGGGGACATGCAGTGACATTGGCAAAAAGTCAGTTAAAAGGGAGAAAGAAAGGGACTTCCGCACAGAGCATATTGGGACCATGTCTGCTACTTCTGTGGCAGCAGGATCAGCAGACCAAAGAGGGGTTAGGGAAATTCATGGACACCAGATCTGTTAATGAATACTACAGGATGATTCAAGGATGTCCCTTCTAACATCCCAAGTCTTGTGATTGTCAGGCTAGAGAGGTCCAAGGGAATGCTCTGCAAGTAGAGTCTGGGCTCACGTGCTTTCCCTAAGCAGCATTTCCTACTGTCCCTGTTGGAGACAGAATGGAGACGTTTCCTGTGGACTCCAGAGCACCCTGTGGGGACCTTTAACCTCTGACTTCTTAAACTGGCTTGAGAGTTTCTTTTTAACAAGAGGAAATAGAAATGTGGAAGTGCCAGTTTAGCAGACGTGCAGCAACGGGAAGGTGTTAGCGGCTGTGCCAGGAGGCCCGGTTTATCAAGGCCCTCCTGTTGGCCCCCCGTGACTGAGAACTTGTACCCACAAGAGTGTTGGCTGTTCAAGTTATGAGCCATGGACAACATATATCTGAAGTTGACAGCTCGGCTCAAGGAATCCAGTACTTTTATGTTTCACGCTGTGTGGTAAAATCATCAAGAAATGAGGAAGTTTAAGTTCAACCTTGTTCTGTCTCCAGTAGTCTGTGTGTGACAACGCAGCGGGTGGAGGGTGACACAGACTGAAAGATTAAGCCATGTGTTCAACTGGGAATGAAATAGAAAATCCTGCCTGGGCATAGTGAACATTAGAGTGTTTTGTCTTTACAACTGAGTTGAGAACGAGGAGCCTTAAAATACAAAGCCGTATCTCCAAAACATCATCCTTAAAGAATCTCACTTCTGAAATTTCCCTGAGAACCCAAAACCTGGTTTTGGTGATGAAAGATGAACTCAGCTTTTCAGTCTGGCTTTTGGCTGAATATAGACCACAGAAAAGGAAATTATTTGCTGAGAGGACCTTGACAGTAGGAGGTCCTCATTTTGCCTTGAGAGTTGCTCATCAGCCAGGAGGTGTGGAGAGATGCATGTCATTCAGGATCAGATTCATCTTTCTTAACAATTGCCGTTTCTCAAACAAGGGACACAAACTGGTAGATAAGTTGGGGTTTTTTTCTCAAGTATTTGTTTTTTTTTCCTCTAGTACTTGCGTATTATTCCACCCTGTGGTTGTATAGGGAAAAGTATAGGCTGTCAGCTGTAGGTGTACTGAGTGATAAACCCCTGCTGCACTTGGGCTTAGCTAGCGAGAGACAGGGGCAGGCAAGGTCTGGAATTTCCCAGGCTGCTCATTTTCCCTTTTCTGGCTTAAGAAAGGCTGGCAGTGTGCTTTGGTGACACATAGCTGGTACCACACGACGCGCAGGAGTTTTCAACAGCAGATCGTGTCCTGAAATCTGCTGTTCAGCAAACGTCACAGGACTGGCAGAGCGTTTTGCCCGGCACTGGAGTTCCCCAGCGTGCGGCAGGGCTGCGGGGCAGACTGCCCTGTGCCAGCTCCCTTATAGGGATCTGGGGAGAGCAGAGATCCTGTGTGACCTAGTGGAACATCTGGACAGGAAGGGAAGCAGCTGGTATCAGGAAGAATTTATGAGTATAAGAGATGGAAGCAAGTCAGGGAGACTGGGAACCAAGTGCCTAATGTTCAGGGACTTCCCCCGCCCCCAGCTTTTTGTTCACCCCAGTTCGGAATTGATTTTTGACAGCGCTGCCCCTGTCCAGAGTCGTTTGCTCATCAGTGCTCAGCAGGCAGCAGCAAGGTGCTTACAGCCTCTCTTTATGCTCAAAGACTGAAAGGGATCTGAGCCAGCTCAGGTGTTGCCTCTGCTGGCTAGGAACTCAGCACAGTGTTAGGAAACCTCTCCTTTGCTCCCTTTCCCACTGCTCATCCCCTGCATCACTCAGGGATGGCTTCTTGTGCCCTTGGGATTATCGGGTCTTGCTACAAAATGTTGCTGCCCGATTTCCCAAAGAGACGGGCACTTGTCCTCTGACCATCTGGT
This sequence comes from Baryphthengus martii, assembly GCA_013396935.1. Lineage (NCBI taxonomy): Eukaryota > Metazoa > Chordata > Aves > Coraciiformes > Momotidae > Baryphthengus > Baryphthengus martii. The sequence goes on from VWZK01002273.1 coordinate 380,717, forward strand.
CAGGAATAGCAGCCGCTCTGACAAAACACAGATTGGGTAACTGTGCTGCACTCAGCAGAAATTACCACCTTCTCTTGTTTTCCAGCCAGAACCTTGGTGCTGAGTTGATGGGCCTGCAGGTGGATTACTGGACTGCAGCTCCACTCTTGGACAAGAAGAGAGACCCAGAGAAGAAGGACCCCTCCACTACCAAAAACACACTGAAATGCACTTTCCGGTCCCTCCAGGTCAGCAGGCTACCTGCCAGCAGTGAGATTGCCACCACTCCTACGATGTCCATGACTGTCGTAACAAAAGAGAAGAACAAGAAAGGTAATGTGGATGCATCTATAGGCCAAACCCACGGTGCTGCCCTCCCTGTTCTGCTGATCCAGGACTGCCTGGCATGTCAGTCCAGCATTACAGCACCTTAGGTCATATTCTCGTCCTCAAAATCCAAGTCTTTGAAGGAAGCAGCAAGACGGTCAAACGCTTACATTTGACTACCAGTAGCATCTTCCTGCCCCTCAGTCTAGGTGTCATTCCTGGTGGAAACAGGGGTTTGGGGACCCTGAGAGAAGGTGTCAGCCTTCCAGAGCTTCCTGGACTGATAACTGCAGGACGTGGATACATAACCCTGCAGCCAGGTCGCTACTGGGCCAACATCACTGTGGCACTGCTGGTACCAGATCTCCCACCCCCAACCACAGCCTTTAGTGGCATGTCTATGGGAGAAGCAATCCTGAGACGCTCAAAATATTGTTCACTGGGACTAGCCCAGCCTGTGCTATGAGCGGGGAATGCTTCTAGTAGAGACACTTAGGGCTGAGACATCGATGTGCGTAGGTGATAGTGCTGAGCATTGCAGTTAAACTCCTGCCAAACAGGGATGATTTTGGGAGTTAAAATGTGAGTTAGAATTTTCAGAGAGAAATGTTGATAATGCAAACCCCCAAACAAGTCTTGGTACGGTTCCCACGAGTGGCAGAGGTTCACTGTGTGCCGGTTTGATTTTTCTTTCAGTGATGTTTCTGCCCAAGAAAACAAAAGACAAGGAGATTGAGTCAAAGAGCCAGTGTATTGAAGGAATCAGCAGGTTGATTTGCACAGCGAAACATCAGCAGAACATGCTGCGCGGTGAGTGCAGCCTGTGCGTCCTGCCGGGCTCTGGGCTGAGGCTCGGCTGCTCCTGTGGTCCTGCAGGCTTAGGGCTGACCTGATGTCCTGCCTCATGCCGTGGGGATGTTCCTGGGGAAGGGCCTTGGATGTATCCAGCATGGAGAATGCTCTCCTAGGTCTCGGATGTGGGGAAAATCCTTCTTTCCCTAGGAACTCCTCTGAATTGGTGCCCTGGGTAAGGACCCCTCCCTGTGACCATTCTCCATTTCTCCTGCTCATCCTGTGCAAGCGATGGTGGAGAGCAGTGAGAGGAAAGAAGCAGGGTAATAAGTAGTACTTTTTCCCTGGACTTTAAGAAGGCTAAATTTGTCCTCCTCAAAGACCTGCTTAGAAATATCTCATGAGCTAGGGCTCTAGAAGGTAGAGGGAGGGGGCCCAAGAGAGCTGGTCAATTTTCAAACGCTACCTCCTTCAGGCTCAAGATAAATGTATTCCCTTGAAAGAAAAATCAAGTAGAGGTGGTAGGAGATCTGCATGGATAAGCAAGAAGCTCCTGGAAAAACTCAAATGAAAGAGGGAAACTTATAATATGTGGAAAAAAGGTCTGGTTAATTGGGAGGATTACAGAAATGCTGTCAGAGTGTGTAGAGAGTCAACAAGAAAGGCCAAGGCTCTCTCGGAACGCGGTCTGCCTAGAGAGGTGAAAGAAAACAAGAGCAGCTTTTTCAAATTCATCAATGAGAAAAGGAAGAGTAGGGAAAAAGTGGATCCACTGCTAAATGAGGTGGGAGCACTGGTGACAGAGAATGCGAAGATGGCAGAGTTGCTGAATGCCTTCTTTGCCTCAGTCTTTACTCCTAAAACCAGCCCTCAAGAATCCCAGTCATTGGAAGTAAGAGAGCAAAACTGGAGAGAGGAAGACACTCCGCTGGGCAGTGGGGATTGGGTTAGAGACCATTTGGATAAACTGAAAGCGCACAAATCCATGGGCCCCGATGGGGTGCATCCACGTGTGCTGAGAGAGGTGGCTGATGATGTTGCTGAGCCGCTCTCCATCTTTTTTGAGAAATCATGGAGAATGGGAGAGGTGCCTGAGGACTGGAAGAAACCCGATGTCACTCCAGTCTTCAAAAAGGGCAAGAAGGAAGACCCAGGCAACTATAAACTGGTCAGCCTCACCTCAATCCCTGGAAAGGTGATGGAGCAGCTCATTCTGGAGGCCATGTCTAACCACAGGGAAGAAAAGAAGGTTATGAGGAATAGTCAACATGGATTTACTAAGGGGAAATCTTGCTTGACTAATATAATATCCTTCTGTGATACCAGTGGGTGTCATCTACCTTAAATTCAGTAAGGCTTTTGATACTGTCTCCCATAACATCCTCGTAGAAAAACTCAAGAAATGTGGGATAGATGATTGGACTGTGAGGTGGATTGAAAACTGGCTCAACAACAGAGTTCAGAGGGTCGTGATCAGTGGCACAGGGTCAAGCCGGAGACCCGTGGCCAGTGGTGATTCCCAGGGATCAGGACTGGGGCCAGTTTTGTTCAATATCTTCATCAACGACCTGGATGAGGGGATGGAAGGGACCCTCAGCAAGTTCGCTGATGATACAAGACTGGGAGGGGTGGCTGAGACACCAGAGCTGTGCTGCCATCCAAGGGGATCTGGACAGGCTGGAGAGCTGGGCAAAGGGGGGAACCTCATCAAGTTCAATAAGGACAAGTGTAGCGTCCTGCANTCTGTTTCTGTGGGGCCTGCCCTGGATGATCCTGCTCTGTCAGGTGGGTTGGACTAGATGATCTCTAGAGGTCCCTTCCAACCCCTAATATTTCATGATTCTATGAGAGTGTAGCTGTTCCTCTGGGCAGGACTCTGGCACAAGGGTACACTGCAGCAAGAGCTATCTTGCAGACAGACGTGAAGTGGCCATCAGTGGAACTGTGAATCCAGGATCCAAAATATCCCTGCAGTCTGTTCAGTTGATAATCCTGACTGCTCTGAACAGCAGAGGGATCTGCTCAGGTCACCTCCTTAACCCGGCCCAGTCCCTTTGGGATGGTTGAGCATGAAGGGTGGTCACAGAACATGTGTCACCTCTTTAGGAGACGCAGATCTCCTGTGAGGAAAGGCTGACGTCTGTCGCTGTAAGACTGCATTCGTCGAGAAAAGAACATGGTGCGTGTTTAGGTAACGTGAGAAACCAGATCAGGTGACGCTGAAAGCAGCAGCCTGAGGAGCTCCAGTGTCAGAGAGCAACGCTGGAACAACAATCTGAGCTGTTCTCCTTAAACCTGGTGTGCTCTCAAGCCGTTTTCTACCGTGCCAGGTACAGCAGTGGGGTGGCAGGCGGAGCAGCGCGCACCCAGAGCGCACAGCGTGGCCAGGCCTCCCTCTGCCGACTGACTGGAGGGTTCTAGCAGAGCTCTTCCAGGTTGGCCGCTTCCACTCGCTATTTTCTAACTCTCTGTTTACCCTCCCCTGCAGTGCTCATCGACGGGGTGGAGTGGAACGACGTCAAGTTCTTTCAGCTGGCAGCACAGTGGTCCTCTCATGTCAAGCACTTCCCCATCTGCATATTTGGACACTCCAAATCTAACTTCTAGCCGTGCTCAGCAGAGGGACCTTCTGTCCGTCTCGGGGACTGCACACCGGGAGCCAGGAATTGGCGTGCCAACTCTGACTCTTGTCGCTCTGCCCTCTCCTGCAGAATTAATTACAGATGTGCTTGAATTACTTTTGAATTACTTTTTTCTATTAACTCTTAAGTTTACTACAAGGGAAGGAAACCCCTTTAAACAAAGGCAAAAAAACCCCAACAACCCAGTCTTAAATATAGATGTGCTGACAAGATGAAGTCGTGGGGGAGTTGGCAGGAGCGGGCAACCTGCCCAAGAACACCTACCACTTAGGAGCGGATAGCTGAATAACTGCACTGCTTATTAACCTGAGACCTCATTGGTGTGAGTGGGCGGCGGGAGCCGTGGATCAGCTCGAACAGATTTTGTGGAAGATCATGAGCATTATGATGCGTTTTGGCCTCCTCCCTCTGTGTTTCTAGGAAAAAAGAAAAAAGATGGCCGGTCTTTCTTCCTGCTGCCAAAGGACGAGAGATCAGCAAGTCTGGAGGAAGTTCAGCTGTCCAGTTGGAAAAGCAGACCACTTGCAGAGCTAAGGAGGTCTGGAGAGGACATCCTCTTTGGAGTGTTGCATCTGCCACGGGGACAACCAGTGTTTGTGCTGAAGGAATGCCTGAGGAGGGCTGGGCAGGAACAGGAATTAGAGAAAGCACTAGGTGTAAAGAAACTCCAGTGTCCCAGGTCTGTGACAGTGACCAGACCAAGCCAGTCACAATGTCCCTGCCGCTGGCTGCGCTGCCGAGGGACGCTGCCTCAGTGGGGTCGCTGCTATTTACATACACCAGTTATTTACCTGTCAATAAAACCTCGTCCAGCCTCTAAAGGGAAAGGATTTTTTTTTTTTTAACAGCTGCGGATTTTTTTTTAATGCTTTCTTAAAAAAAAACAAACAACAAACAAACAAAAAAAAAACTAACAAAAAGGAGGGGGGGGCGGGAATTAAGTTGCCAAAAAAAAGCCAAACCAAACCCAGGAGGATGAGCTGTTGTCTGTGAAGTTATCCATCACTGTAGTGGCTGGACTGGGAGCCACCCAAGCGCTCTGCATGTCCAGCTGCCTTCCTGTCCATCTGTCAAACCGCATACAAGAGGTAGTGTGGGGTGTCCTGTCTGCTGCCTTTGTCCTGACGGAGCGCACTGTGCTCCCCAGAGCCTGCTGCCCTCTCCCTCTGCACCTCCCTGGGCTGGGTGCAGGCTACCTGGCTTCAGGAGCGTATTTTCACCATTCCCTTGATCCACCCCAGGCCTCTCCTTGGAAGGTCTGAGAGGCTGTAAGGAAAAGAAAGAGTGCTGGGGGTCAGCAGTCTCGCATGGGCTGCTCTGTAGATGGATGTTGTCCTTACCTTCTGCTTTCTGAGTGTTCCACCCCATGGACATTTCCCTGTGGATGGCATCCCTGCCCAGCAGGATGGGCTTTCTCCCTGGCACAGCGTTGCCTGCGGGTTGAGGCTTTGCTTGAAAGGTTTCAGATGCTGTGAAAGAGGATGAAGCCAGCCGGGTTCTTGGTCCACCCTGAGTATAAAATGTCCTGTGAGAGGAGGAGTGAGATTTTTTTGGGTGTCTTGCTCTGCTGGCTGGGCTCCGGCTGTACTTGTGTTCACTTTGTACACCGGGGATGCTTGGGGTGTGAGGACAAGGGGATGCTCTTGGAAGGAGACAGTGTGATGAGCCACAGGTCTGGACGCTCTGAGTGCTGCAGATGTGGGTGGCCTTTTGCTCTCCAGGCTTCCCAAGGCGTGCCTGGGAGAGACTGAGAGCAGGTGGTGGATGGAGTTTGGCGAGCAGAGTGCTCTTGCCACGTGGAAGAACATTTCTGGTGTTTTGGGATAAGTGACTGAAGTTTTTGATGGGGTCTTTTTGGTCCACCCTTGTGGACCGGTCAGGCTCTCAGCATTTCCAGAAGGCACTTTCTGAGGGCAGTGATGCTTCTGAACCTTTTTCTCTTTTTTTTTTTTTTTTTTTTTCCAAATCTGATCCCTTACCCTTGGTTTTTTGAAAGCTTGGGGAACTCACTTTGTCCTGCTCTGTGCAAAGGCTGCACGGGCTCTTTCGGGCAGGCCAGTGGCAACGTGCTCCATTAGGCCTTCTCCTGCTGATGGGGAGCGAGGGGCTATTGAGGAAGAGCATGGTCCCTGCTGGCTCTGGTGCGTGTGGCAGCTCACAGCACAGGCTGTTCCCCGACTGATTTTCCAAACCCCCTTCCCAGCACAAATGCAACCTACTTGGCCATGGACTGGATATTCCCTTCAAAGCCAGCACGGGAAGAGGACGTGGTGGCAGGCCCAGTGGCACACCGCTGGGCGGCACATAGTTTCTAGGGACAATACCCTGTTTCTTCCTGCCGTGCCGTGGACAGGTCTGCTGCCGTCTGCTCGCTCTTGGCTGGGGCAGAAGCTCGGCTGTAGTTACCAGTGTCGTGTCCGTCGGTTCGTGTGTTCTCGTTTGACCTGAGCCGATGCTCTGGGACTGTACAGTGTTGGCTAGCTGTGGTAGCATGGGAGATGATGTATAAGCACATAGCTTCTTTTTTTTTTTCTTCGTTGAGGCTGTTGCATCAAAAAAAAAACAAAACCAAAACAACAAGCTTTTTAAAGGAAATTAGTCAGTGTGTGATTTTCTTCCTCAAGTCTCACGCTGGTGTGACAAGAGTGATGGTTGGGCTGGGTTCCAGCGCATGCAGCCTGGGCAGCTCTCTGTGTGGGAGCGTGTTGTTGCTGCAGAGGTGGGGTGGTCTGACTGACTGACTGACTGACTGCAATAACTTTGTTTACTCTGGGGTGAGGGGGGAACCATCACTGTGCTCCTCTTTGTATTTCAACCTACTGTAAAGAAACGGTAGCTAGGACAGGATTTCCAGGGGTCCTGCCTATCAAACATATGTTGCCCTGCTCTACTCTGTGTGTGTGTACGTGTGAGAGAAACACTTCTTGTTGCATTTCATGTTGGTTTGTGTTTTGTTCTAACTTTATACAAGTGAACTCCCTGAGAAACTCTCTGTACGCTCGAGACCTGCGGGCTTGCGTCTCTGCAGTTTCTCCTCTGCGGGAAGCTGCCATTGCTCTGAAAATGCCTCTTCCATGCAAGGAAACATCTCGGCTTCTCCAGAGTCCAGCAGTGGTGGGCTGGGCCTGCCTGCAGGCAGCTGTGTGCCCAGGGGTGACTCTGGTGTTTTCCAGCCTCAGAGGCAAAGGCTGGCATGTGCGTTTGGTGGTGGTGCTCCAGTCACGGTGTTGTGCCTCTTGTTTCTCTTGTGTTGAGCCACTCTGTGTTTCTGTCCCTGGCTGGAGGAGGGAAATGAGAACCAGGAAAAGGAGCATCAAAGCATGCACGAGGCTCAGAGCATTTTGAGCTGAGGGACTTTGCACCTGGTGACACAAATGAGCAAGTGATCTCGAATCTCGCACCATCTCACCTTCCACAACGGTTTCCTGGGGGTGAGCGAGCCCCGCTGGCCAGAGGGATCCCTGCTGTGGGGCCAGGGAGAGCTGCTGGGGCAGCCGTGGGCCTGCAGAGCTGTGCCAGCTGTGGAGGTGAGCTGGGTGAGTGCAGAAGGATGGCTTAGAGCAGAGACAGCACCGCTCTGCATTTGGCTCTCCGGAGTTTTTTGGCCAGAAAGGTGCAACTCGAGCAAGAAGCGTGGTGTCATCATCTCGCCCACCTGCGCTTGGTGGGGCTTGCTTTGGAGCCACACGGTCTGATGGCGAAGGCATGGGCTGGAAGGGGTGGCATCTGAGCTGATCTCTGGCTGGGAGATGCTTTGAAGATGGTGTTCCCTGGCCTCCCCGTCCCTTTGTGTCCCAGAGCTAGCCCCTGTTCCCCACAGAGCTGTTGTCTCCTGCTCCCCTGGCTGGGGCTTTTGAAAGCAGCCGGTTTCTTTTTGCTCAGAGGTGCGATCTCGGGAACGGGCTCCGCGCTGCGCCAGGCTGCGAGACGCTGACCTAGTTTAGCAGCGCTGGCGAGCGGATGGATGAAAGATGGAAGGGCTTTGTGGCGTCGTACTGCACCTTGAGAGTTTCCTGGTCCTCCGCGTTGAGTTTCCTGGAGACAAAGGCTGGAGCTTGGCCCTGCCAGCATTCAGTCAGGGCTGGCTCTCTTGCATCGCTGGTGGCTCCGTGGACATCTCGCTGTTTTAGCTCAGCTGTGATTTCCATCCAGTTCAGTTGTTAACTGCAGAGTCCTCCTTCATTAGGCGTGAGTTTGGGGAGAGCTGCTGTCTATTTGGCTGTTTTGCCACTTTAATTAGCGGAGGCTTGTAGCTTTATCCTGCCGAGGGGGCAGGGGTAGGTGGCTGGGATGTTTCTGGGGCTGGAGGAGATGTGTGTATTTGCTTTCCAGCATCAAATGTGGCGGAGAACCACGCTTCCCCGGGCTTAACCTGCCATTGCAGCAGAGGTCCAGTCATGTTTCTCACCAGCAGCAAGTGCTGGCGGGAGCACTGGAAAGACAGGGTGGGAGGGCACTGCACCTGGCGTCTCCAAGTTTAATAAGAAAATCCTGGCAAGAGGCAGCAGAGCTGGTGGTCTTGCCCTACTGCTGCTTGGTGTGCCGAGGGATTAGGAAGGCTGAGATTAGGGCAGTCCTGCTGTGCAGCGGTAAAGGGCTGGGAGCCCTGGAGCTTTCTTGAAGCCGGGCTGGATGCAGTGCCCCTGTCCCCTTTGTTTAGGGGCTCTCAATCGCAGTGGAGAGCTGTGTGGTGGCATTCTAGTGTGACACTCCCTCCGGGCTTCTCTGGCAGGGAGAAGGCCAGAAATGAGCAGCAGCATCTCCTAGAGGTTTCCTGGAGCCTCTTCAGCAGGGTTCTGGTGGGAGATGCTCACGGCAGGGCTGCCTGCTGCCAGCCTTGCCCAGGCCGCAGCGTACAAGGGGATATGACCACTGTGTAGATTCCTGAGTTGTCCATCTGTTTCACTGTTGTGTTGTTTGGGTTCTAGTTTGTTTTTTTTTATGAAGACAGATTAAATGTAAATAGACTTTTTTTTTTTTTTGAACAAACTGCAATGTGCTCGACCTCGTCAACTATTTTATGGTACTAATGCAACACTAATAAAACTGGACATGAAAGCACATCCCCGTCCCTTGAGTCGTCTCTCCGCAGGGGCTGCTCTGGCATGACTGGGGCAGGGGGTCTCTGGTGGGAGATGGCACTGTGGCTTTCTGCCATGGGGGGAATCTCTGCTGTTATTTATCCACTTTCCCGAGCAGAGCTGGCGGGTGGGCACGTCCTCCTCGACACCGAGCCCTCCTCCTGTGGTTTTGGCAGCCCTGTTGCCCTCTCCCCAGCCCCTGATACCTCCTCTCCCAGAGGTAGTCACTTGCCTCATGCTTCTCTCCTGGATCTGACAGCCCTCGCTAGCACCAAGTCCTCACCTCCTTGCAGCAGGAAGGGACCAGGCTGGTGCCTGGCTCTGGTCAGGGAGCTGCGTTGGATGGACCTGGTGGTGTCAGGGTGCTTAGGGGATGTCTCCGTGGGGAAAGGCTGAGGCTGTGGTAGCCTGAAGCTGTGTGTGCTCCTAGGAGAGGGACCAGGATCTGTGGGGTGGTGAGCACCTGGGCTTGGTGGAGAGAAGGAGGAAAGAGAAGAGCTAAGCAACTGTTTTGAAGCAGAAGGATAAAGAAATGCTAGGAAATGGGCCTATGGCCATGGTCCTCAGGATACAGTGCACTGGAGGCAGCAGTGGGAATGCCAAGCCGGAGCATCCTGTATCCCTGTGCTCTGCCTGGCCCGTGGAAGGGGTGGCTGCTGATAGAGTAAGGAGCTGGGGGTGAAGGGAGCTTGTGGCTGTGGGCCAGGCTGCTCTCAGTGGCTGTCCCTGCTTCTCCACATGGCCTGGCTAGGTTTGTAGGTGTGTTTATGGCCTGAGCCCTTTGCTGGAGGAAGAAGCACGAGGTCCAACCAGGTGACACTGAGAGGAGCTTGGATAACTCCAGGTAAGACGAAGGTATGTAGCTCTAGAGGGGGCAATTCAGGATTCTGGAGTGCAGAGACAGCACCAAAAGCCATGGAGAAGGTTTGGCTGCTGGTGAGGTGGTGGGAGCATGTGGGGCAGCTCATGGAGACAAGTAGATGAAGGCTGTGGTTTGGCTTTGTGTGTTTTTGCACAGGTTCAGCTGTAACCCTGCCCCAAGGGGCCAGCTGTGTGGAAGAGGCTCAAGCCTGAGCTTCACCTCTTAGAAGCCACGGAGGAGCTCATCTGGGCATGGGAAGGAGAGTGTCAGCAGAGCGTGCTAGGGTGGTGGGAAGGCTCAAGTGCTGCCAGGAGGAGCGGAGGAACAGCCTCCTGTCATCGGGGAGCACGCATGAGCTCTCCACGCCAACCCAAAAGCCATGGTGGAGCTATGGTCATGCTCCCCTATCTTCTGGAAGGGAGGAGAAGGAAGTTAGAGTTGGATGGAGCAAGGTTGGTTCAGGGCTGTGGTGTGCCAGGGTGTGCGCAACCTGCCCTCAGAGCCTCCCTTGCCCACGTGTGCTGGCATGAACCAATTTCTGCCAGGTAACCTCAGACTGGGCTTTCAAAGTGCCAGCATCTTCCTTTTGCTGGTCTTGGCCTGTCTTGGTAGAGGTGCACCCTCGCTGCCGCCTGAGAGGTGCCAACTGCAAGTGATGCCCCATCAGGATGCACTAAAAAGCCTTCTGGAAGGATTGGGTTTGCCACGATGGGAGTGGGGTTTGGTGGTGGGAGATGGGGCATTGCAAGAGCCCGCTCCTTCCAAGCTGTGGCCACAGCTCTCGCTTCACCTGGAGGAGGAACACCTGGGAAGTTCTGCTGTGGTTTTGTCACTATCGTTTGAAATACAAAGGGAAAGAGCAGTTAATGCCATGTGACCATCGGTGGCTTCATGTGCAACTACTGAGTGCTTCTGAGATGCGATTTGTCAATATTTATTCTGGATAGTTTTTCTGTGTCCTACTGAATGGTTTTCTGCTCTGCAGAACGGTTGCAGAGGCAGCCTGGGGTGAGCCAGCCCTCGCATCCTGCGCTGTCCCCACTGGCTGGGCCGGCACACGCTCCTGCGGCCAACGTGGAGTGGAGCGGACATCACGGTGGTGCTCCGCCGGCACGTTGAGCTGTTTTGGCTGACTGATTTCAGCCCCAGAAGTGCTTTCCTGGCTCAGCTATGTTGCCTGCACACACTGGAAGCATGAAAGGGGAGTGCTCTGCCCTGCTGGGACCCGAGGACTGTTGGAAATCTGGGTGGGTTTTGTTTTTTTTTTTTCTAACACGCAAAGCAAATTTTAACAGAAGCCCTGTTCTCTTTCAAACAGATGTATTTGGGTAGATGTCAAGGTTTTGGGCAGTTTTGTGTAGCTGTTTCAGGACTGAGACCACAGACAGTGGCCCTACTCAACCCTGGTAAAGGGTATGACTGTTTGCACAGGGAACCTCTTGCTCCAGCAAAGAGTTTCATGACAGGTATTTTTTGGCCATTGTGACCTGTCTGACTGAGGAGGGGTCCTTGGCTGGTACCTGGCTCTGGCGACACCAGGTATCTGTGTGTTTGCGGCCAGGTGTAGTGTGGGTGTAAAGCTGTGTGTACATGTGTGGTGCTAAGAGGAAGGCTGTCTGCAAATAAAGACAGTTGTATGTTTGAGGAGAGCTGTGTGTACAGGCGGATGCGTGTGATCACAGCCGCTGTTTGAGTGTGTGTGTGAGGAGGGGTGTCCATGTGATGACAGGCAGGCTGAGTGCACATATAGGAGAAGACGGGCACTCTATGTGTGTGAGGACGGGCAGGCTGTGCGGCTGTATCTGTGAGGACAGGAGGGCGCTCTGTGTGTGGTTGGTCTGTGTGTGTGTGTGTGTGAGAGAGAGAGAGAGGAGGCGCTCCCCTCCAGCAGGCCCGCTCC
>VWZK01002273.1:392319-416910 GCA_013396935.1 Baryphthengus martii
CCCTTAGGCGGGCTGTGGGGCGAGGAGGGGGGTGAGTCGCGGTGATGGAAGCCGAGGATGCGGGGCAGGCTCGGGCGACGGGTGGAGAACAGCCTTAGGGGGCCGTATGGGGCCCGAGGCTGCAGGGAGATGGGGCGAGTGAGACGCGGGGCCTGGGTGGGGGGGGGCTCGGGGAGCAGGGGACAAGCCTGGAGTAGGGCATGGGCAGGGCGGGATGAGTTAGTGGGGCTGGGGCAGCGCAGGGAAGCGGGAGCCGAGAGGCCCTGGGGAATCAGGGTCGGGACGAGCCCTGGGATGGGGCCTAGGATGGAGTGGCTGCTTAGATGGGGGTCATGCGAGGTTGTAGGGGTGGGGAGCAAGGAGGAGTTGCTGAGATAAAGAGCACAAAGATGAGCAGAGACTACTGGTAGACTGGGGGACTGGTGTGAGGCACGTCCTGCAGATCTTGGCCTCCCTTCGACTCTTGCTGTTTTGTTGTGTGCTTTCCCATTAGTCTTCTATTGAGGGTTGCACTCCTGTCTGATTGTCCTTTGTTTTGACTCACGTGAAGAGAAAGGAGAGGCAACAGGGTTTGGGACTGCATTTTATGGAATATAAACTGAGGGTGGCCTGGTAGGAATTTGTGTTCGGCCATTTTCCTTCATAAAAGCTGTTCTGTGGAGCTTTCTTCTCCCCAGGACTGTACATGTAAGGGAAGATGTTTTTGTGTCGTTCCCTCCCTTTTAAAAAACCTCCTTCCTTGTGGAGTTCTGTAAAACTGGAGTAAAGTAAACAAGGGGAAAAATACAGCAAAGGTGGCAAAGCCATCCTGTCTGGCTGCTCTCCATCAACAACTGCTTTCTATTCTTTCCGCTTTTCTGGCCAACCCTTACTTTTGTGTTCTGAAAAATTTCACGTCTTTTGTCACATTCCTACTTTTTTTTTCTGATTGCACTTGGTATGCCTCTTGTCCTGCCTTTCTTTGTTGGGTTGCTACAAGCTGTAGCGTTACATCAGTTTGGAGATGTTGAGAGTAGAAAGATGAAGGGCAAGATGAGTTCTGGAAATTTACAGCTTGGTTCCTGGTGTGAATTGTGAAGGAAATTGTTTCCTGGAAGTTATTATTTGGCGCTTAATGTTATAGGCACCGGTCTTGGGTGGAACGTCATCTTTGGTGTTTTGTGTGGCAAAATCTGTACTGTGCACCTCACGGGTGGTGGGAAGGAACCTCTGGAGACCTCTTGGCTGACTTTCTGCTAGAAACTGTCCCATTACAGCAGGATGCTCAGATGTGCGTCCAGCTCGAGTCTGTGTATCTCTAAGGATGGTGATGCCACCCTGATTTCGGACCCTGTGCAGCGTTTGACCCGTGCTTATGGCAAATACTTGTTTCTGCGTGCCCGGCTGGATTTTCGTGTGTTCTAGCTGGTGTCCCTTATCCCTCGTGCCGTGTCCTATCCCTATGCATCTTTGAGAAGGGCTCGGCCCCACCTGCTCTACACCTCCCCCTCAGAAGTTCTAGACAGCAGTAACATCATCCCTGAGCCTTCCCCTTCCCAGGCTGACCTAACCCGCCTCTCTCCGCTTTTCTTTGCACGTCCCATGCTCCAGCGCTGCCTCCCTCAGTGGCCTCTGCTGGACTCCTTCCTACATGTCACTTGGTGCTGGAGAGCCTAAGTTGGACCCAGCTCTCCAAAGGGTGATCCTTCGCTGCCAGGGTGCGCTGCAGGCTCCTGGGCAGTTGTTGTACCAGGCACCTTCCTACAGAGATGCCCTCTGGACAGCCTGGGCCACTGCAGGGAGTTGTCCCACCCCAGGTGTGGGGCTTTGCTCCAGCCATAGTTGAACTTCCTGAGGTTCTTGTCAGCCCATTTTTCAGCTTGTTGAAGTCCCTCTGAATAGCAGCCCTGCCCTTCAGCATGTGACACGCTCTTCCCAAGTCCCCAGACTTTCAGAGAGTATACTCTAGTCCTTGTCCAAGTGGTTAAAAACCCCCAAACTTCTGAAGAGGCTGTCCCTCGCATTGATGCTGGAGGGGTGCCGTTGGTAAGTAGCAGCCAGGTGAACTGCTGGTCACAATCAGCAGGCTTTGAGCCTGGCGTTCCAGGTGGTTTTCCTCACGCCTTTATTGTATGGTTATCCAGGCCACATCTCAGCCCTTTAGTTCGAAGGATGCTGTGGGAGACTTAGCATGGCCTTTGACACAAAGTCAAGGTGTCCACCACCCCCTGTTCTCCACTCACCTGCAGACCCAGGCTTCTCATCCCAGAAGGGGAGTTGGATTAGTCAGGTGTGACTTGCGTTTGGGGTATCCATTTTGGCTGGCCTCAGTCACCTTCTTGTACTTTTTGGGCTTGGAAATGATGTTCAGGATTTGCACCGGAACCTTTCTGGGCAGAGGGTAAGGCAGCTGGCTGATAGCCAAGGTTACAGCGCTCTGTTACGGTACAGATGGGTGAAGTCTTGATTTAACACCTGACGTGATCAACATGTGGATGGATGGAGCTGTTTCTGCTGGAGTGCTCTGTTCAGCCCGAGCCGGAGGAGCTTGTGTTGTTGGATTGTTCCTGACCTCTGGTGCTGGCATCTCCCACTAATAGATTTGTGCACTGAAGTTGTGTGTGAACTCCAGGGCAGGATTAAATCCTGAATGGGATTTGTGCATCGTCATTTCATACACTTCCCACTGGAAGACAAAGGTTCAGCGGATAATCTGTTACTCCTCTTGTGGCTACCGAACAGTGTTGCGTGAACTCCAAACCTATCAGCTGCCAAAAGCAGCTAGATTGTTATGGATTGATAACGCATCTAGAGGTGTGTGATGACTCAGAAAAGGCTATCGTCGCTTTTGGCCTAATAGTGAAACACCTTGATTTTTGTTTTCAGCAACCAGTACGGTTGAGAGCACTTCCAGAGGACACAAAGTGTCTTGCTCTCTCTTAGTGTTGACGTACAGTAGTTCCTGAATAGAGGAGCTGAGTGAGGAACCTGTGCCGTGGGTGCCAGAGGTGACTTGCTCATCTTCCCCTCGGTGTTGTGTGGCAGAGTGAGCATGCTGGGGTGGTCAGGAGCTGCCACGGTCATGTCTCCAAGACTCATGGGGGCAATCTGACCGGTGCCGTCGAGTTGCTGAGAGAAAGCAACTGGTTCTCCTGGTTCTTGCCAAGTATCTACTGGTACATGTCTGGTGAGGAGGAGGCTGGTTTCAAATACAAGTGGGACTCTCATAAGCTAGCGTGGTTCATGGGGGATGTGATACTTTTAAAATGTGTAGGGAAGGTGCCGGGATATCAGATTCCAAAATGAAGTAGGAGATCTTGTTGTCCAGAAGGAAATCCTAGAATTGCCGGCTTCCAGTGTAGCAGAAGTGACGATTTTCCTAACAGCTGCCTTACAGCCACAAAATAAAGAGCAGCATGATGAAAGCGGGCTTGCTTTTTCTCGGAAGGAGTTGTAGTGGGCTGGCCTGCGGCTCGATGGAGCAGACTGGCAGCCTGCACGCTCACAGAGCGTATGGGAATGTTGGCTAAACACCAGATCTGAAAAGCTTGGGACCTCTGAGCTGGAATTTTGGGCCTCTGATGAAAAAATGCATGTGGGAGAGAGATGTTCATTGTTCTAGCTAGTGCCAGGCTCTGCTTTCAGGAGAGTGCTGTGTCAGCTGCCTTGAAGAGAACAGGTCATCTCAGTATCAAGAGGCTTTCCAACAGCTATTCTGTCTCCACCTTCTCTGGGAGAGTTTAACTGTAGCGCGACAAGTATTTCTTCAGTGGCTGGCGGTAACCGAATGAGCTCAACTGGGGGTTTATGCCCCTGTGAAGTTCCCTTGAAGCGGCGAAACAATGGTTTTTGCATTTCCATCTTACAGTGATTTGAGGAACTTTAAATTTTTCCACCTTCCCTCCTCCTCACTCTTTGTTTTTTCCTGAATTATTTTTACTCTGCACCAGCTACCCGATCTGGTTCACTGTGGGACTGTGTGAACAGCTGAATGGGCTCAGTGGGAGGGCTAGGAACAAGGGGCTGGGGAAAGAAAGAAGAGGAAGGATGGAGGAAGAACTGTTGAAGCCAGCACTTTTGCTGAGACAAATGTCAGTTTATGCTTTTAGATTAAAAGATGGGTTTTGGTTTTTTTTAATATTCTTGACTCTAAGACTTACCCTCTTGTTTGAGAGTGTGCTCAGCTACAAAATTATCACTGCTTTTGAGTCTACAGTACATTTAAGGTTTGTTTAAATGACATAGGAAGATCCGATCACAGGTTAGTCAAGCACGTAGGTGCTAGCTGTATCTAACATGATTAAAGTCAGTGAAATTCTGACCCTGCAGCTCCTGGCGTGGGCACCTAGGACTCCCAGCAGCTTTATTCCAGTGTGCTGGAAACTGAAGCTCCCCAGCTAGATTGCTAGATTAGACCTGGTGTCAGTGCTGCAGTCATACTTCTCGCTTCAGCATAGCCATCCCCAAAGTTTTATTTAAGAATGGCAGCATGACATCATCTCTCTGTTATTCTCGGGTGTTATTAATGCGTGGCTGGGAACCACGGTTCGACCTGCCCCCCATCCTGTTACATAGCACTCTTTGGCATCCAGACCTTCCTGGCGGCGGCTGGCTCCTGACATCCATCCGGATTGCTGCCAGAGAGAGAGCCGTCAGCAGATGGGTCCATTGGTCCTCTTGACATCACCGTGATGTCGATAATAATTTTCTGTGCTCTTCCTGGTAAAGAACGGAGGGACAGAGCTGTTAAGGAAACTTGTCTAGAAGCACGTTGTTGAGTCCCTACCTGGAGCATATAATTCAGATAACTGAACTGCAGGGGCACGTGTAAACTCTCTCCTGTCCCCTGGCCTTGTTTGCAGTGTGTACGGATTTGAGGTTGCAGGAGGAGTTACTGGGGGATATTTTTGCTTTGGTTGTGTTTGCATTTTGTTGTTGTGTTTTGGTTTTTTTTTTCCTTATTATCTTTCAGCTGAAATGGAGTAACTTGAGCTGAGAGTGGGTTTAGTGGAGAGAGGTATTAAATAACCAGTAAAGATAGGAAAAATGAGAGTTTTGTGGACATTACCCCTAATAAATACAGGGTGGCTTCTAGCTTATCACCTTTTGGCAACAGCCAGGCAGTGGGTTTCTTTGCCTTTTCCTTTCATTGTTTCTAGTTGCACAAGTTTTATCTTCTTGTGTTTTACAGTCTTCCTTTCCTTCCTTCTCTCCCCCACATCAGGCTGCTTCAGCCTTCCTTAGCCTTTTATTGGGAAACGGTGCGTGGTGGGTGAGGAGAGCGTTGTCCGCCGGCTTAGGTGTGTTTGGAGGCTAGAACTAGAGTAATGGTATCAGTCCACACTCCGTGATTTCAAATGGCCGTAAAAATGAGGAGTGAAAGCTCTAAGCTCGATTCTGCCCCTCCTCGTCCCTAACAGGGTGGTCCTTAATCTCTCCCCGGTAGGACAAGAAGACAATAAGGTGGTTGCTGTTGCTGTTACTGTTTTCACTTCAATTTATAAACTACTGCTGAGCAGTTTGGGGTCACTTGGAAGCATGGGTATGAATTGTTGGTGGTCAGCTCCTCGTAGATCTGCACATCTTATGGCTACTAGGGATCTAGTAAGTCTGTTATCTTTGCACCGGGTAAGGAGTTTTTACTCTTTACCTTACTGCTTTGCAAGAATGTTGTTTTTTAAATCCTCAAGCTGGTAACTGACCAAGCCCTTCAACTGATTTGCCTCAGTTTCCTGTGAGATTTAGGTAACTGGAACTGTTGGGAAAGGTGCTCTTGTCAGATACTACCATTCTTGGTCTTTAGTATCTCGGAGCTCACTGCCATAGATCCGCTATACAAGCTTAAAAGTGTTTTTTAAAGTCTGGTATGATTCCTTCTCTCCTCTTGACTTGTAAAACCAAATTTGGTCTGTTGGGCTGTCTGTACTTAACAGGAACTAACGAGCTTTTACTGTCATTATTTAATACATAAGAAAGTATTTCAGAAGGGAGAGACATCAAGGAATTTTTCAAATTAAAAAAGACACAACCTTCTTTTAAAAGGAACTTTGCTATGCCACAGTTCAAAGAGGGTTGAATCCTAGTGCTTAGATGAATAATTTAATTTATTCTCCATTACAGATGTCAAGATTCTTGTGTCCAGTAGGATACAACTGTCTCTGAAAGTTAATGCATAGCGAGGTTCTCAGAATTAGTGGTAGATGTAACATAACAAAATTTAAGTTTTAAATATACTTGGCAACCTTTTTATGTTCATATATCCCACAGCTTTTCTTTAAATATGCAGCAAAGGCCGAGATGAATTTAAGGAAGAAGGTGTTGTTTTTGGAAGCTTCAGGAAACGCCTTCTCCCCCATGCTGCTCCTGCACTGCTTGCACACCAGTCTTCTGGGGAAGATTCTGAGTGGATTAAACACTATTTGATGCCTGAAGATGCATGGAAACTGTTCTTAGCAAAAAAAATCAGCCCAAAAAGTTGATAGCCTGCGTACTTCTTTTGTAAAGCAAACAAGTAAATCAGAAACCTTGACATTTCAGCCTGGCCTCTGATATAAGCTCTGATGGTTGCAGGAGACCTAGGCCTGACTGAACAGGGGAGTCCCCTCAACAAAACTCCTGATCTGTATCTGGGGTGATCAGTTTACTGCCATTGTGGGGACTCGTCCTGTACCTGTATCTCCGTTGCCCGTGGGATGTGATGTAAAGTGAAGACTTCCTCCGTTTGTTATCCCCTTAAGCCACGAAGGAAGGTTTAAATGTTGAAGAACGAGGTTTTTTCCTTAGGGGTGCAGAATTTAACATCTTGTTGACGGTGTATTGCTCCTAACTAAGCCTCAGTTTCTGCTTGTTGAAGTGAGGGAGGGGGCAGATGAATCACCCTCAGGAGAAGGACCCGTGAAGTACTGGTGAAGTCTTCAGGCTGTGTAGCCCAGCCCAGAAGGAGCTCTGCACATGGTCTCCTCTTCCAGCTCTTGGGCTGGATTGTCTTTAGAAAGGAGGAGTGTGAGAGAGTTTTTCCTTGACATTGATCAATGAAGTAAAGCAAAGAAATTAGTTGGCAGCTTCAAAGTGAGTTTGCAAGTGAAAGAAAAAAATGAGGCTTCTCCAGTCTTTTCCACGTGTTACTCGCAAGCTGTTGAGTTTTTGTGGCGCCTGGGATTTCACAGCTCTTGTTCTACGCATTGCCAGATGCCCAGTTGTGAACTGTGTCAGATGTGGCCCACGGTAACGTTTCTGTTAAATTGCACGTGATGTGCTCTGGTTAATGTGGGGACTTTATGCTTTTATGCAAGATGTAGGAGGGCAGATGATACTTGACTGAGCCTAAAGGTAGTGTGGTGTGAGCAGATGATTCCTGAGTTAGCACCCAGCTTGTCCTTACAGAGTTAAGTTGTCAACATTTGAGCAAATGCGAACCAGCCAAGTGAGACGGTTTTTGTGGAGGTTTCTTTTGGTAGTGGTGTGGATTTAAGCAATGCCTGCTTGCAGGCACTTGTTCCTGTCTTCCCATTGCTTCCTTCGCTGGGCTTACCCAGCCCTGTGTGACTGCGCAGCGAAGCAGAGCAGGGAATTATTTTGGTTGGGAGACAGTTTTTTTGACCCGAGTGAGTTCCTAGTCAGGTTTACCACGTGCGTGCCTGCCTCCTCCCGTGCAAGGAGAAGCCGTCACAACTTGATGGGGTGGTATCAGAGGGCATGGGATGAATCGGCCTCACCGGCACTCTTGTCTGAAGAAACATCTGCAAAACTACAGCAGGAGTTTATCTGTGTTTTACGTTGTGAAACCGTGATGGGTTTGATCTGGTGCTGAAACCCCTACTCCTGGACTTAACATACTGACGTACTGTGGCCTCAGAAGTTAATTTGTGTTGACTAACTGAAGTCTAACATTGTTCTTAAACAAACCAATCCAAACAAAAAAAAAAAACAACCCACAACTTTTTTTAGTTACTGATTGATTTGTTTCTTGAAGATGGTACCAAACTTGGTGTCTGAGTACTTCAGGGGTTCTTGCTTTGCAGCTCTTGGGATACTTGCAGGGAGCACGAAGCTGATTTCTTGTCATCCTTTGCGCTGTCCAAGTGTCTTTTGGAAAGTAATGTTTTTATCTGTCCTTAGCAATGAGAATTGCAATGGAACAGACTGTTCTCTTGGCTGCTAGAGAAGAAGATTGTTAGGTTGCAATTTGAGGATACTCCTCTCCCATGCTCTCCTCTCCCAGAACTCCCCCACAATTTAAGGAGTTCTTACTACTTTCCCCATCTGTTCAAGTGTTTCTCTGTCTCTTCTGTAAATTAGACCATCCTGATGTCTTCCCTTAAAACTCACCTTTGGGGAAAGGTTTTTCTGAAATTTTGAGCCTGGACAATTTCAATGAGCTGGTCCACGCTGTTGGCCCAACCGGAGCAACTGAAATGACACAGGCTCACTGCTTTGCTGCTGCAGAAAATGTGTGTAGAACTACATCCTTGGGAACTGAAGTGGCAGAAGAAGTAATACAGAACAGGCTTTGCGTCCGGATGACTTGGAATCATGCTTAAATATCTGATGTAAAATAGAGAAGGAAAGCCACAAGAGCGTTTAGTGCAGGAAGCTGGAGGAAGCTGTTGTAGTGAAGCTAAAGGGTCAGTGGTGCATGCAAATACAGGCTACTTGGTTATAGCTGGGGTGTTGGGAGAGGATTAATTGAAATGGGTTTCCTTGTACTGCCATAGAATTGATTTCCAGCAGCAGCGTTGCTTCTTTATCATTGGAAAGTTTATTTTTTTCCAGGATTCTCCCAAATTCTCTGTTTGAGTCTCATTAGTACACTGCCTCCCTACCGTTAAGCTGTCATCCCTCTCTGTGCTTATTTCCATGTGGCATAGTTTTTATCTAAGAAGAGTCACCTGTGAACTGCCATTGATGCCCATCACCTCTTTTCCACTAGGATCAGCAGACTGCTGGCTTTTGGGCTTTTTCCACAAATCTTCTGCATACTGAAAAGAGCCAATAGTGCTGTGAGGAACAGAAATGTAAATCTTTGGTCTAAAATGTGTCATCTTCCCTCTCGGAGGTGATTCTTCCCCTTCTGCTCCCGCTTCCTTTGTAGTTCTGCACTTTTACTGGGAAAGGAACCGTATTAACTCTGTGCCTCATCCAGAGCCGTGAACTTGATTCTCTGGATTGCGGATGTGAGGCAAAACACCTCTGCTGCCTCCTCCAGCAGAGAGAGGGTGAGCTTTTGGGAATGCACGTGGTCAGAATAGTGTGTCAAAATCAGAAGTGAGTCGAGCCCAGGACCTGCCCGGAACAGCACTGACAGTGGTGGAGTTCAGAGGCTTGTAAGCAAGCAAGCACTGCTGATAGTTCCCCCAAACACTGTGGAACCTCCAGTGATTTGCTTTAAAAATCTAGTCTATTAATTGTTTCTGAAATGGGAACCGTTTCATATCTCTGGTTGTCCATCTGCTCACTTTCTCCTGTAGTCTTAGTATCTCTGTTTTCAAGATAGGGAACAGTGATCAGAACTTAATTATCTTTGAGGCTTCCATCCCTCTGTGAAATATTTGAAATCAAACAAAGGATTCCGGAGTTAATAGGGAAGAACTAATGCATGGATAATGGAGTTGCTTAAACCTTGTTTCACTAAGAATCAGGTAAAAAAATCATACAAGGTATCTGGACAGGAAATTTTCTTTACCCCTTTGACATGATAGAAAACAAAGAACAGAAGACCTTTGGGAAGTTCCTAAATCCCTTAATGTTTCAGAGTTTAAATTGGATCAAGCAACCATCAGTTTTCCAAGCAATTTGCATGTCATTAACTTATATGTTGTTGGGTTTGTGTTTGCCTTTTTTTTTTTTTTTTTTTTTCCCCTACAGAAAAGTAGAGAATATTTGTTAGCTTGAGTAGAGTTCTGTGGAGTAGATATTTGAGATTTTGTTTGTAACCATTGCAGGTCCTTCAAAGGTTTGGTTTTGGATTCGTTTGTTTGGGATTTTTTTGTGGTACATGAGAAGGGCTTGCACTGATAAAAGCTTGTATCAGCTTTTTTTATAGGTCTGTGTATAATCCACAGTCTTGTTACATGGACCTGCTGTGAATTGTATCTACTTTAAGGTAGCGTTTAGGGTTACGGCTTGAGGATTTTTGGAGGCAAGTCAGGAAAACTGATATGTGTTTTTTTTATCTCAAAACAGCCAAGTTATTTTGACTGTCCCTTTCTAGATGCAAGTTCCGCACATTTGAAAGGAAATGTAATGTGAAGGTTTTATTTACCACATGAATGTGTAGATAATCCCTGTTTCTTGAGTGTTTTACAGTTCAGGAAGTTGTAAGGCAAGGTGATAACAGCCTGTTCCTGCTTCTTGATGCTTTAAGCAGTTTCTCCAGGGCAACCCACCTTTAGAAATAAGATTGTAATGATTGGACAAAGAGGTCCATCACAAGCGTGCTGACTCTAGGTTAAAGCATGATATTAAAGTGTGATAAAGTAAGTATTGTTATTTGCACTGCTTATCACCCTCTACCAATTTTCATACAAGTGCATTGTTTCATGGGGATTTGGCGAAAAAAAAAAAAAAAGTACATGCGTACTTTCACTTGTATATTTATGAATTTGCCACTTTTCTTTTCCTTCTCACTGCTAGGGGCCAGAATGGCATCTTATTCTGTATTTTCTTATTGAAAATAAGAGTAGAAACTGATATGAAACTGAGAACGTGGACTTGTGCCGTGGGTTTTGAATACGTGAGGCCGGGCTTCCTTCAGTACAAAAAGAATCTTGAGCAGCACTTTTGTGCGTGTATGGGTGTAGATGCGTGCTTGGAATTCGGTTGTAGTTAATAGAGGCTTTAATTTATTAAATAAAGCTCAGTTGTCTTTTCCTTGCATGGATCTGGACTCTTCTTAATAGCTCCAGAGTTCTTTCAAGTCATGGTGTTTTCCTTGGAGAAGGAGTAGAAATGTGAAGTTGAGCTGACCATACTGTGTATCCTTGTATATGTATGTTGGCAAATTCATTTTTTAGAGGTTTCACAGTGATATTATATGAGCTGATAGAATCTGGAGAGGCTCACCACAAAAGTGCTTGGCACATAGGTGTTATGATGATGTATTTGTCACTTAATACCTAGGTTGTTGTCTTCCCAGTACATCCCTATAGGTCGGAACTGTACAGACACCGTTGTTCCACCGTGTGCACTCCCTCCAGGAGACTAACTTTCCATTGTAGGGGCTGGTCTCATAGGAGAAAGAAATGGTTTACGTAATTACAGAAGAGCATTGTAAATTAAGATTTTTCTCTACATATAATTGCAGCGTGTAATTAAGTAGACAGAACTGCTGTTTGGGAGGGAGTGTGCTCACACAACTCTCTGCATAGGCCAAGTCTTAACATCTACTGAACCTGGAATGCTGTGGGAGCTAGCAGGGGAGTCATGCTGGAGAAACTCCCAAGTGAAGACTTAACTGCCAGGCTGAAGCAGGAAATTATAAAGAGGAGGGTAGGGCTGCATCAGTTCCTTGAAGAGTATTTTCTGGCTCCAGCCTGAGGAGCTGCAAGTACATGAGGAGAGTCTGGCAGTGGATTGCTTTGCCTGTGCATGGAGCCATCCCACCCTCCTTGAACGGAGTTTGCAATGTCTGCAGACCCGATGGTGACCTAAACCATTTGACCGACTGCCAGAGCCTGCTGGATCCTGGGACCAGTAGCTCTTGAGGATGGCAGCCTTTCTTGCTGCAGGAAGCCCTGTCTGGTTTTACCTGATTCGGGACTGTTTTCCCTGCACGGTTAGAGCCAGAGTACTCGCTGTTCTGGAGGGATATGTACGCACAGAGCTGGGCTGTCATGGCAGATTTATGTGTAGGAAGTTTACTGCAGGCTTTGGGCTTAAGCAAGTGGTGCAGTGGTGTGTTAATCTTGATCCGTTGGTGAAAACCAGGCTTCTTGCTTTAGCAGCAAAAACTTGTCGCTTAGGTCATTTTTCCCTGTTTTGTTCTCGCTAAGCCTCTTTGCGGAGAGCAGAGAGCTAATCTCAGGAGCGTGTTGTGTGAGCAGTGGAATCTTCTCACAAGCGTGATCCTTTTTGAGATGTGTATCTCGGGTAAAGATTTCAGTCGAGGGTTATATGAGCCTTTTGACTTGGTCACTTTGCTCAGAAGAGCAAAGAGCTTGATGTGGCTAGGGTAAGTCACCCTCTCCTTACTAAATATGTGGATGGTTTGCTGTTAACTGTATGGAGTGGAGGTTTCTGCAGGAGGTGGGGCTTGCTCTTGCCATGTCCCTCACTAAATGGCTAGAGGTATTTCAGATGTTTGTGGACTTGGGTTGTTGCTTCATTTCCACTCCTTTTCTAAGGAAGTTGAGCAGTAGCAGTGGTGTTGCCCATAGAGCAGCAAGCTGAGCCCAAATCGTCCTTGTATCCCGTGTGTGCAGTAGCCACAAATGCTGCTGTCCAGTAATTACAAATTGAACTCATGCTGACAGTATATTTTTAATATCTTTGTTGGTCCGTGAAAGACATTAGTTGTAAATACCTGGTTCATGTCTCTGGCTAGCGGGATCGGACCTCATGAATCTTTTAGCAACAGAAACCACTGTTTCAGTTTTGCGTTTCTGGTCATGAAAATGTTGTGCTGGTAAGGCTTTCTCTGTTGAAACTCTGTCTGTTCTGTAACTAAACATTTCATCAGGTGACAGCTGCTGTGAGAGTTGCTGAGTTTTGATAGCCAGAAGCCAGTGGGACCTGTGCTCTGCCAGGTGAGATCGCTTGACTTGTAGGCTGAAAGCAGCGTAGCCTCTCCAGCCACCTCTTTCACCAGGGGATTGTATTATCCAAAATGGCCAGTGATTGTCAGTTCCAAGACCAAGCTGCTGAATAACTTGAAAACAGGAGCTTACTGACCGAAACTGGCCCAAAGTTGAATCGAAAACCCAGAGCATGAGGCAGCATATGTTTCCTGGAAGAAAAGCAAGCAGGTCATCATAAGTTTATGAGCTCTCTTGACACTCATCTTTAATTCAGGGCAGCGGCTTTGTGGATTGGGCAGAGGAAATATCTGCAAATGTGAAGTTACTTCTTTATCCCTTCTGGAAACACACGTTGTACCCAACAGCAGTGTCGTGAGTTTGGGAAGAGGAGGTTTCAGCCTCCCTCGTGTCCTGAGTACGTCCGTAGGCTGATGCAGTTTCTCAGTGTGTAACACTTTCTGGAGGTGAGTCAGGGAGCGTTCAGTAACATCAGTCCCCAGAAAATGCTTGTAGCTTGAAAGGCAATTTAAGTCGGGAAGGATAAAAATACTTTTGAGCATTTTTGCAACTGGATCGCCTAAAAGCCTATAAGGTTATTAGGTAGCTCAGACATGGCTAATCTTATAAATATATGACCTCCAGACAGTGTGGGTTGTTTCTTTCATGGTACCCCCTCCTGAGTTTCTTTTCCATGGAGTGATGTAGACTTAATCAACAGCTGACATGACGAGGGCAGACAGGGAAGCTATTTTGCAATAATGTCTTAAAAGCAGATGAGAGCAAAAAACCAGTCTGTTTATTGCTAGTTGAAAACAATTATTTTACTGTCTTCGTGGAAATTTTCCATCTTTTGTGATCTGCAGGCTGTCATTCTAGGTTTAGCTGCTGTACTGTTACAAGGGTGCTTGTGCCTGGGCATTACAGCAGTTCAGTACCTGTGTAATACAGCATTGCTTCCTAGTAAGTCCCGAATATTCTCAGGGTCGGAAAAACATATAGGATAGAAAGGCTTTTTGGGTAGATTCACATATGTGGATACTTCTGCTGTATGAGGAAGAGGAAGAAATCAGTCTTGAGTTTGAATTTGCTGGGCTTGTGTGGTGTGAAGTGGGAAGGCTTCTCCTTTCCGTCAGTCATCCGAGTAGGAAAGCCAATAAGTCAGCAAGGATAGACAGTCTGTTGTGTTTGAAGGATCTGTTGTGTTTGAAGGATCTGGCTCATTTTGATTGCTATCAGGCTCTTAATTTTCTCTGCCTAGATTTTTTTTTTTTTTCTCCTGTACCCTTCCCTTCCTGTCCTGCGGTAGGAGCCAAGATGTGTATTTTCCTGTTGTTTAGAGGTTTATTAATTTTGTCTCGTTCCCCATCCCCTCCTTCAGCCCAGGGCACAGAGTCCCTGGCAGTTGTACTTATATAGGATGTCTCCCATTGACAACTGGATTGTTGGGAGCCTATGGAAAGTTTCTGTTATCTGATGTGTGGTTACTGCCCTGAAAGCAAACTGGGAATAGCGTTGATTGGGTAGGCAGTATGGGAACGATGCATTTCCATGGCATGGGAGAAAGCTGGATGTGAAGAGGGAATGCTACTCGGGGGGGGAAAGGAGGTGTTTTGGGAGTGTCGGGGTCAACAGAGCACGGTGCTGTACCTCCTTTCGGCCCTGTGTCCAGGAAACCGGCCTTCATGAGTTTTGTTGCTTGTGGAACGATTCTCGAGGGAATGCTCTGACCTGCTAAAGCATCAGTTTGGAGAGTGGTTTGCTGAACTTAAAATTTCCTTGTGGTACGGTGTGGAGCAGTGAGTAACTTGAGCATTTCTCTGAGCAGGATAGTGTTTTAATTTTCATTTAAAATCTCCATGAAAAATGCAAATTACTCCCCTCTGATTAGCTCACGTTCTGGTTTATGTGATTTGTAGCACGCTCTGCATTACTTACAGAAAGGAAAGAACCCTTTTCCAAGTAATTTGAGTAATGGGAAATAGGTCTGCATTAGTGACACAGCTACTGGGGAAACGCTTAACTTGGTTGTGGGATTAGACTAAAACAGGGGTGAGATGTCCTGGGCTGTGCATTTGTGGTGTGATGAAGTCATCAAGCACCGGTCTCACTGTGCACCTCTACACTGTCCTGTCAGCTCTTGAAGAATCCTGTGGGACAGCTTCGCTTCTGCCTTTCTGCCGGCGGCGTGGAGCTGGCTGCCTGGCGTGAGGTTTGTTTGCCGATGCTGATTGTGGAGGGGGGGTTCCACGATGTTTCTGCTGCTGAGCAAAACTGTTTTGGGGGTTTTGTTCCCAGCTGTTGGGTACCGCTGTGAGCTGTTCTTTGGTAAACCGTTCATCTGTGATAAGCTTTCTTGAAATCCGTGCCAGATTTTGCAATTAATAAACGAGTTATATGGAAAGTTGAGTTAATGTTCATTTGAGGTAGAAACCCTCTCTGTGAGAATGTATGCATGTATGTGCACACAAAAAAAAAATGTTAGGAAAATTATGTGAACTATGAATATTTATTTGTAACATTCACCTGAAATCTGTGGAATTGAAGACAAGGATATATTTTCAAGACACAGATTGACATTTCCTTTAGTGTTCCTTTTTATTTTTCAGTCAGCGTGTTCACAAATGTAAGATTTTTACATTGGCCTCAGCCAAAGTACTTGAAGTGGGGGGCAGCTGGTTGGCTTGGGAGTAATGAAATGAGAGGGGTGGAGGGAGAGAACTCATCCTTGAAGTCATGAAGCCTTGAGGCTGGTGAGATTGGAGGCACCTCAGAGCCTCTGCGGCTTCTACTGCAGTCCTTGTAGGGTGTGTGTGATTCTGTTGTGGAAGAAAAGATTTCTTTACTCTGCTGATCTGTAAATTGTTTAATGCCCATCATTGTTGTTTTGGTCAGCAGTTGTTACTGCTGAAGCTGCCCAATATCTGTTTGGTTTTGTGACTTCTGGTAGAGTTGGTTGTCATAATGTAGAACCTGTTGTTTCCCATTGATGTGCTGCACAGAGCAGGTGCTTGGGAGTGGAAATTGAGGATCTGGTTGCTTGGGAGTTTTAAGCGTTTCTGGAAACTGTTTTTGTGCAAAGCAGACGTCCAATCTGAATTCCTTATATGAGATCGTTCTCCAGTGTAAAGCTTGAAGGGAAGAGACATTTAAGAGGAACTGACTCTTGCAATCGGGAAAAGTTTTGGCGTTGCTCAAGATGTGTGTCAGTGCGTGTGAAGATAGCTGATGGTCAGTCTGAGAGGTCTGGAGCTCAGAAGGCACAAAAATGCAAAAACCTGGGTGTAGTACTTCTGTGCTTTATTAGCCCTGGTTGCACTGTGTATGGCTGGGTAACCCAAAACATGCACTGTTTGAGCATTGACGTTGCAGCCTCCTCACCCATCATCTCAACCAAGACCGTGTGGACAGACTTTATTGGCAGCTCTCACAGCAGCTTTTCAGGAACACAGAGGCCTTTGGGGGTGTCTTCCTTCCTCTGAGCTGGAGAAGAGACAGCTGTATCTCTGCTATCCACTGCCCTTTTAAGGAGCATTCCGGAGAGGTTGAGGTTAACTGCTGCAGGAGTTGAGGCCAATTACAAAAGGCCAGAACTGCTTAACACCCATCCATTCATCGGTGGAGCACCCTACTAATGTCTTCATTGCAGAAGATCACCCAGGGGCTATGGGTGTTTTGCTCCAAACACAAATGAGCCGGGAAATCGGCTTAAATTCAGTAGATAGTCTTGGAAGGAATCCTTGTTAAACCTACATACGAGGTCAGCCGCCGGGGGCAAGTGGCTTTGAGGGGAGGTGAATCCAGCGCTCTTGGTTTGCCTCACTTAAGGATTTGGCCTCTGGAGTATTGGGAGATAATGGCCATTCAGAAGTCCTGAGCTTCTGTTTCCTTACCTGTAAAAAGGGAGTGTTTAAGCTTGAACCTCAGTAATACTAAATAATTTATATGGGATTCCTTGATGTTTCTCTGATTTTTATTATTTAATTATTTTTTTTTTGCACTGTCTTGGGTAAAACACTCGTTTTCTTCCTCTAACTGAAGATATTTATCTGGCTTGAAAATATGAGCCTTACTGACTTACTTGGTTTACTATATGGAGTTTTGTCGAGGTCATTCTAGGATGATATTGGTGTGAAAGACTGGGAAGTCGAGGGGAAAAAAAAAAAGATAAAGACTTCTAAGTAACTGGACAATAGGTGTCAGCTGAGCTGGAGGGAAAGAGGAAGTATTGCGTATTGCAAAAAAAGTGGCTGGATTCTGGTAAGAAGCAGCAGGTAGAGGCAACAGTGTGATAAAAGTGGAAATAATCTGATCAGTGAGAGAAGAAAGATCATACGCTTTGCTTTCTGGGCTTTACAACTTCCATCCAGCCCCAAAGGGAGTTTATTGCCTTCCAATTGTGCTAATATACGTTCCTTATAGTGGCATGGATTTTATATTTACTTGCTTAAAATCCTGGGTTTAGAAGAAATAATTGGCATTCATTATGTGCCAAGAAACGGATTTGATGCAGTGTCTCTTAACAGGTGCCTTAACATGTGAGGGTTTGGGTCGATTTTTAGCCGTTCATATTTTAAAGAGTCTTTTTTTCTTTTTGTCAGATTATGTCTACTTCGAAAATTCTTCAAGTAACCCGTATTTGATACGAAGAATAGAAGAGCTCAATAAGGTAAACACATTCTTCCTTCGAGCCTTTGAAGTTAATTCAATTTATGATCCGTTTGATTTGATTACAGTCAAAACAATTCTTTAGCAATTCTCTGGTCATTAGAAGCTTAAAGAATACTTTTGTTCTGATAATTTTCGGGAATGCTTTTGAGACCTCCTGCTGGATTGTTCTCCTTGGGCATGAAGGGACTGAGGTGTCAATTGCAGGTCATTCTGAAGGTGATTGTGCCCACCGGTGAGGCAGGAGGATTCTGCAATTCCTGCCAGGATCGTGGGCTATGAAGAGAACAGTTTGCCTAGAGAATAGAGAGCTTTATAGTTGGATCTTTCTTGGGGGAGACTCTTCCTCAACAGGAAGGTTTGGAGCTGTTACCATTTCCTCGGACTTTGCTGCTTGTCCTTTAGGCCGATGTGTTATTTCACCTACCAAATTTCCCTTTCCCTGTGTCTGAAAGGGAAGCATGATGGCTTGTATGTGGGAAGTCAGCTGAAGTCCTCAGTGCTGGAATTTTTACCTCGTTGAGGAGGGAAGACTGTTCTGAAGCCATTAGCTGTGTCCTAAACGTGCCACTTTCTCAGGTTTAACACCCAACATATCCATTGCAGCCATACAGAAGGAATGTCACATCACTGGGTTGGATTTCAACTTAAATTAACTGCCTAAAATTAAGTCTCTCTTTTTCAACCACCGGTGATGGAAAAACGTGTCTTTCTACAAGAGCTACTTGGAAAAGAAAATTTATCAATATAATGACAAATAAAGAATCTGAAGGCTCGGGCTTTCAGGTTGCAATGAATCATCGATCTTGTGTTGCCTGTTTTTCACTGCGTGTAATTGAAGCCTGTTAAATGAAATAGATAATTCTACATTGTAGGTGTCTGTGTTTTAACAAGATGGTTCCTGCCTTTGTAGCTTAGTTCCTCAAAATTTAAAAGTTCTGCATTATTTAACAGAAAAGGGTAGAAATTCTGCAGGCTTTGTACCAGGAACTGGTAGGCTGCAAGAGGAAATATTTGTGCGTGTATATATTGCCTGATTTATTTTTTTTTTCTTTGTGTTAGGAAAACTGGTATTCTAAGAGATGGAACTTGACATCTGAGCAACAAGCATGTATATCAGTTTTCATTTTGTTCCCTTGTGGACAAATCGCTGCTCCACTGCCTTTTTTTGGAGGCTGCCCAGAGGGGAATTTATATCTTAATTTTCGAGTTTCTTAAACTGTAGTGCCATCAGTATAGTTTTCAAGGACTCTTTGGTAGTAGGATACAACTCTTTTAGCTTCCATTTTCAGTATTTGTTGATTCATTTTATAAGACAGTAAATTGGCTGAGGCTGATACAAACTAGTAGGTGTATTTCCTCCAGAGTTTGTGTGCAGCCTGTTTCACAGTTTGGCAGGTTCTGCCTTACAAGTGATCGATCACCTATTGCATTTTAAGAAAAAATCCCAAACCTCTCAGAAATTCAGCCTTTTTTTATATATATTATCACAGGTGTAGAGTTAATTGCCTGGTTGCAGCTTCCTTGGTTCTCCTGGTTCTTTGTGCCAGGGGAGGTTTAGGTTGGATATTAGGAAAAATTTCTTCTGCAAGAGGGTTGTCAAGCCCTGGAGCAGGCTGCTCAAGGCAGGGGTGGAGTCCCCATCCCTGGAGGGATTTCAAAGCCGTGGAGATGTGGTGCTGAGGGACACGGGTTGGTGGTGCCTTGGTAGTGCTGGGTTAACAGTTGGACTTGATGTTTTTAAAGATCTCTTTCAACCAAAACGATTCTAGGATTCCATTTTGGGTTTTTTTGTTTGTTTTTTTTTTTTGATGTGTTGGTCGTTGTTTAGCTCACCAGTGCCGTCAGAAAGAAAAAAACTTAGGTGATTTTAAAGATGTGATCCACAGAAACAATTAGGAGGGAAGGACCAAAATCTATTTCCCTACCTTGGAATGGATCACACCAGTTTTTGTGTCTTAGATACCGAGAGTGCAACTGGAGAGTGCTGAATGGTGATGCTTTGTAGCCCTTGTGCAAAATTTCAAATTATTTATGAAGTTTCTAGTTCATTACATATAGTTCAGTTCTTAATTTGTGCTCAATTTTTTTTTTTCTTTTTTTCCTGTTTCAGACTGCCAACGGAAATGTGGAGGCAAAGGTGGTGTGTTTCTACAGAAGAAGAGACATATCGAGCACACTGATTGTATTGGCAGACAAACATGCAAGTAAGTTTGTTTAGGTTCATTTTGCTTCTATGCAAAATTGTTGAACTTGGATAGAACTTTGCAACTACAAGTAGCAGTATTATTATTGTTAAGTGTCCTTTTTCTGTACCCATATTCAGCTTGTTTGGCTGACTTTTCACTTTCTTTCTCCCCCCAACTTCTTTGCCTTTTCATAAACATTTGAAAAATTTTGAGTAAATCCGATAGACTGATCATAGGAAACTGACTTGCAACATGGCCAGTTGAAACTTGGCTGACAGGAATTCTCTTGAAATTTCAATATTAAAATGTTTTTTTTTTTGTAGTGACATAGCTTTTGTCTGGCCATGCCCAGTAAATATACTTTAAAAGCGCTGACATCCTATCGCTTTGTTTTTTTTCCTAACAAAAGGAGGTGAAATATTCAAATGTGTGTGCTGAGAGCAGACTTAAAAGTTAACTGTTTAGGTTTTTTTAGTGCTGTAGTCACTTTCTGATTAAAAAAAAAAAAAAAAGCATGAAACTAAACTCTCATAAAATTCAAGGGAGGTTTCATGCTACCTTACATCAGCCCCCCCTTGCATGTATGCATTGCATAACTAATTTCTTGATTTTCTTTTTTTTCTTTTTTTTTGTTGTGGTAAGTTACGTTGGCATTTATCTTCTGCTAAGGTGATCAGAGGCATGAGATACCTAGCTGAGTAAAGATGGAAGCTAAACAAAACATTCATGTTACAATTATCTTTCAATTATAGAAACAGCTTAAAAATGCCAAAAACTGCATACAAACAATAGTTATGTGTCAGTGTAGATTAGATGTTTGCCTTTATAAATCTGTAAGGCAAGATCCTGCAGAAGAATTTAGATGGTTTCAAAAAATCCAACAAACCAACACACACCCCCACACCCCCCATCAAAATATCTGTAAAAACGTGCATTCTGAACGGGAAGGGTGGTGTGTGTGGTTGCACTGGCTGACTCTAAGGGGGAATGTCCATCTCTGGAGGAGAAATGGTGCAACATAATAAATACATGACGTTGGGCACTTTATCTGGGATGCTTCCAGTATGTTTAAGTCTGTTCTTGCTGCCAGTGAGGATTAGATTCAAGTTCATTACACCTTCCTCTGTCAGTTCAGCATCCCATCCTTGCAAGCTGATAGACACAGTACTCACAAAACAGTTACCGAGTCAGACATGTTGAAAAGGAGGGAAAATAATACTCAGCAGGTGGAGTTAAACTGGTTTTACTTGTGAACAGTGGAGTGTGTGAGATGTGGCCGTTTAGAATGCTTGAAGTTTAGCAAAAAGCACAGGGAGCTGTATCAATCCTTGTAATTCAAGGCACACACAGAAATGAAAAAGAAGCCATCAGGTCTGGGCATGTCAAAATTATGATTTAGCTTCCAAGCATCATTGTCTTTTAATGTGCTGCTTGGTGTATGTCTGAATAGCTCGTGATGTGTGTGTAATACAGATCTACAGAGTTGTACTGCATGGGGATTGATTAAATCAGAGAGTCACTTTTAACAATGAATATAATGTCCTGCTGTGTTCTCGGCGCTGTATTGACATTGGGGAAAATATGCAGCAAAACCAGCCCCTGACTGATAAATTTGAATATTTTTCTGTTGTAGAGTCAAGTCCTAATATTTTACCATACCTTGGAAAAAAGGTCCTGTGGCACTGAGATGGGATTTGGCTGTGTTGTAGAATTGTGGTAGCAGGCAAAGCTTTTTTGATCTCTCTTAAATTCAGCAGTGTTCATTTTATCAGAGAATCTTAACAGGAGCTTCACCATACACAACGTGCCTATTGATTCCTTCATCTGTGTCACACTTCACTAGATTTAGTAAAGGAAGCAGGTAGGAATGATTCAAAGAAATGCATGTTTGAGGCTAAACATGAAAAATATTTGATTATTTTAAAAATATAGACGAGCAAATCATTGTTCATATTTGTATGTGTTCGAAAGACGGCAGAATTCTTCTCTAGCACAATCCAGTTAATGGAGCCACCAGAGACAACTGAGGCTGTCTCTAGTGCAAATTTCATTAGTAACTAACATTGTTTTCAGTATGGGTTTTTTTCTGGTGCCCAGTAAAATTGCTACTAACTGACTTCCATTTCTTTAGATAGATGTGCTGTTGTGTGGCTTTCATTCTTCAGGAGGGAGAAGAGGGTAAAATTAAGCTCTTGGACAGCCTTTAGTTCTTTGGGAAAAAAAAAGAAATCTACATCCTGCATGACAGAATAAAATGAAATGTGGCTGTTAAGATTCTAGTACGCATACTCAACACTGACTTGGAGTTCATTTCCATAAAGTCTCCTGTTGGCTCATTTTGATGCATTTGCAGTAGATGTACGTATCTGCATCACTGATCTTTTAACTGCCTTTGTTCTGCTGATTAATGGAGCTTTCTGACTGCAGACATTTCTGGATTCACACAGTCTCCTCTTTAAGATGCCTTTATTGTAGACCTACTGTTGAGATCAGTGAGAGAGCCAAATAATGGGAAGACATGGCCAGAACACGAATGGAAGAAGTACATGTGTATTTTTGTAACTTTCTTTTCTCTTCCAGTAAAGGAAGGAAAAGGATGTGATTGTGAAATGAACGTTGCAAAGTTTAAAAAGGTAGAAAATTTGAAACGCTTACTCTTTAGCTTGTATAATCCATCAGATGCCTGAAACAGACAAGTGGGAGACCCCTTGTCTTTTCTCATAACTCTTTTTATGAAGAGAAATGAATCGGAAGCGCCTTATTCTGTAGTTGGTAACTGTAAATTAGTACCTGATGTATGCAACTTGATTCTTGGATTTGATCTTACTATTTTTTATCCCGTGATATAAAGCATGTCTGGGCTGTCCTATAAATCTTTCAGCCTTAGAATGGCTTCCATACATTGTTAGCACTTTTTATTCATAGGCCTTTTTAATCACCTCACAAATTATTTTGGGGTGTTTCTTCACCTGTTTCTGAAATGAACTTGCTTCACCAGTAGGAGACTATTTAATGTTCTAGCTCAGAGGCTTTGTAGTGGTGTAAGATAGATATTGTATGCAAACAAGATTGCAGGCAAAACTTGAGGGAAGAGAAGTGAGAAAGACAGTTTACTACTCAAGCTACTGTTGGATGCTGTGACTATGTATTTTCTCTATATATTTAGTTCCTACATAATGTGTGATATAGTTTCTCATATAATTATTTCCAACAGCAGGAATACAGCCTCCTATCACTTCCCTTCTAACAATCCACCCCCAGCCATCTCCAGATACTTGTCATCTGTCTTAGGACCACAGTATTTGCTTCATTAGAAGTATTTACCCTCATTTACAAAACAGTGAGTGACTGACTTGGTAATGGTTGGAGAACTGAGTGGTGGCCAGTTTGGCAGGTTTGTGGTTAGTTTTCAGCAGCTGATGCTTGGGTGCCAGGCACATAGGGCAGCTTGGGTTTGTAAGTGACAAAGCTTGTCACAATAAATGCCTTGCAGCGGGGAGTTGTCATTGCTCAGTCAGCCCAGGAGTTGCCCGAGACCTGTGTGCCTGAACAGGTAGGGGGTTTAACAGTGCTCTAAATGCAGTTTTACAATAACTTCGCAAATGAGTTGTTCTTATTTATTTACTCCCTTTTATTCTTCTTCATTTTCTCCCAGCACTGCACATGCAGATTTAAGAGGAGTCAAATTCATTAATCCACTAGTGACACTTTGGCTCTGTGGTTACTGAGAGGAGGAAACTTGTGGGTTTTTTTTTCTCTTCTGGGGATGGTGCAGTAAGGAAAGGTATGCCAAGTGTCCAAAATAGCGTCTGTTTGCTCTGTGTATTACCTGTAATAGTGGCCATGCCTGCAAAAAATGATCACAAGGAGTTTTTGGAAGGGATCTTAGCGGGATGTCTCTGTAACGTGGCAAACTCTTCCTGAAGTGTCAAGGTATAAGGATTTCTATGGGTTAAAACTTTCACCATGTCTTCTATTACTATGAATCAACATCTGGTTTTTAACAGATGAAATGAATAAGGCTGAGGTTTAATCTAGACCACTTGAAACTAGACCTTGGAGAAGGAGCGTAGTGGTGTATTATTAATTGCTTCATATGCAATGCTTCTGTAAGGTCCTTCCAAACTGCTTAGTTGAGAGGTGAAAACACCCAGAGTTTAAGCTTCCTTTGCTGCTGAAGGAAAGCACTGCCTTTTACTGGGTTTTTTCCCCATGTTTTGACCTAATTTTTTTTCTTTGTTGTTTTTTTTTTTTTCTTTTGGTGGTGATAACGACGCTAACTAATTCTTCTGTTACTACAGACCGTGTCCCAAGGTGGCCAGCCAAGTGTGCTCTCTAAATCTAATTTCCGTATCTTGTTTGCCTTTGTTCGTTTCCAAATTCTGCCTTGTAGCCACTTGTAGGACACGCAGAATGCAGAGAAAGGGCTGGTGCTTTCTGCCTCCGCTGTCGTACAAGAGCCCAATCTGATCTGTAGGAAATTGCTCTTCTTTCTAGCATTCAGCAAATATTGATGTTTAATTTTGCATCTCGCACACCCAGTCATTTTAAATCACAATGGCTGCCTCTTGGGTTTCTCCTGCCAGCTCAAAGTTTACTCTTTCTAATTATTTTTCCCCATATGTGTTAGCTTTTGCATGAGTCTTGCTGTTTGTGTTCAATCTGCCTGTCTTTTGTTCCCAGTATAAGTTGTCTTCAGGCTTTGTTAATGTGCTATTAATGATACTGTCATCAAATATCAAATAATACTTAATTTAAACACTCTTTGCAGCATTCCACTTGCTGCTTCTGCATAGCTGATATATTACTGTTTGTATCAAGGCTAAATATTTAGTTTTAAATCTGCACAAGCACATCTATCAAGCAGAGAGATTAATTTTTAAGGTTTTATGAGAGCACTGAAGTCCCAATATACTGCACCTACTCTATTCCCACACCACTTAGTCTGCTGTACTGTAAAAAATGCAGGCCAGGCTTTCCAAAGAGATTTCTTAAGTATTTTACCTTTTTTTTTTTTTTTTTTT
>VWZK01002273.1:416933-460622 GCA_013396935.1 Baryphthengus martii
CTTTTTTTTCTGAGACTGTAGTCCTTATTTCTCAGGGGCCGCCATTGTCAAGGATGCAGTCTGCTTCACTTAGAGCTTGGTATTAGTTAATGTTTTTGCATGACTTCAGCGAGGCAGAGAGGTTCCTGTGCTGCATCCAGCCCTCTGTTCTCTCCTCCCTCCCTTGGTTCTGAACCCATTTACCAGGTTTTCTTCAGCACTAAATCATGGCTGTGAGTAAAGGGGGGAAGATGCCTGTGTAGATTTGGTTTTTATCGCTTGGCATATTCCTACCTCTATTTTTGGGAACTGTGACTATTTTACCTTGAGGAGAGGGGAGTTGTTTGTTACCTGTAGAAACATCTCTTTTTTTAAAGAAAAAAAAGTATTGTGCTTTTTTATTTTGAAAACTCTGCATAGCAGAGCTGGCATAAGAAGAAAATGCTTGCTTCCCACCTTCCTTATTTTATTACAAAAGGTAGATACGTAAATAAAACACGAGTTGGAAGATGAGCCTACTTGAAGGAGTGCAGTTGCCAAGATGAGCTTGATTGTGCTGGGTGGTTTCCTTTTGTTTGTAGACAAGTGGCACGTATTGGTTGGTACATTTATTTATTTTTTTTTAATGTAATTTTTAAGATCTCTAGGCTAGGCTATACTGAAGATATTAAGTATTTTAGGTTGCTCCTTACAGGATTTTTCCTGCGTTTACCCAGCGTGCTACTCTCATTCTCCGAGAAGGGCCTTTTCCTTGGTGCATCCTTCGGGTTTTCGATAAGCAAGCTTGGAACTTGCTGCCTTGTTTGTGGATTGCTGCTGGTTTATTTATAGTGTAAGGTCAGCAGCCACAATATTAATTTTCAACTAAACCGGAATCTGCTTCGGTAAAGAAATGGCAGAGCCGTGTAACTGCGGCACAAATGTAAATTTGGTGTTGTAGTTCCTAGGAAGATATCGAAATAGGAATGTCGTATGCTTAACAGCTCCTATGGTGTGAGAGCTATTGTGTGGTGCAGTCTGGTTTAATTACGCTACTATTTTTTTTCCCCTCCTTGCTGGAGCACCTTCTATGCCTGAGGGGCCTGTAAACAACAGATATTTTTCCAGGACAGTAAACTAGTGATAGATTGTGGGGAACCTGAAGGGTATAGAATTTTTTTGTCACCTTCTTTGGCATAATGGTGGCCTATTTCAAACTAAATGCAATTTTAGCGTTTTATAAAACGGAGATCGCTCTTTTCTCTTTGCTTTATTTTGAAATCACTATGAGGATTATAGTTAACTAATCTTAAGGGTATAGAAGTCATAAGTGTGCCTGGATGTGTTTCTGACTAGAAACGTTTCTTGGCACCAACTGTTGAATTAAGCTGCAGGCATAAGTCTGCTCTTTGAGAGTACTGCTGCCATAAAATTAGAGTTTTACAATTAATGTATGAGGCTTTACAGCTCGTTCTACTACAGTCTGGGAAACTTTTCCCGTGGTTTTGGAAAATACAGTAACTACCTTAATTTGATTTTTCTGATGTTACCTTTTGTAGTCCACCGTGGAAAAGCTTTGCAGCTTTGTTTTTTTTTTTTGAGCGTTTTGCCTTCTACATCTTTATCTTGCATAACTGACAGGATACTTGTTAATGAACACAAAACGTACAAATAATTGGTTGCTTACGAGAAAGCTGCCTAGAGATGTTTTGGATCAGTTGTGTATTGGTGTGGAGGTGATTTCATACCTATCCTTTGGCATTGATTTAAAAACTGATTGGATGCAGGTTGGATAACTCCAAAGCCAGAGATTGGTGGATCCTGACTTGTGTGTACCCGGAATGTTTTGATTCCTGTGGGGAACAAATACAGTTCTTCAGAGGCATCATATAAAGAATCTGTTCTAGTCATCTAATATTCACTTGACTGAAACGTGAGGATTCAGATGAGGTTAGATCTAATCTGAATAATTTGTTATTTTTTATTTTAGCAAAGGTTTTGGAGCAGCTCCTCCTTCTTGGCACTGGATCAATACTTGCACTGCTCTTGATGATCAATTTTGTCTCTTTGTAACTAGGAGAAATGGAAGAAGAGATGGAAAATCCAGAAATGGTTGATTTACCAGAGAAACAGAAGCATCAGCTACGACATCGTGAGTTATTTCTCTCACGACAGTTGGAATCTCTGCCAGCCACACACATTAGGTAATGGCTATTTTCTTCCAGTGCTTTTTATTCAAAAACCAAATGGCTATTATTATTTTTCAAGTATTCTTCAATGTGAGATTACTTTCTGTGCGCAGCTTCAGTAATACCATCTTGTGAATCACAAGAGCATTTAAGATGTTTTTTTCATAAAACGTGTTTCTCTTTTTTTAGAGGCAAATGCAGCGTTACTCTGTTAAATGAGACCGAATCCCTTAAGTCGTATCTGGAACGGGAGGTATGAACCATTTTGTGAATTGTCGAGCTTGAGCAGTTGATTCTGGTACGGTTTAGGGTTTGTGGCTTTCACAAGTTTTCAGAAAAGAAGGTGGTTCTTTCATTTCTACACGTACTGGGCATGGACAGTGGGAAGCTTTAGGCTCCATACCCTTTTTTTTCTCATGTAAATCTTTGTGGATCTAGAGGCCAGGCCTGTTTACGTCCCTGTGACAGTAAATTGCCTCTCTCCTTGTGTCAAGAGAGCCCTACTGGCAGTCTGAAAGATCAAACCTGGAGGCTCATGCCCCAGACAAGCCAGGGTGAGAGACACGGTAACTGCACAAGCAGGCTCTGTTTCTCTATATTTGCTTTATCCTGAAACCTTACAGCTTTATGTTTATATGGTTTAAGCTTGACCTTGCCTCAGATTTCTGAAGAGCTTAGTTCACTGATTTTTCGAGTTCACAATTATAAATATTTACCTGTAGTCAATCCTTCATATGCCACCACAGACACTTAGATCTTAGAAGTTAGGTGACAAGCAGTTTTTCAGAGTCCTGCAGAAACTTACCCAGTCTGGCTTTTTAAAGGTACCTCAAACCAAACACTTGAAACTGAATTGTCTTGCACTGGTAATCACTCTTCAGAATATAAATCTCAGGGTTCATGACCTTCAGTGTTTTGGGATTTTTAAAATTACTATTGTAATTGTTTTGAATATATTGGTATACTTTTAATTGTGGCTGCCTGCTCGATTAGACAGCCTTGCAATTTGACAATCTGGGAGCTTTACTTTGGGAGATGAGCAGAGAATTTCAGTATATTATTATTTGAATACATCTGCAACTATTACATTTGCATTTGGAAACATGAAAATGTTACAAGTCTTGTAATTAAAACCAGTAGGGTAACGGTCGTTGCCAGCCTTTAAGAAACAAGGAGAATACAGGTCATTTTTTAGCGAGGAGCATAGTGGAGTCTGTCTGATAGTTGGGCTTTCTTTTTAACTGCTATTTTAGCTTTCTTTAGTATTTTTTTAAGCATAAGAATAATTTTAATCTGATACTCTAGTTTAAGAGAATTTGGAACAAGCACAGGAACTATTTAGTTGGGTTTCTCTTTGGAATGTGAAACCAAAACCACGTAGTCTGCTCAGGGCTGCCAAATGGCATGGCCTCAAACAAGGGCTGTTGCATTCAGAAATGCATGTAACCAGGTAGCAGCCTGGGACGTGCCAATTTGAAAGCAAAAGCTGATCAGACTGAAATGATTTTAGATTTACTCATACCTAGCTTCTAAGCAGTGCTCATTCTCGATTTCTCCCGACACATTTTTGTTATCGCTAATGCCACCAGTAGGTACATTGAGACAGAGAAGGGAGATGGTTTCTTCTCGTCGTGTAACTGCTCAGTTGCAGATGTAGGAATAAAAAGAGATTTAATTTTTGTCATCCTTTTGAACTCTCAAAATGCAAGATGAGCGGTGCAGGTTATTTTTAAACCTGAGCAAGCACTTAAGAGATTTCACAGAACGCAAGAGTTCCCTGAATGTGTCCTGTCACTTAGCGTGGTATTTTGCTGTGGTGCAAACTAACTTGGACAGATGGTAAAGAAATTAAAAGCTCAGGAACCAAATGTGCTTGGGTGGAGGGTAACAAGATTAAGGAAAGGAGATAGTTGCTGCCTGCTAAATTCCTAGCGCTGGATGGTATTATTTTGAACTGTTTCTTCCTTCTCCACCTCCCCACTGTTAATCTGGTCTTTGTTTTCAGAATGGTTTGTGTGTGTTTGGTTGGGTTTTTTTAGCATGGTTCCTGTCAATAAAGCCTAAGCAGTTCATTTGATTTCTTACGTTATGACCACTAAAAGTGGGCTTTCGGCCTCAAAGGAGGTTAAACATTGACAGAAATTTTTAGGGCGATAGTAAGCATAACAAAATTACCTTTGTGTCATCTGTGTTTTCTCCTTCCACACACTCTCTGTCGTCTTCCTCAGGAAGACTGCTGCCTTAAATCCTGAGAGCAGGCTGAAGGGGGACCAGCATTGACTTTTTTACTGTGCTTGGCAAAATTGGATTTGTAGTAGGAGTGAGGAAGGGGAAGGAAGGAAAAAAAAAAAAAGGCAACTGAAAAACCTGAATTTCCTGTAGATACTGAATTCCCGTGGAGATAAGAGAAGGTCATAGCCAGTTACAGCAAAAGCATTAGAATTCAGTATTCTGCAGGGAACTATTTGATATGTACCATCTATTTTACTGCTCTGGTAGGATATATCCAGAGGCTTCTGTGAATTTTGCTGGCTGGGCAGATACCTAAAAGAACAGAAATACCAGATATCCCCCCCCCTAAAAATAAAATGCTCTCTGGTTAAAATATATTTCCCACC
This sequence comes from Baryphthengus martii, assembly GCA_013396935.1. Taxonomy (NCBI): domain Eukaryota; kingdom Metazoa; phylum Chordata; class Aves; order Coraciiformes; family Momotidae; genus Baryphthengus; species Baryphthengus martii. The sequence continues at coordinate 421,699 of VWZK01002273.1, forward strand.
CTCACACAAAAAAAAACAACCCAACTTTGTGAAAGTAAGTTTGCAAGCTGCAGTAGGAACTCACCCCCATTTCTATACTGTGCTTTCAGTGTGAGCCTGTTTTCTTTTTCCAGTTCTTCAGTTTCTTGGTGACTTCTGTTCTTGGCTATAGCTACAGGTAGCTTAGAGGCTTGGGTAGGGATACTTTGAGAATATGTGTCTAATACTTGGAACAAGTAGAAAGTGATGGCTTAATTTTAACTCTTGACAGGTCATTTTAGTTTTTCCACACATGTTGGGTGTTTTCAGGATCAAAAATTAAAAGAGAAAACCCTTCTTTTTTTCAGCAGTGAAGAAAACTTGGTGCACACAGTTTGTGACAGCTAAAATGAGCGTGGAGGAATTTGAAGAGCTGTTATTTTGTTGTGACCATCACTCTTGTGAAACTCTTCTGAAAATTTTTTCTTATCAAGAGTTCACACGTGCTTTAGAGTGTATAAGTATCTGCTTTGTTCCTTAGACTGTAGTTTGCATTGGTGCTAAACTGACAATGTTTTCAGAAATCCCACTCAGTTGGCATGAGCTGAATTTCGTGCTTTTATGGGTGAAAATTATAGTGGTGTGTTGAGGGTTTACAGTCTGCCTTTAAGCCCCTAAACTCCCATCTTCTCTGTGTTGAAGAGACCCTGGTTGGGAAGAAGAGCCCAGAAGCTTTTCTTTCTTTTTTTTTTTTTTTTTTTTTTTTTTGTCATTGAACCTGCTTGATTTGAGACAAAACTGTGCAAGAGATAAAAAGATGACCTGAAACTGGTAGAGAAGGATGTTTTTTATTTTGTAGAGAAAAGTCATACTCATAATAGAAAGAGAAGCAGTAGGGCATCAAACAGTGAAATACCATGGAAGAAAACCATCTACAATGAATGACTTTCCCTCACCAAGAAAGACTGTGTTAAGAAACTGTGGAATTTGCCTGTCTTGGGGCCCACTGAGTTACTATCCTATCATGTTTGGTTTGTGTATTTGCTGGGCAGCGTGGCTGGAAAGCATTAATGTTGCACTGTATACTTTGTCCTACAGTTTTTTGGAGCTGGAACAAATAAAACGCTGTATTTATAACATGGAAGCTTGTGAGACAAAAGCTTTTCCTACATTCTGTTTGTGCAGCCATACATTCTCAAAGGGTTGTAATATCTCAAACTGTGTTACGTCAGGGAGCCAGAGGCCCAGACTTCTTTACACAGCTGTAATAGAAAGGAGTTCTCGTATGCTCTGAAGCTTCCTTCTGTTGGTAGGTTGGTGTGCTTTGACCCTGGTGTCTGCGGGAGTAGGAATCAATCCTGTTAAAAATGTCATTCATTTAGGATGCAAATAAATCCCTCCACCCCAAAGCCAACCGCAGACAACGCTTCAAGTTGACTTGGCTGGGTGTTGGAACAGTATTTTGCCAAGAGTGAGCTATGTCTTTTATCCTGTTATCATGAGAGAACATGGGATTGTTCTTCCCCTTGGAGTTCATGTTTTTATGCTGGGGAAATGGCATTTTTTCTGCTTTAGGAGGTTGGTGTGAATTCCTGGCTTGTCTCTTGTGTTGTGCTGCACAGGTGATTCCTTTTTTTGCTGTAGTTTTCTTAGGTAGCAGAGCAGGTTTGGCTGGTTTGCTTGGCTCTTTTCTGGCCTTTTTTCCTCCCTTCTGTAGATGTTGATCTCTTCCTGGAAAAGCGCAAATTTTTATTAAAATTGGAGCAGGAAATCAGAGTTACTATGTTTAACTCTCTTAAATTCTGTGATGGGATGCTGGGTGCATTCTAATGTAAAGAAAACACAGGAGACCTTAATTCTATGGCATCAATCTTAGATTAACACGTGTAGTGTGCAGCACTGGGGAATAGAACTCACATGTACCTTTGAACGCCAGAAAAGAGACTGGCCCCTTTCACTAGACTCCCACCCCTCAGATATTTATAGACATGAATCAGATCCCCTCTCAGCCTTCTCCAGACTCAACAGCCCCAGGTCTCTCACCCTCTCCTCGTAGGAGAGATTTTCAAGTCTCTTCATCATCCTCGTAGCCTCTGTTGGACTCTTTCCAATAGATCTCCGTCTCTCTTGAACTGGAGAGCCCAAAACTGGATCCAGTATTCCGGGTGTGGTCTCCCCAGGGCAGAGTAGAGGGGGAGGAGAACCTCTCTAGGCCTGCTGGACATATTTTCTTACTACCTGGCCAGAGACCACTGGCCCTCTTGGCCACAAGGGCCCATTGCTGTCCCATGTCCACTAGGACTCCAAGGTGTTTCTCCATGGAGCTGCTTTCCAGCAAGATGACCCCTAATCTGTCCTGGTGCCTGGACAGATTAGGGGTCATCCCTCCCCAGTTGCAGGACGCTACACTTGTCCTTATTGAACTTGATGAGGTTCCCCTTTGCCCAGCTCTCCAGCCTGTCCAGATCCCCTTGGATGGCAGCACAGCTCTGGTGTCTCAGCCACCCCTCCCAGTTTCGTATCATCAGTGAACTTGCTGAGGGTCCCCTCTATCCCCTCATCCAGGTCGTTGATGAAGATATTGAACAAAACTGGCCCCAGCCCTGATCCCTTGGGAACACCACTGGCCACAGGCCTCCAACTTGACCCTGTGCCGCTGATCACGACCCTCTGAACTCTGTTGTTGAGCCAGTTTTCAATCCACCTCACAGTCCAATCGTCTATCCCACATTTCTTGAGTTTTTCTATGAGGATGTTATGGGAGACAGTATCAAAAGCCTTACTGAAGTCAAGGTAGATGACATCCACTAGGGAAGGGGAAAATGAGGTGAACTTGAAATTAGATGTATTTAAACAAAGTGCCTGATATGAACACAGAAATACAGGGAAAGGGAAAGTGAGCCAGCAACCTGAGATGGGAAAAATGGTGCATCACACGTCCTGGGTTTCTGTTCAGAAACCCTTCTCTTTCCCGGTGTTGCTGCGAACGGAGTTTCCGAAAGGTCTGTTATTCCGTATCTTACCAGAGCTCTCTCCCTGCCCCGTATGGCAGGCTTCACTTTGATGGATGGAGCATACCTGGTCACTCATGTGTCACTCAGTAGCTACAGCTAAGGACTTATCCATGCAGAAAAGTTTAATTACTTATACTGTGCAGTTTTAAGTAGTTAAAATTCTGGCTGGTTTGTTTTTTTCCACCCTGGCAGGACATACTCATTCTGGTGTGACTTCTTGCTTTAATTTTACACATCCAAGCAACAGAAGCCAAGCAGTGTTTTTAGCCTTTTTCTCATCTGCTTGAACCAAAGCAATGAATTAACGTGTCGCCAGCGATTGCTGCCAGATCTCCTACCCCCCTCCAGTAACCAGCAGAAAGAAACGGTGATTTAAGCCGAGATGGTGGGAGACAAGAAGTTGGTTTCTGATGCATCCCTGTGACAAGGAAAGCTAAGCACCTCCTGGCCTGTATTAGCAGGAATGTAGTGAGAGCAGAGACCACAAAGATTGTCTGGGCCTTCATGTCTCTGTGAGGTGTTTTGTTGGTAGGACTGCAAGACTCTGAAGTTCTGCTTTAGTTTATACTAATATTTTTGTGGGGATAAGTCAGTAGCATCTAGTACTGCTATTCTGGTATATGGGAAAGTGCATTTTTGTCTTCTGAAACAGCTGATATTACTAAAAATTATCTCCTGGCCCTTGTGAGGCTCATTTGTTCACTTCAAAGACTAAGGGAACAGCTTTTGAGGAGAGCTGTTAACACTTACACTATAGAAGTGGCAGCATTTAACGTTGCGTTTTGAAACCAGTGGTTCATTTTCTGTTTGTTCACTCGATTTTTAAATATATTGGTAATAGAGTCAAATTTACCCTGCAAAAGCTTGCTAGTATGTACACAACGCTGAAAGTATCTTAATAATACTGTTTACTTTTTTGCTCTTTTGTGTTTGTTTGTTTTTTTGGTTTTTTTTTAGGATTTCTTCTTTTATTCGCTAGTATATGATCCTCAACAAAAGACCCTACTTGCTGATAAAGGAGAGATTCGAGTCGGAAACAGATACCAGGCAGATATAACAGACTTACTAAAAGAGGGTAATTTCCATAATTCATTTAAATTGTCAAGAGGCCATGTCAAAGGCAGCCACTTTTCTTTGTGTGACCTGCATAGGTGTGGGAGGTGGAGGTTTCCACTGCCAGGTCACACGTGTGACAATGGCCTGGTTTGCCAGTGGCTGAAGCTGTTGTCCACTGAACACAATTAGTTCTGCCTCCAACCAGTCTTTAAGTGGGCGTTTGTCCAAATCATAAAAGTTGTTGAGACAAATTGAATTAATTGGCACTCTCAGAGCTTGCACTCTTTTTATTATGAGATTTCAGCATTTCCATGGGAAACACAAATTTCCATTGCATCTGTAAAGCCTTTTTGTGGCTTTAATCAAGCCTCACTTCCCTAGAAAAACCCTTCCCAAATTACTGCCAGTTAAATCCTGTCTCCCCTCATCAATTTGCCCATTACTACTGGCTGCCTGTTCTCAGAGCCCTCTCCCCATCCTGAGTGTTGGCTGCCGGCTCGGACTTCTCACCTGCACAACGGTCAGGAGGAAGAATTTGCCGGCCTGAACGTGGTATGAGAGCTCAGCCTGCCCCCACGGTGTCACGGAGCAGTGGCACCTCAAAGACCGTGGCTCAAGGAAGAGGGAGTAGCAGCAGTAACTGATATTAGTTACCAAGTAGGAACTAGCTTCAGGTTTGTCTTTGCACTACTCTACAGATCCAACAGTAGGTGGAAGAACTGAGAGGGATGGGGAGTGTTGGCATCTAATTGCTCCTTTCTATGACCCGTGTAAAGTATGAGGCAGAGTCTGTCAATTTGCTGCTCCGAAGAGAGGGGAGTTGTCGCGCAGATTGGAGGGACCTTCTCCAGACTGTACGGGCGGAGATGTGAAAGCAGTGAGCTGCTTCTGTCTTACCTAGGAGCTCTGCTGAGACTGTTAGCCTTATGTTGGAACAGGCAAACATACTGGTCAGGACTCTTGTTTAGTTTGTCTATGAAACTTGGTATTTATTCAGCCGCTGGGCAAGCCTGCTAAGTGAGGATGAGCTAATTTGAAAGGCGTTCTCTTCCCTCATCAGGCCAACACAGGGCTTCAGGGGAGGATTATCTCCAGGTGTTTTAAAAGGAGCAACAAAAAAATAAAGAAAAAAAAGTCTGAGTAGCTCCTGTCTCTTTTTTTGAGAGTATTTTGCTTTGTATAGAATCAGGAAAATAAAAGCAAGAGAGTTTGGTGCTATCGTCTCCCCCCTAGAAAGCAGCTGATGCAAGTTGAACCAGCTACTCTTTGCCTACTCAGAGCAGCTGGGAGTGTGCCTGTTTTCCTGGAACTGCTGCAAGAGAGAGGAACTGGGGAGAGGGGCTGAAGAAAGACTGTCTAGTTGGGAGAAGGATGTACTCCTGTGTCCTTTGAAACCAGTTCTTGAAAGTCTGGTTGCCCCACTCGGCTGAGATTGTTGCTGTGTCTGTCAAACTGAAATTGTCCCAAATAGGTGAATAAAATTTTCACACTGATCTGTTAGGCAGAGGAACTGAGATGGGTTAGGAGCTAAATTATTGTGAGATTAAAAAGAAAAAAAATCTGCCTGTTAGGAAGAGGAACTAAGATGGGTTAGGAGCTAAATTATTGTGTAATTAAAAAAAAATTAAAATCTAGAAAGTACTTATTTATTGAAACAGCCGTACCAAGCATTTCTAATTTGTTTTTCAACCAGGTGAGGATGATGGAAGAGATCAGTCAAAACTTGAAACAAAAGTTTGGGAAGCCTTCAACCCGCTAGTTGACAAGCAGATCGACCAGTTCCTGGTGGTAGCACGGTAAGAGCATGTTACCTTTCCTTTGATTAAGTAAATGTTAATAACCCTTCCAAGCACTTTTTATACATTCTTTTTGCTTTACTAGTATGAGTGCTGGATTTGGTTGCTTGATTCACTTGCTCCAGTTTAAAATTCTGGGCATTTTACATGCCTTCCTGGGAATTGTGTTACTTTAGGAACAGCTGCTCAGATTTACAACTTAATCACTTCTGTGAAAGGAAAGCCAATGGCATACAAAAACTATCCTGTAATTGGTGAGGTTTTTCAAATACTTTGAGCAGCATGCAGAAGGCTTAGTGAACTAAATTCTTGACAGTTCATTACTCTGTCCATTTTCTTCCTTTTCCAAATTCAGTGACGTTTTAACATCCCATTAATAGTTTGCTAGGAAGTCTGGTAAAGTGTTTTTGATGGAGTGTGGATACTTTCTAATGCACAGATTCTAATAGGTAGGTGCAATGAAGTAAAACCCTGCAAATCTGTACAGGTGGGGAAATATGTGCTTTTACTGAAGGCCAAAGGATTCTTTGGTCAGCTTTTCCTTTTTAAAACGTTCTTAAGCTTTTTCACTGGTATGCATTTATATGAACAGTAGCCTGTACTGAATTTTAGGCTCTTATAGCAACTGGTGACTGAATAATTTGGGGAAAAAAAAAAAAGAAAGAAAAAGGGTAACACTCTCCAAATTCTGTGCCTTTTAGGTAAGTTTGTAGGATTGTGTGGGAGGATAGTGATGTGAGTAGATGGTAACTAGATTGGTTAAAATTAAAAATGCTAACTGCAGTCCGAATTCAAGAAAAATCTCACGGTTCACAATTTATTAATACTTTTTTTTTCTTTAGTTAAACATGGGGGTTTTGTTGTATAGACTTTTTAAAGGTTCATAAAGTTCATAGTGTTCTGGCTGCACTAAAGAATCACCATAAAACTCAGGCTCTTGGAAGTTTCCCTGTGCTGCTTCCACAATATATTACTGTTACCCTTGACCCGTGCCGACAGTAAAGTCAAGCTGACTGAACTAAGTGATTTATGTGCAAAAGATTAATTCTACTTGATCAGATGGACATAGGGAGATGGATGAAAGCAGGGAAAGGATAATCTCCACCACTGATGCGGAACAAACAGTTAAAGGAGCGATGGGGAGACCTGGGATATCTCCAGCACAGAATATTCCTGTTTCTTCAGGGACCTTTCTTGCCAAAGCCATGGTTTCACAGTTGCTTCTAATCAAGTGAGGTACAGGACATCAGTGAAAAACTACAAACTTTGTTTTCTGGGTTAGTTTTCAGCAGGATTGATTCAAACTGCCCCTCTGGTGTTGGTGTGAGGAAAACTCAGCAGGAAGTGAGAGGACAGAAATGCTTAAGCATTTGCTTTTCCTACTCCTGCGCTGCGCGGCACTAGTTTGTTCCTCTGCATGCTCAACTAGTTTGAGGGAGCAATCTGAGTGGAGGAAAAAAAACCAAACAAATCCAAAACTAGACACCTTTTTTTTGTTGTAGTTGCTCAGAGGAGTTCAGCTCCAGTTGACCGTGCAGGAGCATACACGTTTCACCCATGTGGTGTGCAGCAAGCAGCCAGGGCAGTAGGAATTGCTGGAACCCATGTTCCCGTTCAAGGCTTCTCTGACTAACTTCTTTAGGAATAAAATGAGGAGCATGGGGATTATGGCCTCAGATACAGGAATGGCTGACATTGGGAAGTACTCAAGAGTGGTTGTACTCTTGTGCAGGCTGTGTAATATATATATATGTATTGTACAATATGAAGTTGCAAAATAAAGATAATTTTAAATTTTAGTGAAACTTAGAAAAACACTTGAATTGCTGCATCTTTTCTGTCTAGTCCTGGCATCTGTCGCTGTACCTTTGGCCAGTAGAGCTCTGCTCTTGCCATTGTGGAAGAGACTTTTGCCGTTCATGAAGCTTCCTTGTGCTCAGCTGCTGACAAAGCCTAAGCCTGTTGAGAGATAAGTGATAAGAGAGTAGTTCAAAACCTGCCTGTCTGTGATCCTTGAGGCTTTCGCTGTTTCCCCTCCTACACCTAAGCCATATGAATGAAGTAAAGCGCCCATAATAAGAAACCACATCTGAAGAGAACAGTCTGTGGCTCAGAACTAGAGCCAAACCATGTAATCTTGTTGCTGAGAAATGGAGTCTCCTGATCTCAAAACGTTTTGATTGGGTGTTTATCTTTGTGCTTGTTTTGCGTGCAAAGTCAATGCTCTGTTGAATTTCTTTCAGGTCTGTTGGTACATTTGCCCGAGCACTAGATTGCAGTAGTTCTGTCAGACAGCCAAGTTTGCACATGAGTGCTGCAGCAGCCTCCAGGGACATCACGCTGGTAAGATTTTTAAGAGGACCTTAAGTTTTTGAGAGATGCTAGCACCTCAGCGCTAACAGTTGGCAAAGAGAAAGGGGCAGATGGATGGTAATTGTGGCCTGCTGTGAAGCAGATCCTGTCTTTGCAAGGGAACTCTTTATTTACATACGAAGTAACTTTTTTTCTGGCCTTGTGCCTCCTGTGATCCGTCCTGGACAGTTCTGTGAGATGCTTCTTTTTGTGTTTTGTTTTATTAAAATGATTTGATGACATGCTTCACGGCCCATCCCCTGCATGGGCTGAGTAGCTGTCTTGAGAAGGATGCAAATGATTGTCTGCCTGTCTGCAATGCCGCTCCTCATCACTTCCCTAACACCAGTCTGTCACTGGCATCCTTGGGCAACTGGGAAAAGCTTGTGGTCAGATAAGAACCGAAATGTCTTCGCTTTTGATGAGCTCCATTTTAGGATACCTGAAGAGCGGTGATGTTGTTAGTATTTTACAGCCCTAAATGATGCTGAGTAGATAGAGGAAAAGCGAAAACTTGAACTTCTGTGCTAGGAGAAGTTTAATGAAAATTCAGATAAAATTTATGAAGTCTCCAGAGAACTGTTATCAAGGCCTCACGTCATAACTGGAATAATATGAAATATATAGAACGAATTCTAGGATAGAACACTGTAGATTCATTATCTAAGGTTGATTATGTACATGCACAAAACTGATATGATGAAAGACAAGTAACATCCTGATTAAAACTACAGAAATCAGGAAATAAAGCCAAGCTTTCGCTTACTGATACCAGTTCTTTCCTTGCAACATATTCTCAGCCCTTGTAAATCACAAATTGCGGACAGTCATAGCTCAGCTTTCTGAGGAATAATTATTCCTGGGAGTAATTCTTTCTTCCTTCTCAGCTATGATGTATGACTTGACTTGAATCTTTTTTTGGGATTTCTGGCCTTTGAGGGGACTGTATGCATGTGTTGCTGGTCTTAAATATTTTTTTTTTATATGCAATTTTGTGGATTATTTGACAAAGAAAGTGCATGTCTAAGCTTATTAGAAAATATGCCCCATTTGTGGCTAGTACCTAACAGGGCTATTTAGTCCTGGGGTGAGTGAATCTCTATCCTGTTCATTTTCTTAACAGTGAGTACTGTGGTGGTGATGCCTGTGAGTAGCTAAATAGTAATTACTGATACACAAGGGCTCTTCTTCCACAAACTCCACTTTGGTCAGGAAGTGTTAGGCTTGTGTGCTGACAATTACAGTGAGTCTGAGGTTGAAACCAGTTTTTACTGCCTGCATTGGGTGCAGAATACTGCGCCCTCCAATGCTGGTGCATGATTTTTGTTATTGCTGTTTTACTGCTGAGCATGGGGTTTTTTTCCCCTTAGATGCTTGTCCTTACCTTTCTCTTTTGCACCCCTGTAGTTCCACGCTATGGACACTTTGCACAAAAACGCCTACGACATTTCCAAGGCGATCTCTGCGCTTGTGCCGCAAGGTGGGCCGGTCCTGTGCAGAGATGAGATGGAGGAGTGGTCTGCTTCAGAGGCCAACCTCTTTGAGGAAGCACTAGAAAAATACGGAAAAGATTTCACTGACATTCAGCAAGATTTTGTAAGTATACAAAATGCTGGCCCACGTGACCCACTGCTGGGTGACAGAGCTGGTTTACAGCTTGTCTAAACTCTGGTGTTTTCCTTCGTGTTGAAGGAGAGGGCTTCAAACTGGAGCGCGTGTGCCTTGCTGTAAATCGGGGAAAGGCAGACCTCATCCCGGTGACAGCCTGTTGTACAGGCAGAATTTCAAATCACAGATGATAGCTTTCCCTTTAGAGACGTTAATTTAAAATCATCTGCTCTGCTGCAGCTGAGGGAGGATTTAGGAAAGTGTTATGACAGCCTAGCTGCTGTCGATTAATTTGTGTTTGAAGAAGAATAAGTACTGGGCCTTCTGGAACAGGAAAATTTAGTCACTTATGCTACAGTTTCAGAAAGGGCCTTCTGAAAGTTTTAGAAAGGAATCTCGGGCATCCAAGGGAAGTGTCCTGTAGTTTGGCCAAAGCTCCAGCCTTGTGCTCAGCCTGCAGGTTGGATGGAGCACTGTAAAGGGAGCCAAGTTTCGCTGTGTCGTTGTTGGAGTCCTCTTGAACGAAACGAGTAGTTTCAGTGTCACTCGTCCCTTGCTCTAATCTTTTAGAGGGACTTGGAAACAGCACAAGACTCTCTGTGGTCCCGCTGAAATCCTCGTGCTTCTCACGCAGAGAACAAAGCTGGCAGGGCACAATTCTGTGGTAGTGCTGACTTTTTTTAATGGGCCAGTTCCATCGAAACCAAGCAAATCAGAACTGTGAGACTGTGGACGTGGCTCTTGCTCGAGTCTTCACTGCTCAGAGTCTGAGCCAGTGGGCTCCCTTCCATATTGTGCCTCTCTTAAATGGTTTATTGTGGAGCCGGTGTGGCAGGAAGATTTACCTGTAACCTGCTCTGCTTCTACACTGAAAGCGCTGTTTTCTGAAAGGGCCTTTCATTGAACGCGGGTTCCACGTGCATCGAAGGCCCTGAGGAGATTCAGACACAGACTGTCGTTTTTTGTTGGGAGGGTTAATAGTTGCAAGATTGTTCTAAAGTGTCTGCCTGAGGAATCCTCTGAGTTTCAGCGAGGCTGTGTTGCCAGCTCCCTGAAATGATTCCTGCTTTTCCTTTATGTCCTTAGCTCCCATGGAAGTCCTTAACAAGCATAATAGAATATTACTATATGTGGAAAACTACAGACAGATACGTTCAGCAGGTAAGAGAGTTGGCATCACCTCTTTCATTCTAACAGAAGCTGGTTTTCCTTGCTTTTGAAACCAAGTACTGTTGCTTTGTTCCCCCTCCTGGAGTTCAGCCTTTCCAGCAGGTAGGTTCGGTAAGGATCTGAAGCACCGAACAATCTCTTCTCACTGAACTCGTCAGCCATTGCATAGGTACAAGCACGTAGCACTGGCATTCGTGCTTTTTCATACTTGCTGCTACTTCGTTTGCTTGGAGCTTTCAAATGTCTGGTTTTGGAATTCAGCAGTTAGAGGAAGGGAATAGAGTTAAGGTCAGCATTACCCTCAGTTCTGACCTGTCCTGGGGCGTGGGCAGTTGCTGTACAGCAGGCACCCATCCATGCTAATTCTCCACTTCTGCCTGCCCGTGAATCTGATTGCGGATGCGTTAAGGCTTCCCCATGTAAGAATTTGTCTGGGAAATCTCAATGGCTCAAATTCTCAGACTCGTACTACTTGAGAACCAACTTGGACTAGCGTTTACAATCATTTTTATCTCTGCTTCTTTAAATACAAAGGCTGCTTGGTCCCTTAAATAAAGCGAACGCAATGTGAGCAGCGTGCAAAATGTTCTAGGGTATCAGTTGCTGAAAACTACTTATAATATTTAATGGGAAAATTAATTAAAAGAAGGAAGAAATATATAATGGGGTTTTCATAATAGGTATTATGTTTAGGCACCTATTTGAAGTATTAGAAAAAATGGAGTCCTAGAAATGTCCTGCCATAACTTGCTTCATTGGAAATTCAGCCTGGAATAAAGACTAGATGCCTGAGGCATTAACCAATATTTGGCATGTGATGTATTTGGACACTGTATATTTATATTTGAATCTGTAATGTGGTTTTTATCATTTTCTTTCTGATTGGAGCACTGTTTAAATTACAGAGGGATCCTCAGGACAAATGAGAACTCTTTTTTGCATCAATTCTATATTGCTTTTCAAAAAAAATATATTAACTACTTCCTCATTCCGGTGTATTCCCAAGTTCATTCTTTCACTGAAAGTTTTCCTTCTGGTAAGGAAATGGGGGGTAGGAAAGTGGAACGGTGATGGGAGGTGGCAGGGTGGGGAAAAAGAAGTGCTGGAGAAATGAGGTCATGGTATTTCTTTTGCCATTGAACTGTGCGTGTCATTGATACACTTTGTTCAATATTTGCAGTGAGAGGAATCCATTTATCTTCTTCCCTGCATCTTTTATCTCACATCAGTGATAAAAATCCTTCCGGTAGAGATCAAAAACATCCGGAAAATTTTTTTGTCAGTCAGTGAAAAGCAGAATCTTGCACTGTTGCTGCACTGTCACTCCAGTGCAGTTAGAACAGCAAACAATAGTAGAAAGTCATGGGAAAGATTAACCCAAAAAGCACTTCTGTAGTGCTCAGAAAGTCCATGATAGATTTGCTTTGGTGAAGTTCTGTTTCTGCCCACCTCGAGGCGTGTAACAGTGGTGGCGGGGGGAATAAGGGGTAGGGAGTAGTTTCTTTGGTGTTCACTCCTGGATACCGTTGGAGGCAGATTGGAACAGTGTCCCAGGTGTTTGCTTCCAGCCCTATGGACAAAATTGCAGAGGGAATAGTTGCCTGAAACACTTGATTTGCTCTTGCAGCAATTAAAACCCCAACAAACCTGCAGTTTCTTGTACTGTTCTGCTCTATTGCTATGCAGTGTTTTTTTCCATCATGGTTATGCTGTACCTTCTGTTTGCTGCCCAGCACTGTACCAGGAAGTGAGATTTGGGGAAAACTTCCAATTAGAGGCTCTGTACTTAGGAGACGCTGTAAGCCGAACTGGTAGAAACTGCAGTGCAGAGATACCACATCAATTAAGTCTGAACTGAGCTGAAGACCTCATCTCAAATTCTCAGCTTACACAAGCAAATAATACTATTAAACATTTATAAAAAGCCTGGGAGAGCTATCTATATATAACCACAAAGAAAGCATAGGAAGTTAGAGTTGAAATAATGGTATACTACATTTATATTTTACTTGATGTGTGCGAAGTCTTTGGCAAAGCACATCCCTGGCCGCTTTTCTGGCTGTTTCTTCGTAGTGTTTTGTCTGTGTGGGTTCTTTCCTTAATCTAATACCACAAAATGGTTCTGGGATGATCAGCATTTTTGTCCGTAAAGTATTGAAAATGTACTAAGTAAGGTTATGAAAGGTGCGTATCCCGACTTGTTCCACTTTCACTTGCCCTCCTAAGAGAGTGATTGAATTATATTCCAAGGCTCTATTTTATTGTCTTAAAAAAATACAACTTTCTCATTCCTGTAGAATTTGTGGCCGACTGAACATGAAAACATCTATTCAAACTATTTCTGAGAGTTACATAACATAGTAATAAAGATTTTTGTCATCAGCCAATTGCCTGCTTTGATCAAAACCAATTAGTTAGGAACTGTTTACATCCTTCTGTATTTCCTTTGAGATTTTCTTGGAGTGGGAAGGCACTGTCATAATCCTGAAGCAGAATCCATCTGTTTCTTGCCATTGAGGAAGCTGAAATTTAAGTTGACCTCAACAGAAGACCCTTTCTCAGAACTGATCGATAAGGTCTTCTCAGGCTTGGTGTACCTAAGGTGGAAAGGCTTAATACAGCACTTCCTTGTCGCGTGAGTAGGATTCTGTGATTGAGATCCATGCAAATTGACTTGTTTTGGAGCATGCACTTGCATCTCTTATCCAGTAATTTTTCTTTGGCTTCAACTATACCATCCTTTTGAAGGTTACCAGTGTAATTAGTCACTCAGTCATTTCAAAACAAGACCTGGCCCTCCAAGAACAGAGCTGCTAGAAGGAGTAATTCTACTGCAATGTCAATGCAGAATTTGTGGTCTGATGGAGTCTCCTGAATGTCTATCCAAAGTGATCCCGAAAGTTGTCCTATGAAAGACACCCTTTCAGAGTTGTTTGTCCTGAAGAAAATGAGGGAGATTGCAGATTCGTTATCCTGTGTCTCCTTTGAGTGTATCCTTTTCTCGCACTCTTCATCATCCTTGATTTCCTGTGTCAATTCGCAAGAGCATCTGGTTCTTATTCAGAACGGTTTGAAACGGATCCACCGAGTTAGTGCTGTTCAGTCTCTTGCCTTCAAGTGATTTGAAAACTCTCGAAGAAAGGATGTGATGTTAAAGATCTCTAAATGCTTCTGCTGTTTTTTGCATATTGTAAGGAGAAGTCCTGAAAACTTGAGAGCAGAACACTTTCCAGCTGTTGAGATGCAACTGGGAAGAGCTTGGGCCATGGCAGGAGCAGGTGACTGAATTAGTCATATGCTTTCTGAGAGTTTTAAGGCTTTAATTTACTTTTTGCATTTTTATCTGTGCTTGAGGAGCATGCAGCTTCAAGAGGAAGATCAAATCCTATGAATTTCTACTGTTCTGTTTCAAATGTGGAAGTGCCATTAGAAAAGTGTAGGAGGAATAGACAGAGAAGATCAGTTCTCAGGTAGACATAGTGTTGAGAAGATACTGGAGAAAGTGGAAGTGCTCTTATATTTGAGTACGTGAGGTAGGGAGCTTAAAGGAGGCAGCTCTCTGTAAATCCTTATGTGGATAGAAAACATCTTTATTAGAGGCAGCAAGCCTTCTTTGTACCTAGCCAAGAGCTGTGAGTGACATCTTAATGTACTAGGCTTCATAAAATACCGTGTGCTAGCAAAGTAGGAATAACATCAAAGAAATGTTTTTCTGCATACGTAGGACATTTTATCCCCAAACACCTCCCGTTAAGCCGACAGTAACATGGAACTTGGGCAGTTTTGGCAAGCAAGTGACAGGAGACCAAAGGTACCGCAGGTCCGTGCTGAGATGTGTTGCTGGAGCACAGACAGCTGGAAACACTTCTCCCAAATGCAGCACGGACCTGTATGTTCAGAGTTTTGAAAAGGAGTAAACAACGTGAAGGTTCTCCTCTAAATCCAGAAAATGCAATTTGTCTTCCCTGTTATCAACTACTAAAGGCTTAAGGATGTTTGAGACATCCCCATGCTGTCTACCAACCAACTCCTGCGTTGTGAACCTTGAAATATCCCCTGCGTTCCTGCCTTTCTTTTGTTATTTCCTCTGTATAAATGTTCACCCTTTAGAAAATGACCACAAACCTTTGCTGTGATATGTCACGTATTGTAAAACTTTTTTCAAGCTCAGTAGATAGAACAAAAAATGTCAGATCTAGGGAGAGGATGTATAAAGGACAGATGTTTTCACCAACTCGAATGTTCAGCATTGGGTGTTTTAATCCCTTGGTCCCTGTGAGACAGACAAGTTGGTCAGTGCCTCCCTTTCACAGATGGGGGAAATAGGCTGAGGTAAATAAGAGGGCACACTTATGATGTGCATATATAAGTCACTCAAAAGATTTTATTTAGGCTAAGCTGCTAGAAAAAGTTATAAATGTCCAGCGTGGTATTTTTTTGTGGTTGAGGACATTCATAAATATCTCAGACACTATTAAGATTTTATAGCGTTAAGTACGCTTTGGGCACAAATCAATTGATAACTGGCAAAGGACCTTGCAAAGCACTTCTCTGTGAAGGGATTAGTCTGAAATTGTGCACAGCTACATCTCGGGCACCTCTCTTTTGTGCCTTCTAGTACCAGTCACCGTCAGAAAATAGGAAACTCATCATATCTGCTCTATTGATTGCCCACGGCCACAGGTACTTAATGCAAAATCTCTTCTTACCCCGCACATTGCGGTACCTTCTGAAAACCTTCCGTTTTCCTGGTGCGCTCGTTTATAATAACAGCGTATGCTGTATCTCATGCTCTGCACTGGGCTCCAGGCAGCTCTAGGAGAGGAGGGCATTACTGGGTTCAGGTGACTCAGAGCTCACACCATGGTCATCAGTCACAAAGCAAATCTGTGGTGTGAGGTTAACATTCTCCGCTAGTTTACTCAAATGTTGCTTAACACCCTAAACTAACCGTGTCTCCAAGGCAAATGACTTGACATGGTGGACAGTAGAATGTTTCAGCTGCTGGGAGTGCTCTGTGCTTGCACGAAGCTTTTACATTCAGAGATTTCCAAAACTATCATAACACAGTGACTCTAGATAGTCCCTTCGAGAGCTTTTGTCAAGAAAACTGCAGCTTTTTATCTCCTGCAATGTAGAAATCTAGTGGGGTAAAAAAAAAAGAGTTCTTTACTAGTGGAAGTTCCCTGCATTTTGTTGAAGGATGATATTTTTGGGTAACATCTCTCTGGAAGGTAGAGGAGGATTTCTGGTTCTATTTGAAGAACCATTGTCACAGCACTTTGAGGCCCATCGTTGGATTCTTTGGTTTCTTAAATAAAAAGATTTGGGTAGGGTAGTTTGAAAATGTTTGGTTTTGAATTGTATTTTATATTCAGGGTGAGAACTGCTTTAGTTACATCACCAATTGCCAGCAAAATGTGTATTATTGATTCCCCCAAGTCTGAAGGATTGACGAGGATTGTCTCCTAGAAGTCTTCCTTTGGGTTTTCTTGAGGGCAGTTTTCAGGTAGCTGTTCTTGTCCTACACAAGGTTTAACAAAAGCAATCTTGGAAAATTGCCCACACCAGCAGAAAGAAGTCAGCTTTGGGATGAAGCTCTCTGCAGGTATACCTGTAGTCTTGGAGTAACTTTCAGAAGTTCTGTTTTCTCAATCTTTCTTTTTTTTTTTTTTGTCTGACAACTTAATTCTTTGATTTCTAAGACAAGTTGACTTCTATTTGCAGGAAAAAAGAAGAGGGGAATTCTTTAGGAGTCTGGAGAGATTTGGCGAGGAGCTGTCAGACTGTCAAATGGAGAACTGTTGCTTAAGACTCTCCTTCTGATCAAAGGAGGCTTTATGCTTACGGGAAACAACTTTGGTTGTTTCTATGTCTGTCCATCATGTCCCTGCAAAAAGTATTTTTATGTTTGTCCAGTTCCTCAGTGACACGCTCTTCAGTTTTATTACGTTGTCTGGTGCTTCTGGTTTCTGTCAAGATACTGACTTTACCTTTACAATTATTTCCCTAGGCTGTGCCCTGAGGCTGCTGCCGAGAAAAAGTTAAGCTGATCTTTTTGTCTAGAGTATCACCATGCTGCTGGTTTATCTGGAAAACATTGCTGGGGCTTTATGCAGACCACTGGCACTGGCATGGATGTTAAAGAGCGTGGGCCTAGCTCTGAGCAGTAGCTTGGGCTAGAAGCCTCAGAGGTTCAACCTAAATTAATTTAGCTCACGTAATAAAGAGAAAATGTGAATCTTGGAATGAATCTTTTACTTTTTAAATGGTGCGAAGGTTTGAGTTTTAAAAGGAATTCCTGGCCAGCTAGTAAAGCTTCTGCTAATTGCCTATGTCTGATGCCTGCCGTGTTCTTGTGGGCTATCAGCAAGTCCACAGCTGTAGCTGAGCAAAAGGAAGCTGTGCTATTCTGGGGGAATTTACTCCATTCACCCCACTGAAAGGATCCTCTAATCCACCTATTCCAGAAATGGGGTCAGAAGTTAATGGATGTTTTCACTGAAGTAGGGCCACATAAAGAGACGAATGGTGTGTATAAACATGCATCCCCATGCTCTGAAAGTCTACTTCTTGTATGTGTTTTCCCTTAAACACATCTCTGTTCTGTTCAGTAATATCTCCTGGTTGTTTGGTCTAGTTAGCCTCTCCCCTTTTTACTCCCTTGCAACCTGTCCCCTGACATTTGCACATGTGCCTGGAGTTTATTTCCTTGTTACCTCAAAGTGGGATAACTGGGTAGTGCTTGTGCACCGGGAGCTTCTCGCCTTTAGAAATTGCCCATGGGCAGGTTGCCCGTGGCTGGTGTTTAGTCAGCAGTGATGAGATACCGTCATTAAAAAAAAATCTGTTAGGCGATTCTGCATCCGTTTTAAGTCTAGCTCTTGGCCTTCAACTTTTAAAGATGATCTCCTGTGTCAGTCTTCAAAAGTGAGGACTGTCAACAAAAAAGTCGTCTTCAAACTCTGAATTGATTCAGGTGTTGAGGAAATCGGATGCAGAGGGTGCATTACTCTCCCTATTGTTGTCCAATTGGTGAATATTATCATGGAGAACAAACACTGACTGATTAAGTCAGATTGTCCTCAGCAGTAAAAAAAAAAAATTGTAGGAGAAACAATGCATAAGTTTGTATTGAAGTGAAAGGGAATGAAAAGTTTGTCCTTATAAACACCAGATCATCATCTTTGACTTTTTTGGAAAGCTGTGTAAATAGTCATTTGATGCCTGCCATCATTTTCAGTGGGTTTTTTTCCTGTTGGAAAGGGGTTTTGTGGTAAAGGAATTTTTTTCCCTCAGTGAAAGACAAACTTGATTGTTTGCTAATAAGTGCTAAGGCTTTTACAGGTGTATTGCTTGACTCCCAGCTGAAATAGTCTTTATTTTCATTCATACCTTTTAATTTTTTTCTTTTCCTTTTTTTTTTAAGAAACGATTGAAAGCAGCAGAAGCAGAAAGCAAGCTAAAACAAGTGTATATACCCAACTAGTAAGTATCTTTTTGTATTCTTTGGTTTTCTCTTTCATGATAGAGGGTCTGGTGTAGCAGTTTCCATGGCGTGCCAGTAGTAGGTGTTTGTTCTAAATACACAGTGAGAAACAGTGTTGAGCAAACATGTCAGAGAACTGTTACAGTGTTCCTGTCCTGAAGCCATCCTTACTTACCTTCTAATCTTTATTTTTATGCAGACTGGGAGTTGGGGACTTGCTAGCAGGTCAAACAGTCATGAACAAAAGGGTAGCTAGTTAACTCCGCAATAATATGTCTGGTTTGCTTGATTTTTGTCATCGGTGGATTACCAATGTGTGACTGTTTCCTAATGTAATTTATATTAAAGAAATTTATATTGAGAAATAGATTTAAAATAATATGTAATGAAATATATATGCATTTTTAAAATCTTCATAAAATGTGTTTCTTCTATTGCATTCCTTCCACATAACCCAGTCAACAGCTGTTGTAGTGTGGAACTTTGAATCTCCTTTGTCCTTTCTTTTTTTCTACTTTCACTCCCAGATACATTCGCATGTATGTTATCCCAAATAACTCCTTTACTCTTTTATGCTACCTCCTTTCAAATATTTATGAACTTCCACCGTGTGTTGTGTTACTTAACACAAAACTACGTTTACCTTGCAAGACGATCCCTTATTTCTCATGAAAGTAGAGGATCCCTGATTTCTTGCTTGCTTCTGAAATACGTTGATGTATCTCAAGCAAACTTACTAAAAATGAGGTGTAATACTCAGAGTGAAGCCAAACAGATGTTGTGTGATGCAGCTTTTCAACAGAATTGCTTTTTGTCGACGGTGTTACTCTAGAGGGGGACACTGGACGTCAAATTAAAGATAAATTCACAATGTGATAAGCTTCTAAAATGAAAGCCAATGTAATTTAGACTGCAGATGTGAAAGGATATTGCAGACAAGAGAGGCTGGTAGTCTTCCTTTTGCTCTTGGATTATAATGTATGTTTGTAGGGCTTTGTATTTGAAAGGTTGTGGTGCTCATTTGATAATGGCTGTCTGGAGTGAGATCTTATCCTTCAACACTGTATCTCAGCAAAAGAATTCTCGCTACTATCCAGAGAATATAATCAAATCAGCACCTTCTCTCTTTACTTCAGGAAAAGCCTTCTGTCTCTACCCATGTGGTTGCTATTTTTATCTCTGGCTTTGATTTTTTCAGTTATGATTGATTTTTGTGAGTGTTATACCATAACTTACATACTGTTTAATTGATAGAACGAGTGTCAAATTTTCCTCCTCCTTTAGTACCTGTCCTTTCATGTACATCAAGGTAATGTAGTGATTGAGTATGTGACATTTATTTAATCCTACGTGAATGCTTCTGCTGCTTTTTTGCTATTAATTGTTGCCACATTTGGAGGTATTAAGTATTTTTAAGATTTTTGGATTATTTTTGCTCCAGTTTCAGTACAAGATCTGGCACATAAGGAATGTATTGCGCCCACATTATCTTGTGACCTAGGAGTAGATTATATTCTTGGCTTGTAATAGCAATACATGGTGTAGGGATCTAAATATCAATGTTATTGATTTGTCCTTATCGTGTTACTGAGCCCACTCCTGCTTCGAGACTTGAACCATAATAATCCACTTGTCACCTCAAAAATAAATTGCTTGATATAGGCCGTCACAAGACCTATGCAGAAGTGTATCAACTGAGGGAAACTTATTCTATCGATAACTGGTGTAAAATTGTTTTCAGAGAGAGACTCTGGAGGATATCGGGCTCAAACAGTTTATTTTTGTGTGTGTGTCTCTGGCTGTCTTCTAGTGGTAGCACCCTTGTTTGCTGCTATAACGTTAATAGGAAAATCTAGGAAGCGGGGAGGAAATAATAAGAAAACCAATACAAGCAGTCTTCAAAGGTTATTTCTCACGTCACATTCATATCTTACAGTGGAAAAAAAAATAAGTAACAGCTCTACCTGAAGCTTTAGAGTTGATATTTTTTAACTTGAGACTCTGCCCTAAAATTACGATGTGGGTGACTGAAGCCTGGAGAGTCATACAGGTGATTCATACGAGATTATCAAGTCCAAAACTAACATCCTAGGCAGTGGATAAACATTCCTGCGCTGCTTCCAAGAGCAACCCTGATTTTGGGACAGGCATCTGTAGTTGATGTGACTGAACTCAGTGTTTGTATGTGTGGCTTTGTACTGTAGCCTTAGGTTGAAAAGCACTAAGGTGCTTTCCTGGTGAAAGGAAAAAGCATAAAATCAGTTGAATTCTTTGTTCTGGAAATAGTGAAGAAACCTTGTAGTAGTTTTCTGTAGCATATGTACTGGTTACTTCTTTCTGATGCCTGTCTGGTTGTGTAGCTGGTGTTTTGGGGAATTGGGACATCTGCAATCATGGGGACTGAGACACAGCATTTTTTTTGTGGCTTTTCTCTCTTGCTTTGATCTAAGTGGTATCAGAAGGGGTAGGAACAGAAAGGGAAGAATGAAGTGCTCCGTGCAATCCCCAGTCTCCAAAATGTAGTGATGTAAAATGTAAATTTTAAATTTACATCTGTAAATGTAAATTCGTACATTCTACTTACAGTATTTTATCTGAGAATCTCAAAGCACTTTCAGAGCTGCAAACACTGCCTTGCAAACCCTTGTAAAGTAGGGAATATTATTCTCCCTACCCTGCCTCTTTTTTAAGTTACTAGGGAAACTGGAGGAGTAGGTCAGAGCTTTGGATGTCTGCAAGGGATGACTGCTTAACAAGCTGAAGATAGTTCCTTCATCGGTTTCTTGGTTGTGATTTGCCTGAGAAAGAAGACTTTTTTCCTTCTCCAACTGCGCAGAGGTCCCTTACAGCACCGAAAACTTAGAAGATGTTAACAGTGTGCTTTCTTTGGTAGCTGTGCTAGTTAAAAAAAGATGATCCTTAACATTGTACTGGAGAAAGCTACTCATTTTCAAAAAGTATTATTGAGCAGTCATTACACCTGTTCTTGGAAGGGAGTATTTACAGGAGCCTGCAGATTACGATGAGAGCTCACCTCTCTGTTGTGTGGATAAGGTATGAAGCCACTCGTGGTAGATGGCGTGGACGTTCCTTACAAAGGATTTAAAATTGTCCTGATTTCTGAGGCTTTATTTCTTAATTGTTTTGTTGCCTCTCGTACCACTGTGGTTTCCTGAGTGACAGAAAGCATCCCTTGATGCTATTAAATTTACAGTTGTCAACAATAACTGAAATGTTATCACTGTGCTGTGGGCGAGGTGATAGTTAGTCATGTAGTGTTCTGTGCGGATTATCTTCACGTTGGGATTTTTGGGCAGGGACTTCAGTCCATGATAGCTGGCTTCCAGTGCTGCCTTTCTGCATCTGCTCTATCAACCTTAACCTATAGTTGAGACTGATCTGCAGGACGCAGCCCAGAAATCTGCCCTTCAGGAGCCCCGTCTCAGTAATAACTGAGTGCTCCAGCACAATTTAAACCCCTTGAAAAGGTTTCCATTCTTGATGTAAGAACTGGAAGTGAGAGTTTACCCTACTATAAGGTAGTGTTCTCACTACCTTATTTGCATCTTTCACTTCAATTTCATTAATTGCCTAATGATTCATCCAGTTATTCATCTCATTCTTTTGTTAATAGCTATAGCAGGCTTTGGTGATAGCAAACCAGTTTAATTAACCTATCATCAGCAATTAAGAGCTCATGTGATGAAGACATTAGCTGCCTAAATTTTATTGTTACTGCCCCTGTGAAACTTACCCTTAGTTTAGGAGCAGCACGCTTCCCGCTGCTTTTTGTGGCTACATGGATTGGAATGTTCCAAAATCCTCAAGTGAAGTTGTTGCCACAACTACAGCGTGACAATTTGTGACCTGTGTGATTTGGCGATCAGCTCTCACCTCGGTGTTTGAAATACAGGTTTGCTAAGGGTTGTAGAGAGGACAACGGACTCAGGCCAGCGCCCTCCTGTCTGCCGAGATCTTAGTCCTTCGGATGCGCATGCCAAAGCGGGCACGCTGCTTCTCAGCTGCTTACAACACAGCAGGGCTTCCTAGCGTGCTGCTCAAAACACTCCAGACCTTTTTCTGTGCTTTACTGATGGATTCAGACTCCTTTACTGTCTTTTTTTTTTTTTTTTTTTTTTTTTCTTTTCCCCCNTGTGCTTTTACTTATGGTTTTTATCACCTTTTTTGTTTTTTTTTTTTTTTTTTTTTTTTTTCTTTTCCCCCAAGGATAAACCAATGCGTATAAAGGAAGCAACATCCCTGATGTTGAGCTGGAGTGCAGACTTAGTTTTCTTTATTTCAGGCTTAGTTTTCTGTACTTCAGTCTTCTGGTGTGCCTGTTGTTGAGCAGCGCGCCTTGTAACGGTGTGCATCTGTGAGCGCTGTTTGCTTTGCAGCATCTTGGTGGTGTTTGCGCACGGGGTTTGCTAGTGAATCATTGGCAAAACTTCTTTTTGCAGCAGGTTACTATAGTGACATCCCAGAGCAAAATGCTGCGTCCTGTGAATGTACCTTCTTTCAACTTTCCCTTTGTTTAAATGTGCTCGCAGATCTCCTGCCATCTGTGGTGTCAGAACCTCGTGCCATTCTGATAAGCACCCTGAAACATTTTAATCCTTGTGAGAGCTGGGCAAATTAATAGGCAGAAGAAGAAAACCTAAACAGGCTTGTTAATCTAAATGCCTGCCTTTTTTTTTTTTTCTTTCTTTTGTTTTTTCCTCCTCTGCTTTTGCATTGTGTATGGGCTGCTCAGTGTGCTGAAGGAACAAACTATTGACAGTATTTTCGTGCTGCTTAGCCACCTAAGCTTTCTCTTCTGCAGAAAGGCCCTGAACTTTCCAGCGAGGAGCACCACCAGAATGCTTTCCCAGGTTTTTCTTAGACTGGGCAAATACTCTCTTATCTCCTTATGCAGTGTGTGTGTGATCCTTGCTGGTCATTCAGAGAAGAATCTATTTTGTCTCTATAGAAATGGGGCTTTACCAAGTTCTGTATCTCAGTGCCTGATGGGACATTTTCAAAGGAGAAGGACAACCTTCTGGCTTCCAGAGCAGCGTAAGCTTTCCAGTAGTGGTTGGTTTTGCTCTGGAGCTGCAAAGGCCAGTTGTCTTCAGAACTCAGTTGCTTGGAACTCCTTTGTTTTCAGGGGTCACTGCTGAGAATGTGAAACCTAATATTGGTGCCCCGTTAGAAGGGAATTCAATTTGGCTGCGTTCCCACAATGCTGCTTTTGCAGCACTAGCCAGAGTGATAAGTAATAAATTTCTGGGTAACTGAAATCAGTGGGACTCCTGTGCAACTGATACGTAAGAAAATGCGTTTTCTTACAGAAGCTGTTTGATAAAGTCCATTTCATTTTAAGATATTTTTGCTTGAATAAGAGGATTCCAAATGCTGGGTTTATTAGTTGGAAATAAAAGGAATATGCACAGTCTCTTCAGCCTTCAGGGAAGAGAACATGGGTGAATTCTAATTGGCACAAGTCAGCACCAAAGGCCGCCTGCTTTTTGTTGCTCCTGTAAGCTGAGCTCCTGACAGCACCTTGGAGTCTGTGCATGTTTTATAAGCTCCTGGTGTGGTGTTCTTCTCTGAAATTTCTGGGGTGACTTCTTCCACCTTCCTCCATTCCCCAGAAGTCGTGTCCCTGCAGTATCGATTCTTTGTCCTTTTTGTTCCCTCCCATGCCAAGAATTTTTTTGAATGCCTCCTTTTCCCCTTCAGACCTCTCTTCCTCTGCATAGATTTTGTACTATTTCATACTGCTCTCTGTGCCAAGGTCTTGTTGGCCCTTCCATCCGCAGGTTCTGCCAGTAGCTGGCTTTTTTTTTTTTTTTTTCTTCTCCCTGAGTCAACATTTTGAAGAGAGTATAGGGCTGAGCTGAGGTGATTCAGATGTTGTTAGATTAGAATGTATTGGTGACGGCCATCAATGCATTCCATGCTCTCTGGATGTTAGGCTTTCAAACATTTTCCGTTTAGTAGAAACCTAACTGCTTTCTACTGGAAGCACAGACCATACTTTAAGACTTGTCACAAGGCTCGTATTAATTAAAATCTATATGCTATGTCTGAAGACTTTTGTTGGGTGTTTGTTGGGTGTGAGTTGTGGCTACCTTTGCAGTAAGGCTACATGGAAATATTTGTGAGTGCAGTCTAGGGTTTTTATTTCCCTGAACAGGGCAGCATCTTCTCTTCCTACCTCTCCTGCTCAGTCCCCCAGCCTTTTTGCTCGAGATTTAAGTAAAAGATCCCTCCCGTTGAGGACAGAGAGAGTATTTGTAGGTGAGATCTTTTTTGTCACCTAGATTAGGATGTTTGGGATAGTAAGATACCTACCCGGTCTTGCTAGTTTATTGGTTTTAAATGATTTTGGACTCGTGAAAATGTCATCTAACTGTTAGTAGAGTTATTTTTCTTATTGGTATTATTTAAATATTGTCAGAGACGGGGGTATTCATGGAAGTCAGAGTTGCTGGTAAGTACAGCTTGTTCTTGAAACCGCACGAGTGAAATTTTAAATGTTCAAACGTTTCGGGCCGTACTTTTTGGAAGTCAAGTAGGAAACTACATGCCTCTATTAACGTTTGTTCTCCTTTTTTGCTTTGTGTTTGAAGTAACAAGCCAAACCCCAACCAGATCAATGTAAATAACGTCAAGCCAGGAGTGGTAAATGGTACTGGAGTACAGGCACAGAACACGGGAGCGGGACGGGCCTGCGAAAGCTGTTACAGTAAGTGACGTGCCGGCCTGGCAGGTGTGCCGAGGGAGCGGGAGTGCCGTGTGGCAAACAGGAAAATAAAAGCTGTGCTGTGGCTGGGGGGTGCGAGAGAAGGTTTTGGGGGAGGGGAACAGAATTTGACGTAGCAGCATTTAAGCAAAGTTGGGTTGGCTTTTTTGGTTACTGATGTAAAGAAGATGTTGAAGTTTGAAAGGGGCAGTTGGCAATTGTCCAAGGTAGTTGCAGGTAGCTATTGAGCAAAGACTTAAATCACCAAGGTGTAAATTTGACAGTTTTTTCATAACTGTTTAGATTTCAAAATATGCAGTGTTGTTGTATTTGGTCTGCTCTCCGATACTAATATACTAAGGTCTGATGATTGTGCTCCTTTATGGGCAGCCTTTAAAGATGCTGGAATATTGCACGGTACCAGAAGTCAATTCACAGATCTTGTGCGTTCTTTTGTCGTAAAGTTAATGACTGGGGAGTTCCTGAAGACAGCCTTCCCTCTCTCCCGTGCTCTGCTGAAACTGTTGCCACTCAGTCTTGAAAAAGGAGAGCTTTCAGTTTCGTTGGCAGAAAATTTTCCCATCCTCCTAGTTGTTTTTTAATGTTTGTGTTTTAAAAGGGGTTTATATGTGTAATTAAATATGTTGAAATCACAAGTATACTTGAGTGGTGGTGCCAGTGAAGCCGTCACCGGGTTTTTTTAAGATCTGTTTGAGCTCTGCTCTATCTTTGTGGGGGTTTTTCTTTTGTGATGATTCTAAAGAGAATAAGCTCTGAAAAGTGATCCTGTGTAAGGATATATATATATAATTTCCACCTTTGTTATCTCTAGCCACACAGTCTTACCAGTGGTATTCTTGGGGTCCCCCTAACATGCAGTGTCGCCTCTGCGCATCCTGTTGGACATACTGGAAGAAATACGGTGGCTTGAAAATGCCCACACGGTTAGATGGGGAGAGACCCGGACCAAACCGCAATAATTTGGTAGGTATCTGCAAAGCAGGCTGCTCGGTGCTCTTCCCTGGAAAGCTGAATGCCAGGATATCTAACTAGTTCTTCACTGTTCTTAAATATTTAACAACATAAAGAACGCCTCTAGCCTCCATTGTTGCCCTTGGGTTTGGTATTTCATGTCTTGCAAAAGCTGGTGTATTAACTTCAGCTAGAAGGAATTCATTGCCAAGTACTGCCCTGACGACAAAAAAACAACAAAAAAAAAACAAAACCAAAAAAAACAAAACCAAAAAAAACCCAAAACCAACACAAATAATTTGTTTAGCAAACTAACCTTCAAATACATGGGGATAACTTAATGAAGATGGAAAATACTGAAATGCCAGCCAGTGTTTCTGGTTCGTTTTGCATGATTTTTTTGCTGTAGGGGGAAGAGGACTATTTATTTTTTTATTATTTTTTTTTTTTTCATAAAGGAATTAATTCTTTCCTGAAACCTGTTCCCTTTCTCAAGGCACATTCGAAATTAGATACCTCAAATAGCCAGTGGCTTTTTAGAGATCTCTTATCTTGTTTTTTCTCCTTCATCCTATGTGGTTTTTTAGTTAATCCTTCCTTTTGGATAGGTTTCAGTAAGCATTATACAAGCTGCTTCTCTTTAGTTTTCTCCCTTTTATTTAAAAAACAAGATTCTTAGAATTTTTCTACCTTTGGTGAAAGTTCAATCTGGAAGGCTGTTCAATCATACATTAGCTGCATCACATGGACTGAAGGACAGTGCACATTGAGCTTTGGTCTTAAATGTCTTTCTTTCCTCTCTCCTAGTCTTTGGTATCATGCCCTTTTTATTCTGTTCCTTTCGTTTAACCTCTGTCCTTTCCAGACTTCTGTTTCCCCTCTGAAGCTACCTAATTGCTGAGATAACTGCCAGCTTTTGTCAGCCTTATACCTCCTGGCTGTTAATTAAAAAGTATGTAAATAGAGAGGGGAAAGCCTCGTTCTCCTCGAATTGAAATTTCCTCCTGTTTTCCAGTCGTGGGCAGGTTTCAGATCACGAAATCCTACTTTCATTGTTTTATTGGTTGACTTAGTTGCTTTTCGTGAAGCTGCAGCTTTGCCTGTTTGTAGTTGATAAATGTGTTTCAGCAGTATTCTGTATTAGACGTGAGGAATATGGGACAGCTCTGTAAATGCATTCGTTGAGGGCAGAGTAAGAATTAAAACAAACTCTTGCAACTTTTGAGACAAAAGCATTCTTGCGTGCTGTAAGGTTGCTTTGCAAAGTGAATTTGTCACGTGTATTTTAGCCATCAGGCTACTTGCCTCCCACTCTCACATAGGATTTGTTGTAAAGAGTTTGCATGGGACACCCAGAGCAACTCTGAGCTCCCAAAGCTGGAGAGGCTTTCTGCTGACTCTGTAACGCTACATCTTGTGAAAGCTTTGGGTAACTTTTTCAGGCCTGGCCTTTGGATTCCTGCTTTAAAACGTGTGACAGCACAGAAAGAAATACCTCCCTGTGAAGAGAAAATATTGAGTTGGTTTTTTTGTTTTGTTTTTTTTTTAATCCTTTGAGATATTTTGGAAGAAAATTCCAAGTGTTGGTGGGTAAGATTTGGGAAAGGGGGATTGCTGAGATGAAGATATTTTCATCTGCAGTTTCCGTTCTTAGGTCTGTGAAATCCAGTAGTTCAAAGTGATTTTTTTATTTTATTTTTTTTTAATGATACTCCTTCCCTTCTTTAAAACCATACCTTCTAATAATTATTTTCTGGAAAACATTTTTTTTTTTTTTCCCCAGAGTCCTCATGGTGTGCCAGTACGAAACAGTGGGAGTCCCAAGTTTGCTATGAAGACCCGACAAGCTTTCTATCTCCATACAACAAAACTGACAAGAATCGCCAGGCGTTTATGTCGAGATATCTTGCGTCCTTGGCATGCTGCAAGACATCCCTACCTGCCTATTAACAGCGCAGCAATCAAAGCAGAATGTGAGTGGTGATGCGACTGGGACCTACTTGCAAAGGAGCCCTTGGGGATTCCTTTCCTGTGAAGTTTGAGGTTGCAGCCTCTTGAGACGCTTGTAGCTGGTGGTTTCACAAAATCCAGCTATACTTGCGGAGTGTTCTAACTGATTGTAGGCTGGGCAGACAACTTTGGGAATTCGTGAGTTGCTTGTTTTAAAATATTCATGTTTGCTATTACGTATAGCATTGTCCTGCTTTTGTGTCCTGTTGCCAAGGCAGGCTGCAACCTGTAAAATTTCTTTTAATGGGAAAGCTCTTCCAGGACACTGAGTTATTCATTTAGTTTTGCTATAACACCTAAATGCCTTTACCCTGTAATTATTTTTCTTTGCTTTACAGGCACAGCGCGTTTACCTGAGGCATCAGAAAACCCGTTGCTATTAAAGCAAGTGGTTCGAAAGCCTTTAGAAGCAGTACTCCGGTATTTAGGTATTAAAAAAAAAAACAAACAAAACAAGCACAAAGACCCCCAACCAAACAAAAAACCCTACTAGATAATTCTGCTGACCATTTATTTTTCCATTTGGTTCTGAATTTAGATGCTGATTCTGGATTAGAGGTCAAAACATGAACACCTTCCCATGAACTTGTCCTTTTCCCATTTAATGTGTTGATTCCTAGTGGCTCAGCAGTCTGCTCTTGGCTCAGAGAGCTGTGCCAGAAACTTTTGTTAGTGGAGGAAAGGATGTGTTTGCTGGGACTTTTGTTGTATGAGGAGACGCATTACCATCTGCTATTGGAGGCATGGACAGAATGTTTTGGGACCAATTGGTCAGTCCACTGTTCCAGTTTTTGGGTTGTCTGGAGACAGTTCGTACGGTTGAGTCCTTCAAGCCTCCTGGATTTAGGACCGCACTGTGTCCCACAGCTTATGAGCCAGTTGCTGTCTGTTCTGTGCTGGAGCTAGACGAGGGGACTATACTTCTACTCTTTTTGTTTTCTTTTTGGGTTTTGGTTGTTTGTTGGTTTTGTTTTGTTTTTTTTTTTACGGTTTTCTTGAGGACTTGGGCCTCATCAGCTGATCTGTGGGAGAGTACTGGCCAACTCCATCCAGGCCCTTTGTGTAAGGTTTAGAGGCTGGAAGCATCTAAAATGATGATACATGACATGCCAGCTCTGACTACAAATGAAAGCAAAATCACTTTCCCTAGTGTTGCTGGTTGCCAGAGATACCCTGAAGACATGCCTTGTGTTGTTAGAGCAATCTGACATGAGTCCAACCACAGAAGGGGAGCTGGGACAGCAGTACTCTGAAGGCTTCCTGATGAACAAGGAAACTGATTGCCTTTTACTCTGATAAGAAACTCTGGAGTTGATTTTGTTTTAATTTGAATGTCTTTGTTGATCAGGTGTTGTAAGGCTCAGGGTTTCTTAAATATTTACTGATCCTCTGAGTGTTGTGCTTCTGCTGTATACTAATGAGATACACAGACTGAGAAACTTTTGGATACGTACAGTGCAACCAAAGAAAACGATAACGGGAGAAGTTTTGCTGCTGGATACAAATCCTACTTTTAATAGTTGTAGAGAATGCAGCAGTAGATTTTGAGATTTCATTAGCGCTGTGTCAGGGTCTCCCTTTGACTATTGAGCTGGGAGAAGGGACTGAAAGAAACGGAGGAGGCTGATGGACTGGCAAGAAGGTGGTTTTGGAGGTGTCACGCTCAGTGTGCATTAAGTTACGTGTTGCTTGGCTCTTGGGGCTGCCAGAGCAAAACTTGGTTGAAGTTCCCATTTGCTGTCACTTGTAACTTTGTCAGAACCTTTTCAGTTGAACAGCCTGTGCTTGATTTGTTCTGCTGTGGCCAAAAGTTTGAATTCAGACTCCGTGTGTTTTTTGTGGTGGTGCTTTGAATCCTCACTTGTTTGGCCGGTTTAGAAATGGTGTTTTTTACAAATGCTGCAAAACTGGCAAACTTGTAATTTCCCCAGCATTCTGCATGACTGCTCAAAGAGTCTTTTAGTACAGAGCAGCCCCAGCATGTTCCCAAATTGTTGGAGAATAGTGTTTTGGAAATAGATACAAAGTGCTTTTGTTATCAGCTCTTATTTTAGGATAATACTATGACATTAATTTTTAACATCTTCAATAGAGGTGAATTTCTAAATATACTTAAAATGTTTTATATAAATAGTAATCCCCGTCAAAATTATTGACTGAGGTAGTTTGTTTATTAGGGGTGTATACTGGGTCACCTTGGAAGTTTGCAGGTTGTTTTCAGGTTTCCAGTTCCAGTATCTTCACTATTAAAAAAAACACTTTTCTGATTTTCAACAGAGTCTCATCCGTGTCCTCCGAAACCAGATCCTGCAAAGAGCTTGTCTAGTTCTCTCAACAACCTGACTCCTGCCAAGTTTACGCCTGTCATTAACAACGGGTCCCCAACTATCCTGGGAAAAAGAAGTTATGAACAGCACAACGGAATGGACGGTAAATATTTCTCTGCGAAGCGTATATTATCTATATAGGCTTTTTCTTCTGTCCTCTTGGTATAAAAGGAGATTATTTAAAACTGTAGTTCTTTATATAAATTCCAAGTTTCTTATTCTTGAGGGATGTTATTTTTTTCTTTGTGTACAAATCTCTTGTCCTGTTTCTTCTTCTGAGGGAGCCACATGATGCCTTCTGTCTGGGTGGTGCATTCATGTAAAGCCCCCGTGTAGCAGAACTCTGCCTAACTTGACCAACCTTGCAAATGGGATAGTGAAGGAGAAGCTTCCCATCGTTTTTTAAAGGAGTAGTATAAAGAAAACTTTATAGCTTTTTTTTTTTTTCCCCCAGCGATGTTTCCTTTTTCTTTTGAGGTTTACAGCTTTGGAACCTGTACGTAGTAGCTGTGCAGTTCCCAGGTGGCTTTCTAATGTGTGGATCACCTGGATTTTAGCCAAGCTACTAGAGCTTGCATTGCCATTGAGAAAGGCAGGCTGCTGCTTAGCTGAGGGAGGTAGACGTACCAGATCTGGTGTAGCACAAACCCCCTTCTGCCTTGGGCAGAACCAGAACATTCGCTTTTGTTGGCCCTGTCACGGAGCATCTCTGTGCAGTGGAGTTTGGGCTTCATCTCCTCTAGAATAAAAGGCAAGGGGAAGGTGTTTAAAGTGAGAGAGAGATGCAGGATGTTCCTGGCACAGATTCCAGGGCTCTGTTCTGAAGAGTTGCTCTTGCCCGAGCATGTTGGGGAAGAGAAAGTACAGGCCTGCCCTCAGATGAGGGTAAAAGGGTCTGTTCAAATGGTCTTAAGGGGTGTGAGAATGTGGAGGGTAGCTCTCCTTAACAGGGGAGAGGAACAGTTGATTTAACGGTGGCTCTGAGCAGGGAGGGGACATACGGAGACTCCTCATTTTTTACCTTTGATTTGTAACTTTATACATGGCTTATCTGGAATATAATTACGAACATTTGGTATCTTATTGTTTGTGTTTTAACATTAAGAACTTTTTTTAACTGCTGCTGTTCAGGTTGCTTATGTGATGTTTTTCTCTTTTCTGTTCACTTGTGCTCTATCAGGCAACATGAAGAAGCGCCTGTTGATGCCTAGCAGGGGTAAGACCTTGAAGCTGCGCTCAGCTTATGCTAGGAGAGTGATTTATTTTTTTTTTTTTAGTTTCTTCTGCTGGCTTGTCTGTGCTTTGTGGCTAATGAGTCTATGTGCACCTTCTGTGTTGATGTCTTAAGTGTTCCTTGGGTAACCATTTCCACCCAGTGTAATGCTGCTCACCTTCCAGGCTTTTCACATGCAGACAACAAGCTGTGCAACTGCACCGAAGACATCAAGTGCTGTGTTCAGAATCGATTACTCGTTTCTCAAGTTGACAGAATAGTTTTCTAGCAGTTCTGTGAAACAGCTGTGATGGTTGGTTTGAAAGTAGGTGTGTTGTTTCGGCTGTTTGGCTTTCAAAAATCCAAAGTTTCACAGGTCCGTAACTACTTTAAATCCACTTTGACCGAAAGAAGTAGAAGACGCTATTCACATCAAGTCTGAAGTTCACACCTCTATGCTTTCCGCTGTGAGTGGACAGTCTCACCAGCAAGAGACTGTCTACCTGTTCTCTACTTACAGTAGTAAAGATACTCAAAATTTCCACAGGTTAAAAAGAAATGTGTCCTGACTGCTGAATAGACCCTCAGGAACTTCAGTCTGTCATATGGCAGGAAACGTCCATCTGTTGTCCCTTAACCAAACACAATAGAAGAGACCCATTTTGAACGGTCAGGACGTACAATTGGCATCATGAGACAAGCAAACACCAGAACTTAGGGTTCCGTGGTACCGGGCAGTGGCCGGCACTGCGTGCCCTGGTGTTGTGTTTAACGGCCGAGGCAGTGGGTGACCGCTGTCAATATTTGCCTGCGTACATATGTAAGTGCATGTGGAGAATACAGGAAGAATGAGGACGGTGATTGTTCTCCTGTCTTGCTCGCTTGGGAAATTTCTACCTTGATACTGTATTGCTCAGTTTTTAATACGCTTTTTAACTTGTGTGTTTTTGGCAAGAATAACTAAACCCCGCTGCCTTGGTCAGTTTGGCTTCCCTTGGGAGCTTTCTCTGGTAATGAGGGATGTAGGTGTGGAGTAGTCACTGAATTTCCACAACTCCTAATGCCTGCTGCTCCCTGCTAAATGCCCGCATCAGAAAGGAGACTGCTGAGTCACTCGGCAGATGACGCACCTGAAACTCTGAGACCTTGTGGCCCAAAGGAGGGAAGCAGAACAACTGATCCTTCCCTCTGAAACCGTTTGCTTACTGGAAATGGAAGGTTCTTGTTTTAGTGTTTTCAAATGTCTATCTGCTGGTTACACGTACTTGATTAGACCCATTTCACTCAGCTGTTGCTGGAGCAGTTGGCCAGAAGATTTTGGTGAAGTACCTATTGAGGCTCCTCAGAATCCGTGTCTCTCTGAAGCACGTGTGTAGTTTTGCAGGGGCGGCTTTCACCAAGCGCCTGCTGATTTACCTGCTCAGTGTGTTCTCAGCCAGCCACTGAAATACTTGGAGTAGTATTTTTTCTTATTTCAGTCCCAGAGTCTGTTTACCTGCTGGGGTAGTGAGTGCTAACAGGATATTTCTGTGAGCAGTGCAGTTATTTAAACTTGTTGGTTGAGATTTATTTGTGAACGGAAGATGTTTGCCGTGCTGCTGTTGTGGCATTCGGAATGTTTCCTGACCCTGGGGTGACGGAAGCTTTGACGAGGCAGAGAGGGAAGGGAACCAGCTGCACGGAAACAAGATTTCAAGAACCTGAATTGAGATCTGCTGGGCACAGGGAAGCAGATGGTGGAAGTCTGGTGGATCTGTTTCTGGCCTGGAGCCAGTTTATGTGCCAGTGCCCCTTCACACTGGTTCCCAGTTGCCTTGCATGTGGGCTGATAAGCTTTGTTAGCTCTGGGCATGGCTAATGCTGATTTACTGTGCTGTGCCGGAACTGGGAGCGTGGTGCTGAGGCTTCTCCTTGGCTCTGGATGGAATTGTACAGGCTTGCTAGTCTGAGGGGGGCTGCTAGTGGGAAGGGAGAGGAGATCAGAGGAGAGGAAGAGCACAAGTTGGAACTGTTGTGAAGGAGTGAGTGGCAGTGAGCGTGGTGAAGCCTTGTGAGCAGAATTTAGGAGCCAAAGAGTTAGTGTGAAAGGACCGAAATAAACCCGTCTGTCTAGAATGACCGATTTTTTGGCTGTGACTGTCCTAAAATAGAAGAAAAATAGTAATAAGAGTAAAATAACCAGTCAGTTTCTTCATTTACACAGCTCCTATAGATACTACAGGAAATTGTCAGGGGTTCTTTGTTGATTTTATGTTTTTTCCTTCCTCTTAGTGATAAATGGTGGTCTACTGGCTGGTTTAAGTCATTGCGGAGCAAAGAAAAGGTGGTATTAAGATGCCTGCACGGAGAGGCTGAAAATACTCTTTTCTGCACAAATGTTAAGTGCAGGAAGATAACTTTGTCCACATCTGTTGAAATAGTTTTCAAGGAGATGTTAACCTCCTGCAATGTTTTATGACTTATCCAGGGGATTTTCTGCTTCCTGCTGATGTGTAGGCGGCACCTGGAAGATACCTTATGGCTTGGACAGGTCACTGTCTCAAAAAATCTCTGACAGAGGACAGGGGACAGCTATGGCGTTGGGCTTTAGCTGAAGTCTCTTTGTTGGTGATGAAAGCCTTTTGGTGCTGGATTATTACTTCCAAACTCTTGGGAGAAGTAGCTATACTGCAAACTGTGGCTAGTTGCTGAGCTGGTTGCGTGTGATGAGTTTGTAAAGCGTTCCTCGTGGCCAGATCGGAAAGCGAGATCAAATCAAGAGGTTGCTTGGCAGGGAACGAGCCAAGTAGCAGCCTGTATTTTTTGCTTAGTATAAAGCACTGTGATCCATAATCATACCTCCATATTGGTGCTCAGGTTTCTAAGGCGTTTAAATTCCCATGGCACCCCCTGCCTTCATTTAGAGCTAGGCTGTTTAACATTGCTGAGAATTGAGCTGTTCACAGAGGTTTTTGAGTGTTCCTTCAGGCAGCACTACTGGAAGATTTTCATCTGAGTCTCTACCACCCCTTGGTGTATTTAGGATGATGGGTGGTCTGTGGTTGGAACCCATCTCTCAGAAGAGTTAATTAACATTCCTGTGTAAATGGAAACGCCGTTCCGAAGTGTGCCCGAATGATGACTGAGGGTGGAGGGGTCGGAGGTGGAACACCACCTAGTCAGGCAGATGCAGGTTGGTCAAGTTGAAATCTGTGTGAAGAGAGGTGGTAATGAGAAGTAAGGAAAGGCTCAAAAAAGGGGGGAACTTTGGTGGTGAGAGATCAAGGAGGAAAAGAAAAGGAGACTGTTGTTAGCGTGCTCTGGCCAGAACTAGTTTTAACTGTGGTGTTAGGTCATAGGCTGGACTTGATCTCAGACGTCTTTTCGAGCCTCAGCAATTCTGTGATTCTGTGAAATGCTGGAAATTGCGGAACATAACAGTACTTCAGATTTTTCCTGTGGAATTTTGTTGTTTGTTTGTTTTTCTCTTGCTACTGTAACTCCAGCTTCAGTATCGTTAGTTGTTCTTTTTCTGACTCATCCCTACCTAACCCTAGAGAGCTGAACTTTTTCAAGCTTCAAATATGATTTGTCTGGACAGGCATCTAGAGTTTTGGCTGGTACTTGAATTCCAAGAGCAGAAAAATATTCTTAATCTCATCTCTCCTCACTACCTTCTCCCTATTTTATAAAAATAGATATAGTCCTTTCTACTCTTTTGTTTTCCTTTTCTTTAAATTGTATTGGAGACATCATTAGGAACCCAGTGCCCTTCCCAGCTGTCCTTCAACATTGGATTGGCATGAACACGTTTCTGCAGAATCCTATTTTTGGAGCATGAAAAGTACCTGGAGTCTTATAAGCTGTCAAATGCAGTGAGATATTAACAAATTTGTATTATATTGCTTTTTCGTTAATACTCTGGAATTTGACTGACAGTATTTGCCATGAAACTTCTTCTAGAGAGACAAAAAGGATGTTTTATGTTCTGGATGCTGTTTACCTTTTTCTTTAGAGCTATCCAGTATGGGATCTGTGGGATACTTGTCTATGCAAATTCCTACTGGGGGAAGGGAGGGAGCATTGTTAGATTTTTATTTTTTTTTCCCCTCTTTTTTGCACTGTGTTAGCTTTCATCTAATCAAATTTGTTTTTCAGGGTTGTCACATGCACTCTAAAATTGGCAGAGAGAACATGAATGAGTAGCTGGAATAAAGGGAAGGCTTTTCCCAGCAACTAACTTGTATTGATAAAATGGTAGCAGATCGAATGCTGAAAATTGGAGAGGGTTTATAGAAGAGCCGTGAAAATGGTGAAGGGACTGGAAAACACACTGCAGAATGGAAAATGCTTTTATCAGAGTGGAAGTTATAGATGTTTGTCTCTGCTGACAGGAGCAGCAGAAGTGTAATAATAGAGGGCTTTTTAGTCTAGCTGGGAATGGAATAATGAGCTGCAATAGCCAGAAGGTACAGTAGAAAAACTTTGGCTGGAAACAAGCTGCAAATTAACTGTTGGAATACCTTGCTTCTGCTACTGGGGTTTTCGAAACCGAAAGGGAATGTCAGTGTAGTTTAACGTGTTCTGGTTCATTGTTTCTCCCCTTCTTTTGGGGAAATGTGATTGAGCTCCCAGAACTGGAAGCATCCATCAGCCTAGCGTGGTGATAGTTTAATTCTCAAGAGATGAGCGTGAAAGTGGAAACAGCGTCGTTGATCAAGACCAGCTATCAAGGTGGGGGGAATATAAGGAAGTTCTCAAGCATCACCTGTGTAGGTGACCGGACTTAATATC
Source organism: Baryphthengus martii (assembly GCA_013396935.1). Classification (NCBI taxonomy): domain Eukaryota; kingdom Metazoa; phylum Chordata; class Aves; order Coraciiformes; family Momotidae; genus Baryphthengus; species Baryphthengus martii. The sequence goes on from VWZK01002273.1 coordinate 458,164, forward strand.
AAATATTTTTTTCTGGCTGACTTAGACCTTGCAGAAAATGTGGACTTGCCTAAATGCATAAATTGCATTAAAACTCTGCCTTTATCAGCAGTGGCTCTGCCTGCCCTTCCAAAGTCAAGGATAACCAGCCAAAGGAAGTCTGCCCATCCAGGAGTGACTGTAAAGAGCAGGGAATATTGGTCCTTTAATGAATAGTGTGACACATGGGGCACTTCGCTGTCAATAACTGGACTAGAGTAACACTAAGTAACGTCAAGAGTGAAAATATTCAATGCATCTTAAAGGGATGACTGTTTCTTGCCAGCAGCAGCACAGCTGGGAAGAGTGACAAGTTACTTGAAATTCTTTATGAAGACACCCAAGAACCGTGTGCATGTGCAACGTCCTCGCTTTTGACTATATGCCAAAAGTCGGGATTAGTTTTGAGAATTATACTGAGGATTTTGTATTCAGATGTGAAGTGAAACTTTTCTCACTTGTCTTCAGCTTAGCTGTGGTACTGTGATGAGTTTCTTCTGGTGTTATCGAGAACACCAAAATCTGGAAATGAGATCAGGAGATGAGCATCGTGTTCAGTGGATCAGCTAACGCAAACCAGCTCATTTACGAGGGATGGCCCGAAGTAAGCTGGGCGTGTTGATGGAGTAAGAGGAGAGCGCGTATCCTAGGGCAGGGGTGGGGAGCAGGTGTCATTAATAGGAGAGGAAATGGATGTGTAACAAGGTGAGGGCAGCATTGCAAGTGCCCCAACAGTACAAAGCCTGAATTTGTAGTGGAGTGGAATCTACGTGTGATCCGTCTCATATATACACACGCACGTGCACGTATGTGTATGTGATGTGTGATACTCACCCTTCGAAGAACGGTGATTTCTAGTGGTTTCTAGTTTACAAAGCTCAGATCAGCAAATATTAAAGCAGTGTGAGGTGCATGGTTTTATTGCCTCTTTAATTTTTTTAACCACTTAGTGTGTTGCAGCCAGACAAGATACTCTTTTAGGAATGCAAGTGGATGATATTGATCGACTCAACACCAATATAGCAGCTCTCCATTCTCAACATACTTGTCCAAGGGTAGCTAGTGGCTCATCCTAGTTGGATGTCAGTCCCAGACAGGTATTAGTAGGGTCTTCAAAGTACTCTTAGCAGAAAGTGCAGCTTTACATGAACAAACACATCATCTGCAAGGTGCTGTGAAGCATTTTAGGAAGTACTGTCCGAATGCAATGAGGTTAATGTGCAGGAGTTAGTGGAAGGAGGTGGGTAACAAACCACTAGTTATGCAAAATTAAAGCTTCTCTCTTAGATTCTCATTTGGAGCCACTGTTTGTTGAATGTAGTCTTGGGTTTATCTGTCCAACAAACAGCTGCCATCACTTCTGTGTTTCATTACCGCCAAAACAGTCCATGTTTCTGTCTTTGTTGCATGGGGCTGGGCTCTACTGTATTCTGAACTATGTGAATCTCTCCTTTTTTTTTAACTTTAAATCTCTTTTTTTTTTCCTTTTTCTTTGCCAATCTTGGTAGGAACTTACTTAGGTAAGTAAATTGCAATTTTAACACTGTTTTTATGTACAACAGAATTTTAAGAACGTGTTTAGTCTAGGTGATGTTTTTGCTCTGTTCTGCTTGTTGCATTTGCATTGCTGAAAGTTTCTAGCCTTTGGTTGTTAGAAGGTGGACACTCAAATCTGCTCACAGCAGTGACACAGTCTTGGCAGTTTAAGAAAGAGAGGGGTGCTAAAGCATTCTTATGAGCTTGCAAAAACTGTACGTGTCTATGTGTCAGCACAGAGACTACTTCAAGTGAACCAGTGACTTGAAAGTGAAATCCTTGTTCGTCAAGCCTCATTCATGCATGAATTTTTATATTTTTTTTCTAGCTTGCTCACAAATGTGGTACTGTTGATGTTTTTGCTACTGCTGGGAAGGCTGGGATGCCAAGAGGAGAAAAAGGAAAATGCGTATGAAGAGTGTACGGATTTTTGAAAGCAATGTATTTTAGTATAGTAACCTTGCTGGTTGTGAAAGTGTATGTTAAATTCTTTATGCTCGTTGTGACCGAAGACGTGCTTAGGAATATTGCTGCATATTGCATGTTCTGCATGATACTTCTCTTTGGTAAACAGAAGTTAAAAACAAAGTGCCATCTGTGACTAATTACTTGATGTCTTGATTGGTTTAAAAATCAAAGAGAGAAAAGATGAATGATGTTAACATGTGATGAAGGACCCATATTTTTGTTTGTGGTGGATATGTTGAAGATTTGAGTGAGTAGATTTAAGTAAATACAAATGTAACTACTCCAAGTTATGTCCAGTGACTGGAAGCTGGGCTGCTCTTCCTCCTTGGTACTCAGGTCAGCTCCGTACAGACTTCTTGAGCCAAACTGTGAAATGGTTTGTAAATACACAAGCAAGGGGTGTGTGGGTGGGTGGGTGGGTGTGTGTTCAGGCATGG